>JAZDUH010000506.1:0-457500 GCA_036419115.1 Scarus forsteni
GCTACTTGAATGACACATCTTCTAACTCTCTCTCTTCTCAAAAGTTTCAACTATTTGTCTGCCTTACAGCAGCAAAAAAGATGTTGGTGCTTCGCTGGCAACCTCCTCACTCTCTTTCTATTAGTCAGTGGTTGAGATCTTTACTGGATATATTACATTTAGGGCTGTCAGTGGCAAGAATGCATAACGCCAAACAATCTACTATATGCGCTTGACGCCCTTCATTGACAAAGTAAAACAACTTTGCTCAGACTTTTAAGCTACAGACCTCAGACATCCAGAACCTTACTTCTTTATGTATACTTATACAGGTTTCTTTTTTAGTACTTCTTCCTGTATTTTCCTTATGTTTGTACACTAATATTACATGTAATTACAATGCTACTCTGTCTTTGATATAAACAGGCCACAACATATTATGAACTGCCGCTGGGGGGTTGGGTGTGGGTGTGAGTGTGGGTGTGGGTGTGGGTGTGTGTGTGTGTGTGTGTGGGGGGGGGGGGGGGCTCTTTGTTGTGCTTTTATTGTTGTATTTTTGTTCTAAAATACCAATAAAAAACTGTGAACAACAAAAAAAGAGATATAAAAGACCATGTCACTGACAACAAGTTGACTGGTGCTGCTGATTTAACACAAAGGTCCTGTTGAATCAACAACACTGTTTCCAAAGAAGAAAACACACCAGCTGACTTTGAACAAGTTCAGCTGACAAACATTCATCCATTCTCCTACATTCACTATCTACAAATGGTTATTGATCCTAACACCTCAGCCTTCAAACTCTTCCACTCACCTGCAGTGAACTCTGGGCCTCCAAAATCTGCCATGTCAAACCCTCCACTGACAGCCACTCATCCTATACCTCAGCTGACTCGTCTCCTCATGGGAAAAAGTGCTCTTCGTCAGGCACGACTAATGGACAATCTTCTTGGTTGGATGTTGAGGTGGCTGGCTGGAGGTTGCTGGCAGAGGCTGCAGATCAACTTGTTAACCGATGGAGACCAGAAGGGACTAAGGATGAAGTATCAGGATTCTCTAACTTTGACAAAAACCAAAAGTAGACATTGCATGTGATGTTGTGAAGAATCACACACATGAAATCAAGATATAAAAGACCATGTCACTTACCACAAGTTGACACGTGCTGCTGATTTCATAAAAAGGTCCTGTTGAATCAACAACACTATTCCCAAAGAAGAAAACACAGCAGCCAACTTTGAACCAGTTCAGTTAACAAAGATTCCTACATAAACTATCTATAAATGGTAACTGATCCTGACACCTCAGCCTTCAAAACCTTCCACTCAAAAGCAGTGATCCCTGGGCCTCCAAAATTTGCCATAACAAACCCTCCACTGACAGCCACTCATCCTATACCTCAGCTGACTCGTCTATTCATGGGAAAAAGTCCTCTTCTTCTGGTCCAATGATTTGGGCAATCTTCTTGGATGGATGTTGAGGTGGCTGGCTGGAGGTTGCTGGCAGAGGCTGCAGATCAACTTGTTCACCGATGGAGACCAGAAGGGACTAAGGATGAAGTATCAGGATTCTCTGACATTGAAAAATAAAAACAAAGGTTGACATTGCATGTGATGTTTTGAAGAATCACACACATGAACTCAAGATATAAAAGACCACGTCACTTAACACAAGTTGACCTGTGCTGCTGATTTCACACAAAGGTCCTGTTGAATCAAAAAACATTCTTTCCAAATAAGAAAACACACCAGCTGACTTTGAACCGGTTCAGCTGAAAAACATTCATGCATTTTCCCACATTCACTATCTACAAATTGTGATTGATCCTAACACCTCAGCCTTCAAACTCTTCCACTCACCAGCAGTGAACCCTGGGCCTCCAAAATTTGCCATGTCAAACCCTCCACTGACAGCCACTCATCCTATACCTCAGCTCACTCGTCTCCTCATGGGAAAAAGTCCTCTTCTACAGGCACGACTAATAGACTATCTTCTTGGTTGGATGTTGAGGTGGCTGGCTGGAGGTTGCTGGCAGAGGCTGCAGATCAACTTGTT
Source organism: Scarus forsteni (assembly GCA_036419115.1). NCBI lineage: Eukaryota > Metazoa > Chordata > Actinopteri > Labriformes > Labridae > Scarus > Scarus forsteni. The sequence continues at coordinate 2,035 of JAZDUH010000506.1, forward strand.
CACTGATGGAGACCAGAGGGACTAAGGATGAAGTATCAGGATTCTCTGACATTGAAAAATAACAAAAGTTGACATTGCACGCAATGTTGTGATGAATCACACATATGAAATCAAGATATAAAAGACCATGTCACTTATCACAAGTTGACTTGTGCTGCTCATTTCACACAAAGGTCCTGTTGAATCAACAACACTAACACCAGAAGAAAACACACCAGCTGACTTTGAATCAGTTCAGCTGACAAACATTCATGCATTTTCCCACATTCACTATCTACAAATGGTTAGTGATCCTAACACCTCAACCTTCAAACTCTTCTACTCACCAGCAGTGAACCCTGGGCCTCCAAAATTTGCCATTTCAAACACTCCACTGACAGCCATTTATCCTATACCTCAGCTCACTCGTCTCCTCATGGGAAAAATTCTTCTTCTCTTGGTCCAATGATTTGGACAATCTTCTTGGTTGGAGGTTGAGGTGGCTGGCTGGAGGTTGCTGGCAGAGGCTGCAGATCAATTTGTTCACTGATGGAGACCAGAAGGGACTAAGGATGAAGTATCAGGATTCTCTGACATTAACAAAAAAAAAAAAAAACAAAAGTTGACATTGCATGTGATGTGAAGAATCACACACATGAAATCAAGATATAAAAGACCATGTCACTTACCACAAGTTGACTTGTGCTGCTGATTTCACACAAAGGTCCTGTTGAATCAACAACACTAACCCCAAAGAAGAAAACACACCAGCTGACTTTGAACAAGTTCAGCTGACAAACATTCATGCATTCTCCCACATTCACTATCTACAAATGGTAACTGATCCTAACACCTCAGCCTTCAAACTTCTCCACTCACCAGCAGTGAAACCTGGGCCTCCAAAATTAGCCATGTCAAACCCTCCACTGACAGCCACTCATCCTATACCTCAGCATACTCGTCTCCTCATGGGAAAAAGTCCCTTTATCCTGGTCCAATGATTTGGACAATCTTCCTGTGCTGCTGATCTCACACAAAGGTCCTGTTGAATCAACAACACTAACCCCAAAGAAGAAAACACACCAGCTGACTTTGAACAAGTTCAGCTTGCAAACATCCATACATTCACTATCTACAAATGGTTATTGATCCTAACACCTCAGCCTTCAAACTCTTCCAATCACCAGCAGTGAACACTGGGCCTCCAAAATTTGCCATGTCAAACCCTCCACTGACAGCCACTCATCCTATACCTCAGCTCACTCGTCTCCTCATGGGAAAAAGTCCTCTTCTTCTGGTCCAATGATTTGGACAATCTTCTTGGTTGGATGTTGAGGTGGCTGGCTGGAGGTTGCTGGCAGAGGCTGCAGATCAACTTGTTCACTGATGGAGACCAGAAGGGACTAAGGATGAAGTATCAGGATTCTCTGACACTGACAAAAAAACAAAAATTGACATTACATGTTGTGTTTTTAAGAATCATACACATGAAATCAAGATATAAAAGACCATGTCACTTACCACAAGTTGACTTGTGCTGCTCATTTCACACAAAGGTCCTGTTGAATCAACAACACTAACCCCAGAAGAAAACACACCAGCTGACTTTGAACCAGTTCAGCTGACAAACATTCATGCATTCTCCTACATTCACTATCTACAAATGGTTATTGATCCTAACACCTCAGCCTTCAAACCCTTCCACTCACCAGCAGTGAACCCTGGGCCTCCAAAATTTGCCATGTCAAACCCTCCACTGACAGCCACTCATCCTATACCTCAGCTCACTCGTCTCCTCATGGGAAAAAGTCCTCTTCTTCAGGCATGACTAATGGACAATCTTCTTGGTTGGATGTTGAGGTGGCTGGCTGGAGGTTGCTGGCAGAGGCTGCAGATCAACTTGTTCACTGATGGAGACCAGAAGGGACTAAGGATGAAGTATCAGGATTCTGACATTGACAAAAAAACAAAAGTTGACATTGAAAGTGATGTTTTGAAGAATCACACAAATGAAATCAAGATATAAAAGACCATGTCACTTCCCACAAGTTGACTTGTGCTGCTCATTTCACACAAAGGTCCTGTTGAATCAACAACACTCTTCCCAAAGAAGAAAACACACCAGCTGACTTTGAACAAGTTCAGCTGACAAACATTCATGCATTCTCCTACATTCACTATCTACAAATGGTTATTGATCCTAACACCTCAGCCTTCAAACTCCTCCACTCACCAGCAGTGAACCCTGGGCCTCCAAAATTTGCCATGTCAAACCCTCCACTGACAGCCACTCATCCTATACCTCAGCTCACTCGTCTCCTCATGGGAAAAAGTCCTCTTCTTCTGGTCCAATGATTTGGACAATCTTCTTGGTTGGATGTTGAGGTGGCTGGCTGGAGGTTGCTGGCAGAGGCTGCAGATCAACTTGTTCACTGATGGAGACCAGAAGGGACTAAGGATGAAGTATCAGGAATCACTGACATTGAAAAAAAAACAAAACTTGACATTGCATGATGTGTGAAGAATCACACACATGAAATCAAGATATAAAAGACCATGTCACTTCCCACAAGTTGACTTGTGCTGCTGATTTCACACAAAGGTCCTGTTGAATCAACAACACTCTTCCCAAAGAAGAAAACACACCAGCTGACTTTGAACAAGTTCAGCTGACAAACATTCATGCATTCTCCCACATTCACTATCTACAAATGGTTATAGATCCTAACACCTCAGCCTTCAAACTCTTCCACTCACCAGCAGTGAACCCTAGGCCTCCAAAATTTGCCATGTCAAACCCTCCACTGACAGCCACTCATCCTATACCTCAGCTCACTCGTCTCCTCATGGGAAAAAGTCCTCTTCTTCTGGTCCAATGATTTGGACAATCTTCTTGGTTGGATGTTGAGGTGGCTGGCTGGAGGTTGCTGGCAGAGGCTGCAGATCAACTTGTTCACTGATGGAGACCAGAAGGGACTAAGGATGAAGTATCAGGATTCTCTGACATTGACAAATAAAAAAGTTGACATTACATGTTGTGTTTTGAAGAATCATACACATGAAATCAAGATATAAAAGAACATGTCACTTCCCACAAGTTGACTTGTGCTGCTCATTTCACACAAAGGTCCTGTTGAATCAACAACACTAACCCAAAAGAAGAAAACACACCAGCTGACTTTGAACAAGTTCAGCTGGCAAACATTCATGCATTCTCCTACATTCACTATCTACAAATGGTTATTGATCCTAACACCTCAGCCTTCAAACTCTTCCACTCACCAGCAGTGAACCCTGGGCCTCCAAAATTTGCCATGTCAAACCCTCCACTGACAGCCACTCATCCTACACCTCAGCTCACTCGTCTCCTCATGGGAAAAAGTCCTCTTCTACAGGCCAGCTAATGGACTATTTTCTTGGTTGGATGTTGAGGTGGCTGGCTGGAGGTTGCTGGCAGAGGCTGCAGATCAACTTGTTCACTGATGGAGACCAGAAGGGACTAAGGATGAAGTATCAGGATTCTCTGACATTGAAAAAAAAATAAAAAAGTTGACATTGCAATTGATGTTTTGAAGAATCACACACATAAACTCAAGATATAAAAGACCATGTCACTTACCACAAGTTGACTTGTGCTGCTCATTTCACACAAAGGTCCTGTTGAATCAACAACACTCTTCCCAAAGAAGAAAACACACCAGCGGACTTTGAACAAGTTCAGCTGACAAACATTCATGCATTCTCCTACATTCACTATCTACAAATGGTTATTGATCCTAACACCTCAGCCTTCAAACTCTTCCACTCACCAGCAGTGAACCCTGGGCCTCCAAAATTTGCCATGTCAAACCCTCCACTGACAGCCACTCATCCTATACCTCAGCTCACTCGTCTCCTCATAGGAAAAAGTCCTCTTCTACAGGCACGACTAATGGACAGTCTTCTTGGTTGGATGTTGAGGTGGCTGGCTGGAGGTTGCTGGCAGAGGCTGCAGATCAACTTGTTCACTGATGGAGACCAGAAGGGACTAAGGATGAAGTATCAGGATTCTCTGACATTGACAAAAAATAAAAGTTGACATTGCATGTGATGTTTTGAAGAATCACACACATGAAATCAAGATATAAAAGACCATGTCACTTACCACAAGTTGACTTGTGCTGCTCATTTCACACAAAGGTCCTGTTGAATCAACAACACTCTTCCCAAAGAAGAAAACACACCAGCTGACTTTGAACAAGTTCAGCTGACAAACATTCATGCATTCTCCTACATTCACTATCTACAAATGGTTATTGATCCTAACACCTCAGCCTTCAAACTCTTCCACTCACCAGCAGTGAACCCTGGGCCTCCAAAATTTGCCATGTCAAACCCTCCACTGACAGCCACTCATCCTATACCTCAGCTCACTCGTCTCCTCATAGGAAAAAGTCCTCTTCTACAGGCACGACTAATGGACAATCTTCTTGGTTGGATGTTGAGGTGGCTGGCTGGAGGTTGCTGGCAGAGGCTGCAGATCAACTTGTTCACTGATGGAGACCAGAAGGGACTAAGGATGAAGTATCAGGATTCTCTGAAATTGACAAAAAACAAAAGTACACATTGCATGTGATGTGAAGAATCACACGCATGAAATCAAGATATAAAAGACCATGTCACTTACCATAAGTTGACTTGTGCTGCTGTTTTCACACAAAGGTCCTGTTGAATCAACAACACTCTTCCCAAAGAAGAAAACACACCAGCTGACTTTGAACAAGTTCAGCTGACAAACATTCATGCATTCTCCTACATTCACTATCTACAAATGGTTATTGATCCTAACACCTCAGCCTTCAAACTCTTCCACTCACCAGCAGTGAACCCTGGGCCTCCAAAATTTGCCATGTCAAACCCTCCACTGACAGCCACTCATCCTATACCTCAGCTCACTCGTCTCCTCATGGGAAAAAGTCCTCTTCTTCTTGCCCGACCAATGGACAATTTTCTTGGTTGGATGATGAGGTGGCTGGCTGGAGGTTGCTGGCAGAGGCTGCAGATCAACTTGTTCACTGATGGAGACCAGAAGGGACTAAGGATGAAGTATCAGGATTCTCTGAAATTGACAAAAAAAAAAAAGTTGACATTGCATGTGAAGTTTTGAAGAATCACACACATGAAATCAAGATATAAAGACCACGTCACTTACCACAAGTTGAGTTGTGCTGCTGATTTCACACAAAGGTCCTGTTGAATCAACAACACTAACCCCAGAAGAAAACACACCAGCTGACTTTGAACAAGTTCAGCTGGCAAACATTCATACATTCACTATTTACAAATGGTTCCTGATCCTAACACCTCAGCCTTCAAACTCTTCCACTCACCAGCAGTGATCCCTGGGCCTCCAAAATTTGCCATGTCATACCCTCCACTGACAGCCACTCATCCTGTACCTCAGCTCACTCGTCTCCTCATGGGAAAAAGTCCTCTTATTCTGGCACGACTAATGGACAATCTTCTTTGTTGGATGTTGAGGTGGCTGGCTGGAGGTTGCTGGCAGAGGCTGCAGATCAACTTGTTCACTGATGGAGACCAGAAGGGACTAAGGATGAAGTATCAGGATTCTCTGACATTGACAAAAAAACAAAAGTTGACATTGCATTTGATGTTTTGAAGAATCACACACATAAACTCAAGATATAAAAGACCATGTCACTTACCACAAGTTGACTTGTGCTGCTGATTTCACACAAAGGTCCTGTTGAATCAACAACACTCTTCCCAAAGAAGAAAAAACACCAGCTGACTTTGAACAAGTTCAGCTGACAAACATTCATGCATTCTCCTACATTCACTATCTACAAATCGTTGCTGATCCTAACACCTCAGCCTTCAAACTCTTCCACTCACCAGCAGTGAACCCTGGGCCTCCAAAATTTGCCATGTCAAACCCTCCACTGACAGCCACTCATCCTATACCTCAGCTCACTAGTCTCCTCATGGGAAAAAGTCCTCTTCTTCTGGTCCAACAATTCGGACAATCTTCTTGAATGGATGTTGAGGTGGCTGGCTGGAGGTTGCTGGCAGAGGCTGCAGATCAACTTGTTCACTGATGGAGACCAGAAGGGACTAAGGATGAAGTATCAGGAATCTCTGACATTGACAAAAACCAAAAGTTGACATTGCATGTAATGTTTTGAAGAATCAATCACATGAAATCAAGATATAAAAGACCATGTCACTTAACAAAAGTGTACTTGTGCTGCTCATTTCACACAAAGGTCCTGTTGAATAAACAACACTATTCCCAAAGAAGAAAACACACCAGCTGACTTTGAACAAGTTCAGCTGACAAACATTCATGCATTCTCCTACATTCACTATCTACAAATGGTTATTGATCCTAACACCTCAGCCTTCAAACTCTTCCACTCACCAGCAGTGAACCCTGGGCCTCCAAAATTTGCCATGTCAAACCCTCCACTGACAGCCACTCATCCTATACCTCAGCTCACTCGTCTCCTCATGGGAAAAAGTCCACTTCTTCTGGTCCAATGATTTGGACATTCTTCTTGGTTGGATGTTGAGGTGGCTGGCTGGAGGTTGCTGGCAGAGGCTGCAGATCAACTTGTTCACTGATGGAGACCAGAAGGGACTAAGGATGAAGTATCAGGAATTTCTGACACTGACAAATAAAAAAGTTGACATTACATGTTGTGTTTTGAAGAATCACACACATGAAATCAAGATATAAAAGACCATGTCACTTCCCACAAGAAGACTTGTGCTGCTCATTTCACACAAAGGTCCTGTTGAATCAACAACACTAACCCCAGAAGAAAACACACCAGCTGACTTTGAATCAGTTCAGCTGGCAAACATTCATGCATTCTCCCACATTCACTATCTACAAATGGTTATTGATCCTAACACCTCAGCCTTCAAACTCTTCCACTCACCAGCAGTGAACCCTGGGCCTCCAAAATTTGCCATGTCAAACCCTCCACTGACAGCCACTCATCCTATACCTCAGCTCACTCGTCTCCTCATAGGAAAAAGTCCTCTTCTGGCCCGACTAATGGACAATCTTCTTGGTTGGATGTTGAGGTGGCTGGCTGGAGGTTGCTGGCAGAGGCTGCAGATCAACTTGTTCACTGATGGAGACCAGAAGGGACTAAGGATGAAGTATCAGGATTCTCTGACATTGACAAAAACCAAAAGTTGACATTGCATGTGATGTTTTGAAGAATCACACACATGAAATCAAGATATAAAAGACCATGTCACTTACCACAAGTTGACTTGTGCTGCTGATTTCACACAAAGGTCCTGTTGAATCAACAACACTCTTCCCAAAGAAGAAAACACACCAGCTGACTTTGAACAAGTTCAGCTGACAAACATTCATGCATTCTCCCACATTCACTATCTACAAATGGTTATTGATCCTAACACCTCAGCCTTCAAACTCTTCCACTCACCAGCAGTGAACTCTCCCCCTCCAAAATTTGCCATGTCAAACCCTCCACTGACAGCCACTCATCCTATACCTCAGCTCACTCGTCTCCTCATGGGAAAAAGTCCTCTTCTACAGGCACGACTAATGGACAATCTTCTTGGTTGGATGTTGAGGTGGCTGGCTGGAGGTTGCTGGCAGAGGCTGCAGATCAACTTGTTCACTGATGGAGACCAGAAGGGACTAAGGATGAAGTATCAGGATTCTCTGACATTGACAAAAAAAAAAGTTGACATTACATGTTGTGTTTTGAAGAATCATACACATGAAATCAAGATAGAAAAGACCATGTCACTTCCCACAAGTTGACTTGTGCTGCTCATTTCACACAAAGGTCCTGTTGAATCAACAACACTAACCCTGGAAGAAAACACACCAGCTGACTTTGAATCAGTTCAGCTGACAAACATTCATGCATTCTCCTACATTCACTATCTACAAATGGTTATTGATCCTAACACCTCAGCCTTCAAACTCTTCCACTCACCAGCAGTGAACCCTGGGCCTCCAAAATTTGCCATGTCAAACCCTCCACTGACAGCCACTCATCCTATACCTCAGCTCACTCGTCTCCTCATGGGGAAAAAGTCCTCTTCTTCTGGCCCGACTAATGGACAGTCTTCTTGGTTGGATGTAAAGGTGGCTGGCTGGAGGTTGCTGGCAGAGGCTGCAGATCAACTTGTTCACTGATGGAGACCAATCAAACTCTTGCAGTGTTATTTGTTGTCTCTCCCACTCATCTTCCTCAGCTCACTGTCTCCTCGCCTCCACAGGACCTTCTTGGTTGATGTTGAGGTGGCTGGCTGAGGTGGGCAGAGGCTGCAGATCAACTTGTTCACTGATGGAGACCAGAAACTAACTCCAACACCAGAGGCAAACAGCCCACACATCCAGCAGACGCTTCTCCTCCTGTCCTGGAGTGGTCCCTCAGACCTATCCAAATATTTTTCTGCATTCTTCCGCTAATGCACAGAACACAAGCATTTTTGCCCTTTTTAAATGGCACTTCGTTTTCAAATTCTGCTGATAAAATGCTTTGTTGTCATCCTTCAGCTTAAAACATAGCATGACATAACTAAAATCACCTTCTAATCAGTCACAAGCGTTGTCCTAGGGCCCACTAATTTACAAAGGAGATAATACTCTGATTTATCCGTCTTTCTGCGTTTTGAAATATACCATAAAATCCTGTGGTGGTGCGCTTTGCACAGTGTGTTTAGCAGTTGTGTGTGACATACTTTCTGTCTCTCCTCATCTTTGGTGTCCACAGGACCATCAAGGTTGATGAAGTATCAGGATTCTCTGACATTGAAAAAAAAAAAAGTAGACATTGCATGTGATGTTGTGAAGAATCACACACATGAACTCAAGATATAAAAGACCATGTCACTTACAAGTTGACTTGTGCTGCTGATTTCACACAAAGGTCCTGTTGAATCAACAACACTCTTCCCAAAGAGGAAGACACACCAGCTGACTATAAACAAGTTCAGCTGACAAACATTCATGCATTCTCCTACATTCACTATCTACAAAGGTAACTGATCCTAACACCTCAGCCTTCAAACTCTTCCACTCACCAGCAGTGAACCCTGGGCCTCCAAAATTTGCCATGTCAAACCCTCCACTGACAGCCACTCATCCTTTACCTCAGCTCACTTGTCTCCTCATGGGAAAATGTCCTCTTCTTCTGGCCCGACTAATGGACAATCTTCTTGGTTGGATGTTGAGGTGGCTGGCTGGAGGTTGCTGGCAGAGGCTGCAGATCAACTTGTTCACTGATGGAGACCAGAAGGGACTAAGAATGAAGTATCAGGAATCTCTGACATGACTAAAAAAAAAAAAAGTTGACATTGCATGTGATGTTTTGAAGAATCACACACATGAAATTAAGATATAAAAGACCATGTCACTTCCCACAAGTTGACTTGTGCTGCTGATTTCACACAAAGGTCCTGTTGAATCAACAACACTCTTCCCAAAGAGGAAGACACACCAGCTGACTATAAACAAGTTCAGCTGACAAACATTCATACATTCACAATCTACAAATGGTTATTGATCCTAACACCTCAGCCTTCAAACTCTTCCACTCACCAGCAGTGAATCCTGGGCCTCCAAAATTTGCCATGTCAAACCCTCCACTGACAGCCACTCATCCTATACCTCAGCTCACTCGTCTCCTCATGGGAAAATGTCCTCTTCTTCAGGCACGACTAATGGACAATCTTCTTGGTTGGATGTTGAGGTGGCTGGCTGGAGGTTGCTGGCAGAGGCTGCAGATCAACTTGTTCACTGATGGAGACCAGAAGAGACAAAGGATGAAGTATCAGGATTCTATGACATTGACAAAAAAACAAAAATTGACATTAAATGTTGTGTTTTGAAGAATCATACACATGAAATCAAGATAGAAAAGACCAAGTCACTTACCACAAGTTGACTTGTGCTGAAGATTTCACATAAAGGTCCTGTTGAATCAACAACACTCTTCCCAAAGAAGAAAACACACCAGCTGACTTTGAACCAGTTCAGCTGACAAACATTCATACATTTTCTTAAAATGACAATCTACAAATGGTTCCTGATCCTAACACCTCAGCCCTCAAACTCTTCCACTCACCAGCAGTGAACCCTGGGCCTCCAAAATTTGCCATGTCAAACCCTCCACTGACAGCCACTCATCCTATACCTCAGCTCCCTCGTCTCCTCATGGGAAAAAGTCCTCTTCTTCAAGCACAACTAATGGACAATCTTCTTGGTTGGATGTTGAGGTGGCTGGCTGGAGGTTGCTGGCAGAGGCTGCAGATCAACTTGTTCACTGATGGAGACCAGAAGGGACTAAGAATGAAGTATCAGGAATCTCTGACATGACTAAAAAAAAAAAAAGTTGACATTGCATGTGATGTTTTGAAGAATCACACACATGAAATTAAGATATAAAAGACCATGTCACTTCCCACAAGTTGACTTGTGCTGCTGATTTCACACAAAGGTCCTGTTGAATCAACAACACTCTTCCCAAAGAGGAAGACACACCAGCTGACTATAAACAAGTTCAGCTGACAAACATTCATGCATTCTCCTACATTCACTATCTACAAAAGGTAACTGATCCTAACACCTCAGCCTTCAAACTCTTCCACTCACCAGCAGTGAACCCTGGGCCTCCAAAATTTGCCATGTCAAACCCTCCACTGACAGCCACTCATCCTATACCTCAGCTCACTTGTCTCCTCATGGGAAAAAGTCCTCTTCTTCTGGCCCGACTAATGGACAATCTTCTTGGTTGGATGTTGAGGTGGCTGGCTGGAGGTTGCTGGCAGAGGCTGCAGATCAACTTGTTCACTGATGGAGACCAGAAGGGACTAAGATGAAGTACATGACTAAAAAAAAAAAAAGTTGACATTGCATGTGATGTTTTGAAGAATCACACACATGAAATCAAGATATAAAAGACCATGTCACTTCCCACAAGTTGACTTGTGCTGCTGATTTCACACAAAGGTCCTGTTGAATAAACAACACTAACCTCAGAAGAAAACACACCAGCTGACTTTGAACAAATTCAGCTGACAAACATTCATACATTCACAATCTACAAATGGTTATTGATCCTAACACCTCAGCCTTCAAACTCTTCCACTCACCAGCAGTGAATCCTGGGCCTCCAAAATTTGCCATGTCAAACCCTCCACTGACAGCCACTCATCCTATACCTCAGCTCACTCGTCTCCTCATGGGAAAATGTCCTCTTCTTCAGGCACGACTAATGGACAATCTTCTTGGTTGGATGTTGAGGTGGCTGGCTGGAGGTTGCTGGCAGAGGCTGCAGATCAACTTGTTCACTGATGGAGACCAGAAGAGACAAAGGATGAAGTATCAGGATTCTATGACATTGACAAAAAAACAAAAATTGACATTAAATGTTGTGTTTTGAAGAATCATACACATGAAATCAAGATAGAAAAGACCATGTCACTGACCACAAGTTGACTCGTGCTGCTGATTTCACATAAAGGTCCTGTTGAATGAACAACACTAATCCCAGAAGAAAACACACCAGCTGACTTTGAACCAGTTCAGCTGACAAACATTCATACATTTTCTTAAAATGACAATCTACAAATGGTTCCTGATCCTAACACCTCAGCCCTCAAACTCTTCCACTCACCAGCAGTGAACCCTGGGCCTCCAAAATTTGCCATGTCAAACCCTCCACTGACAGCCACTCATCCTATACCTCAGCTCCCTCGTCTCCTCATGGGAAAAAGTCCTCTTCTTCAAGCACAACTAATGGATAATCTTCTTGGTTGGATGTTGAAGTGGCTGGCTGGAGGTTGCTGGCAGAGGCTGCAGATCAACTTGTTCACTGAGGGAGACCAGAAGGGACTAAGGATGAAGTATCAGGATTCTCTGACATTGAAAAATAAAACAAAAGTTGACATTACATGTTGTGTTTTGAAGAATCATACACATGAAATCAAGATATAAAAGACCAAGTCACTTACCACAAGTTGACTTGTGCGTCTCATTTCACACAAAGGTCCTGTTGAATCAACAACACTAAACCCAGAAGAAAACACACCAGCTGACTTTGAACCAGTTCAGCTGACAAACATCCATGCATTTTCCCACATTTACTATCTACAAATGGTTAGTGATCCTAACACCTCAGCCTTCAAACTCTTCCACTCACCAGCAGTGAACCCTGGGCCTCCAAATTTGCCATGTCAAACTCTCCACTGACAGCCACTCATCCTATACCTCAGCTCCCTCGTCTCCTCACGTGAAAAAGTTCTCTTCTTCTGGTCCAACAATTTGGACAATCTTCTTGGTTGGATGTTGAGGTGGCTGGCTGGAGGTTGCTGGCAGAGGCTGCAGAACAACTTGTTCACTGATGGAGACCAGAAGGGACAAAGGATGAAGTATCAGGATTCTCTGATATTGAAAAAAAAAACAAAAGTTGACATTGCATGTTATGTTTTGAAGAATCACACACATGAAATCAAGATATAAAAGACCATGTCACTTACCACAAGCTGAGTTGTTCTGCTCATGTCAAACAAAGGTCCTTTTGAATCAACAACACTAAACCCAGAAGAAAACACACCAGCTGACTTTGAACCAGTTCAGCTGACAAACATTCATGCATTCTCCCACATTCACTATCTACAAATGGCTATTGATCCTAACACCTCAGCCTTCAAACTCCTCCACTCATCAGCAGTGAACCCTGGGCCTACAAAATTTGCCATGACAACCCTCCACTGACAGCCACTCATCCTATACCTCAGCTCACTCGTCTCCTCATGGGAAAAAGTCCTCTTCTTCTGGTCCAACGATTTGGACAATCTTCTTGGTTGGATGTTGAGGTGGCTGGCTGGAAGTTGCTGGCAGAGGCTGCAGAACAACTTGTTCACTGATGGAGACCAGAAGGGACAAAGGATGAAGTATCAGGATTCTCTGACATTGAAGAAAAAAAAAACAAAGGATGACATTGCAAGTTATGTTTTGAAGAATCACACACATGAAGTCAAGATATAAAGAACCATGTCACTTTCCACAAGTTGACACGTGTTGCTGATTTCACACAAAGGTCCTGATGAAGCAACAACAATCTTCCCAAAGAAGAAAACACACCAGCTGACTTTGAACAGGTTCAGCTGACAAACATTCATGCATTCTACTACATTCACTATCTACAAATGGTTATTGATCCTAACACCTCAGCCTTCAAACTCTTCCACTCACCAGCAGTGAACCCTGGGCCTCCAAAATTTGCCATGTCAAACCCTCCACTGACAGCAACTCATCCTATACCTCAGCTCACTCGTCTCCTCATGGGAAAAAGTCCTCGTCTTCTGGTCCAGTGATTTGGACAATCTTCTTGGTTGGATGTTGAGGTGGCTGGCTGGAGGTTGCTGGTAGAGGCTGCAGATCAATTTGTTCACTGATGGAGACCAGAAGGGACTAAGGATGAAGTATCAGGAATCTCTGACATTGACAAAAAAACAAAAGTTGACATTGCATTTGATGTTTTGAAGAATCACATACATAAAGTCATGATATAAAAGAACATGTCACTTACCACAAGTTGACTTGTGCTGCTAATTTCACATGAGAGGTCCTGGTCTTGTATTCACGTATGGATGGGGGTTGAGGGATCAGCTATTTTCCTTCAGTGAAATCAGGTTAGAACTTGACTTTTTTATTAAAAGTCTGTCCAACAACTGAATTCATCAATGAGCATTTAGGTCAGTGCTTTGATGACGAACTGTTGGATCCCTTGTTCAGAACCTGCAGCTGCATTTACAGTTCAGAGTTCACGAGGCTGTTATTTTATTGGCATTCACTGCATTAGAAACAGAGCAGATCTCTAATTACCTGAACAGGATCTCATGTTATTTTCTTAAACTGAATTTTCTTTGAAATATCTCATTACTAGTTATGAAATTCATCTTCATATTTGGACTGGTTTAAAAAAATAGCTTTTTATCTTTGGTGTCACATTTCACATTAACTTATAAAACATGAGGAAATGAAAAGAAAGAAATCAGGGCTTTGAGACATTAATGTAAAAAAATAAATAAAGTAAAATAAAAAAAATGACAAGATAAATGTAATCCTTGTGAGACTCACCCTCATGTTAAATCAGAACTCTATGGCCAACACAAACATGTCATAGATGTCTAAAATATCATCAAACTGTTGCTCTCACAGTTTCAAACACTCAGACTGTTTAAGATGGACCATAATCAGAAGAAGACCTTACCCAGACCACAGAGGGGACCTACGCCTCTGGGACACCTCTGTCAGGATGTCTTCATGACACAGCAATCCCTCTGTCCTTTGTTTGTTGGGGGTGGGCTTTTCTCACAGGACATCATTATGTTTTGGTCAGAGGAATTCCCACAATTCAGTGGGGCTATTTTCCCATAGCTGGGGCAGTGGTTGATAGGTTCTGGGGCCAGTTTTTGGCGGCCCTGAATACTCTATCTCTGGGGACCACCGCTGCTCCGAGATCCCCTGCAGTTTAGCCTGGGACTGAGAGACCCAGTTTCCATGTGTGGCCACGAGGAGGCACTGCAGGAGTCTTGGTGGTGGAGAGTCTGAGAAGAGAGGAGAAGACCTGGACCACGTTCTCCTGGTTCTCCTCTCTTCTCCTCTGTACAGGAGCAAGCGGAGTCAGCAGTACTGACGACCAAAGCTCTATAGAGTACAGAAGTACAGCAGACTGTCCACACACCCTGTGTGCATGCACACACACACACACCATTCACACACCATTCACACAAGAGTCATTCAACATTCACACAACATTCATTCAACATCCACACATGCTCATCACATTCAAACATCATTCTTACATCATTCACACAAGCACAGCACGAGACATCACAAGACATCACAGCACGAGACATCACAGCACGAGACATCAAAACACAAGCTAACATCGAACAAGTAACATATATTTTTGGGTTTTCTTTGTTTTTCAGACATAAAGACAGAAGACATAACAACATATCACCTAACAAAACACATTGAACATTTGACTTTTTTTGTAGTTTTTGTTTTTAGCTAGACATAAAGACAAAACACATAAGAACACGCCACATTCTAAAAACACATGGAACATAGAACAATTTTTAACACAAAGACGAAATACATAAGAGCAGGTCACCTAACGAAAAACACATGTAACATTTAACATATATCTTTTTTTTTGTTTTTTTTTAATATACAGACAAAGGACATAAAAAAAACATCACATTACATAAGACAAAACACAACACATCAGAAGACATCACAACACATGTTTATTATAGGAGTGTGGGCGGAGACAAAAGACCCTGAGAAGGAGGGAGGGTCCTGAAGAGGAGGAACAGACAAAGCTGGGGGAGGTGGAGTCAGAGAAGAGAGAAGAAATTGAGTCAGAACCTGAGGAGGAAGAGAAGATTGGGGAGGGGAAAACTGGTAAGAACAATGAGGAGGGTTGGGATAGTCAAGATCAGAGTCAGAGTCAGAGTCTGAGAAGGAGACAGAAGACTCAGAGGTGCTCGGAGACATCTGAGGGGACAAGACTCAGGGGAGGAAGGAGGAGTCTCACGATGATAAGGAGACTGAGGAGGTGTCTGGGGAGGTAAAGGAGAATGAGAGGGAGAGATCTGATCCAGGAAAGGGGAGGATGGAGTCAGATGAGAGGAAGAAAGGTCAGACAGGAGATGTATTAGGGAGGACAAGACATAAAGGGGTTAGGAGGGGTCTGGGGAGGCAAAGGAGGCTGAGAAAGAGAGAGGCGCTTCCTTGGAGGTGTGCCCTCTGCCTCCTCAGCAGACCTCTTGCCTGACCCAGCACGCTGTTGGTCCCTTTTCAGCATTAAAACCCTCAAGTTCTCTACCCACCTTGGCTTGGAGGTCTGAATGTCTGAAGGGTTCTGGACCCCAGGGTTGAAAGCCGGGGCCGGAAGAACAGCTGGATCACAGACATCCTTACATGTAGCACCCTTGGGGGGAAGTCGAGTCAGAGAAGGGAGAGAAGATTTAGGGGGCAAGTTATGGGACAGGGAAATGCGCCGAGAGGGGTTGTGGGTGGAAACAAAAGACCCTGAATAACAGGGAGGGTCCTGAAGAGGAAGAGGAGACAGAGGAGGGGGAGGTGGAGTCAAAGAAGGGGGAGAAGAATCTGAGTCTGAGAAGGAGACAGAAGACTCAGAGGTGCCAGGAGACATCTGAGGGGGACAAGACTCAGGGGAGGAAGGAGGGGTCTCATGAAGATAAGGAGACTGAGGAGGTGTCTGGGGAGGTAAAGGAGAATGTGAAGGAGACAACACATCCTGGAAACGGGGGGATGGAGTCAGATGAGGGGAAGAAAGGTCAGACAGGGAGATGTTTGAGGGAGAACAAGACCTAAAGGTGTTAGGAGGGGTCTGGGGAGGCAAAGGAGGCTGAGAAAGAGAGAGGCGCTTCCTTGGAGGTGCGCCCTCTGCTTCCTCAGCAGGTCTCTTGCTTGACCCAGCACGCTGTTGGTCCCTTTTCAGCATTAAAACCCTCAAGTTCTCTACCCACCTTGGCTTGGAGGTCTGAATGTCTGAAAGGTTCTGGACCCCAGGGTTGAAAGCCGGGGCCGGAAGAACAGCTGGATCACAGACATCCTTAGGTGTAGCACCTTTGGGGGGAGGTCGCATCAGAGAAGGGAGAGAAGATTTAGGGGGCAAGTTATGGGACAGGGAAATGCGCCGTGAGGGGGTGCTGGTGGAGACAAAAGACCCTGAATAACAGGGAGGGTCCTGAAGAGGAGGAGGAGACAGAGGTGGGGGAGGTGGAGTCAAAGAAGGGGGAGAAGAATCTGAGTCTGAGATAGAGTCTGAGTCAGAGTCTGAGTCTGAGAAGGAGACAGAAGACTCAGAGGTGCCAGGAGACATCTGAGGGGGACAAGACTCAGGGGAGGAAGGAGGAGTCTCATGAAGATAAGGAGACTGAGGAGGTGTCTGGGGAGGTAAAGGAAAATGAGAAGGAGAGAACTGATCCTGGAAACGGGGGGATGGAGTCAGATGAGGGGAAGAAAGGTCAGACAGGGAGATGTATGAGGGAGAACAAGACCTAAAGGTGTTAGGAGGGGTCTGGGGAGGCAAAGGAGGCTGAGAAAGAGCGAGAAGCTTCCTTGGAGGTGCGCCCTCTGCCTCCTCAGCAGGTCTCTTGCTTGACCCAGCACGCTGTTGGTCCCTTTTCAGCATTAAAACCCTCAAGTTCTCTACCCACCTAGGCTTGGAGGTCTGAATGTCTGAAGGGTTCTGGACCCCAGGGTTAAAAGCCGGGGCCGGCAGAACAGGTGGATCACAGACATTCTTAGATGTAGCACCCTTGGAGGGAGATAGAGTCAGAGAAGGGAGAGAAGAGGTAGGGGGGCAGTTAAGGGATAGAGAAATGCGCCTGGAGGGGGTGTGGGTGGAGACAAAAGTCCCTGAATAACAGGGAGGGTCCTGAAGAGGAAGAGGAGACAGAGGAGGGGGAGGTGGAGTCAAAGAAGGGGGAGAAGATTCAGGGAAATGGTAATAAGATGGACAAGTGGACTCAGGGACATTGGGAGGGGTCTGAGGGGATAGAGGAGATTCGTGAGGGGACATCAGTATCAAAGGAGGGGGAAGTGGAGTCAGAGCAGGGAGAGAAAAGTCAGAGGGGGAAAAAGTCTCAAAGGTGTGAGGAGGAGTCTGGAGAAGATAGGAAGACTCAGGAGGGGGCAACTGGTCCAGGGAATGAGGAGGTGGAGTGAAAGGAGGGGCGGAAAAGTCAGACTGGGGGATAAAGTAGGGAGGACAAGGATGAAAGGTGGAAGGATTAGTGTAGAAAAGAGAAGGAGCATGAGGAGGAGACAAGTGAACAAAGGAAGGGGGAGCTGGAGTAAAAGGAGGAGTAGCAAAGTCAGACAGGGGGACATAGGAAGGGGTAAAACACTCAGCGAAACAGGAGGCAGCCTCAGGAGGCTGGCTCAAAAAAGGGGGAGGTAGAATAACAGGAGGGAGAGAAGACTCGAAGGAGGAGAAGTAGACAGGTGCAGGGCTGAAAGGAGAAGAGTAAGAGCAGCAGCAGAGTGCCGGGTCCTGGTACTCCATGTCTTCAGTCCTACACACTGGAAAGCAGGGCACTTCCACGGACTCGTGGACCATGGTGGAGCACTCACCTGCTTCATAGGGAGGGGGGCAGTTGGAGTGAGCCTGGGCCAATCTCATCCGGAACTCAGTGGAACTCGGTGGAACTCCGTCACCATGATTAAGAAGGCCTTCAGCTGGATCATGGATCTAAAGACAGAAACAAAACAAACAATCAGAATCTGGAGGTTCACAACTGAACAGCAGCAAATTGATCAGACAGATTTTCTTTAAGAGTTTCACAGTTCTGAGGAAAAACTACAGTCAAAGTCCTCAGCACACTAATATTTATCTGTAGGTATGTACAGTGGAAATGGAGAAATCTGGTAGCCCAGAGGGCCACATTAATGCTGTACACACAGCCAAGGGCCCCACTACTAACTTCAAAATAATCACTATACAGCATTCATGCTAATTTATCTGAACAAAGGGAGCATGTAACTCTCTCTAAAAATCACCCTAACATTCAAATCTTTAAAGTGCCGTTTAACTTTTATCCTGTTCTCTCATAATATTGACCAATCATGACTGAAAATATCATGATTTTAACTTATCTCATATTATTGACATTTTAACGAAGACTCATGACTCCATAGCTCATAACTAGACCTTTTTATTTCATAATTTTGGCTTTAAACTCAAAGTTCTGGCTTCTATGTCTTCATTTTGACGTTCATTTCATCATCATTACATCATATCTCAAAATTTTAATTCTTTACTTACATTTGGACTTTCTGTCTCTTATTTATTGTTTTTATGTCATATCCATGACTTATAACATCATAATCATGAATATTTTCTTCATAATTTTAATACTTTCTGAAATCATTTTGACTGTTTTGAATCTTTAATCTAATCATTTCACAGTTTAAACTCATAAGAAGGACCTACAAATTCAGATTTGCTTTTCATCAGCGCTGAGGTAGTTTCCGGTTGTTGTGTCGTGGAAATGTTCTTCCACAGTGATGCTTCAAAAGTTATTAAAGAAACAGGATATCAACATTCGGCTAGTTCTCTGCAGATAATTGGATATATACCAACAACCAAAGAACAAACAGAATTTTTGAGGTCAAGGAAGAGTTGTCATTTTATCACCTTAATGTTGACAGTTTATTGATATTTAAATTAACTTCAGGGACACACTGAGTGAGAGGGAGGGCACTGTGTGTCCACAGTCACACCTTCACTGCTCAAACTGCACATTAAAAGGCAGACATCATAATATTACCTCTAAGTAATTAAATATAGTCACATATATCTTTTATGCATTTTAAAGACCAAATTGATATTCTGAAACCTAAATGCACATAATGATAGATGGCTGAAGAAACTACAAACTGATTAGAGGAAGGTCAGAGCTTTCATCAACATTCAACAGCCTGAGAAAATAACAGTAAAAGAATTATAGCTGAGTTCATATCGAAAATAAAATGCAAACTCTAATCTAACCCAAAGTTACCATTATGGTTACCTCAACACTCTACAGTGACTTTCAACATTATTAAGCATCAAATGTTATTATTTTGTTTATTTTCTGATATGTACTCATGACTCATAAATTAACATGAGCTCAGCATATTACAACAACTGGATAAAACAGTGAACAACATTATCACTGAAAATTAAACCTGCAATCTGTTTTTCAAACAACATTCATTTAAACTACATTGATACACTGTTCTCTTCACCAGAATGCTGTTTTTGTCATTTAATCAACATATCTTAAAAAAACTCAGCATATTTCACAGCTCTAGTACAGACCAAAACGAGATTAAAGCAGCTATTTTATCGTTTTCATTCTAGTCTTTATATGTTGTCTGTCTTCAGGTGGTGAGCAGTCAATCTACTAAAATTATACTGCAACAACCTAAAAAAAAGACTTAGACTAATCTAACATGGAACACAGAGGACCATGGGCTGCAGAAATCCATCCAAAATGATATTTCTTTAACAGTTATCAGCCCAATAAGTGTTTTAATGATTTAAAACAGTAACAAAATGAAGGTGTAGAAATACATAGCCTCGCTTCAAAATGTTCAGCTAACTGTTGTCTTGGGCTCATCGACCGTTTTTTACCACATTTCTTGACTAGTTAATTTCACTTACAAAATTCTCTCAATATTCCAGTAAAACTTGATTAATAAACCCAAAAAGTGTCATTTCAGGACATTTTATTAAGTCTGTTGGCATGTTGCTTTTTACATTCGAAAGGTTCTGACTCTTGCCCAGACACATGGTGTTCAATATAATCATATTTCTTACATTTCTCGAGCAAAGATCGACTTTCTCCATTTTTCTGATGGTCGGTCGATGAACTTTGGCTGCAGCAACTTTTTCAACTCTGGTCTTGAGGCAGGAAATGATTTTAAAACCGTCTGAATGTCTTCACGGACTCGGTTTGTGAGGTTTGGTTGGTTGCTATTCTTCAAATGAATTTAATGTTGACATAGAAACCAACATCCAACGTCAATCACGTTCTGACGTCTCTGACGTCATTGCGTAATAACGGCTCCATCTACTGTGTAATTGAATAACAGCCTGACTGTTTTTACACATCATTGGAGCTCCGCGTTTTCTTTCCTATCTTGTTGTTTTTATTCCGCGAAAAAACAACAAACAATATTTTTTTGAATTCCTGGCTCAATTCTGCAAAAACATTTTCAAACCTCCGAAAACCTTTGAAAGTCAAAATTGTAAATAAATATTTGCTGTCTCATTATTTTACATATTTGCCTTTCAATCCTTAAAGCTTAAGACTGTGTGTGCTTCTTTTAGTCCACTTGGATTTTTAGTGTAAGAATCTGTGTATAATCTCAATCTTTCAAACAGGATCAGGTGAAAGACATATTTTACATAGCAAAGGCAGAGACAAGCGGGGCTGTCTGAGGTTTTAGACTGTAATGATATAAGATTTGTGTTTTCAGTGTTGTATGACCATAGAGACAAAACACAAAATCAAAATGAAGTGGAAATATCACACAACTTAAAACAAATCATACACAGATCAATAATGAACAAACCTTTTCCACCTGATTATTGTAGTTAAGCCTCCACCATAGAGGGAAACAAAATCTAAGGATGTAGGGAAATTTAAAGTAAAAGCTATTAACACATTTACAGCTATGTAGATCTGTTACATCTAAATAGTTGTGATGCATTGCATCTACTTTTTGAAGCTGATTTTGTCTCAAATGTTCAATAGGTCAGCTAGTTTTCTGAAAACAATTAGTCTACCTAAAAACCCGGGGGCAGTAACTACTGTTCATACTTTATTTTTAAAAGCAAACTCAAGACCTACTTTTAGTATAGCTTTTAACTAATTATATTTATTACCTGAATTTCTTTGCAATATACTACTCTCGCATATTTCACTACGCATTTGGCGGTTGTCTGTCTCATTGACACATATTATTTATTTGTACATTTGATTATTTTCCCTTTATTTTGAGTTAATTTCTTATCATGATTGTTAATTATCATTTTAGTCTTAGCTCCTGTGTTGCCTCAATTTTAATTCAAGATAGCGTCCCCTCAGTCCTCTATTTCTGTTTTCTGTTATTCTTCTCTTAAAGCCGATGTGTGTGTGTGTGTGTGTGTGTGTGTGTGTGTGTGTGTGTGTGTGTGTGTGTGTGTGTGTGTCTGTGAGTGTGCGTGTAGTATGTGCTTGATCATGCATTTTCTTTCCATTCATTTTTGTACTTTTATTTATTCTAATTTTATTTCAAATTAGAACTGTGTGCTACAATATTTTCTGTGAAAAGTGCTGAACAAAAAGCTTGACTGATGCATGACTGGTAAATATATGCCAACACCAAAACATCAAGAAAGATTTTTGATGTAAGGAAAGAGTTTTTCTTTCTATTACCTTCATGTTCACAGTGAACTGATTTTTTTAAACCAGCTTCAAGGACACAATGAGTGATAGGGAGGGTGTGTGCCCCCCCAGCACATGTTGCCCATCATTGCTCAAACTACACATTAAAAGGTAGACATTATGCATTACTTCAAAAAAATAGTTTCACATATCTGTCATACCATTTTAAAAGACCAAATCTATATTTAAAAACAAGAAAGCACATGACAGTAGATGGTTGAAGCAGCTATAAAAGGAATCAGGGTCAGTCCGACCTTTTTTAAACGGAATAGTCAGGGCAAATACCAAGAAATAAATCAAATGATAATCAACATCTAAATTAAAAACCATACTCTGCTCCTGTTATCAGCATTACAATAGGCTGCTCTAAACACTTCTAACACTCATTTAAGTAAGCACTGAAGTTACCTCAACACTCTATTATTTCTTTTCTGATAAGCACACATGACTTTATAAGCTGAACCTAGCAAAGATTAAAAAAATCTCAAGGACCGATAAATTAAGATCAGCTCAGCATTTTACATTAACTGGATAAAACAATAAACAAACTTTATATTGAAAATTAAACCTGCATCTGTTTGCCATACAACTTTCATTTAAACTACATTGATACACTGTTCTCTTCACGAGAATGCTCTTTTTATAAATTTACCTACATACCGTTATCCTAAAAAAAACTCGACATACAATATTTCACAGATTCAGACCAGAACGAGATTCAAAGCAGCTATTTTATTAATTTCATTCAAGTCTTTAAATGTTTTCTGTCTTCAGGTAGTGAGCAGTCAATCTATTAAAGTTACACCTCGACAAGCCAAAAAAATACTTACACTAATCTAACAAGGAACACAGAGGACTATCTGCTCCAGAAAAAGAAAAACTTAAAAATGCAGTTCTGTCTAACACAATACTTTTAAAATAACTTTGTTCAAAAGTTGTTTGGCACTACAGGTCATTGTGGCTCTTCATCCATTCTCCAGTATGTGAGAGAATTTCTCACTTTTAAGCATAGAGGCTAATATATGACTGCACTACTGAAATATTTCAATATAAACCCAGAGACATTGTCCCAAATTACTATACCACGTTTGTTAATTTGAGACAGCAAGAAAATGTCCAAATCAAGAAAATGAAAACACCACAAAACAGTGCTTGTTTATTTTAATACATCATTTTATCATACATCTTAGTACAGCTTAAACACACAGTTAATTGGTCATACAAATTTAACAGCCTTACATTAAATTCCAACAAAAACATTCAATTTTCCGTACAAGTTTGGCAAGAGTCTCTGTCAGTAACGCCATCATCACCTCTGTGAGAGGATTTATTCTTTTTCTCATAATAACGAGATCGTGATCTTAATTACGAGATAAGGTGTCTAATTTTTTTTTTATTCAGTGAATGCAATGACGTACTTCTGTAATAAATGTAGGCTATAGTTAAGCCTCTTTTCACATCTGACCTTGAGGTAGCATTAAGCTAAAGCGACATCTCTAAAAATGATCAGTAACAAGAATGTTTACAGTTTGAGCTAAAGTTGGGAAATTTATGGAGTTTAATCTGACGTACAAGTGCTGCCTTCTACAGTTATTAAAACAGAGTAACTGACATTAAAAGATAACTGTTGACAGAATTTTTCCATCATTGTTATGAACAATATTTGAGTTATTAGTATTTTGAAATTATATTTCTCTGTTTGCCATTTTTTAATGTTAAAAATAAAAGTGTTAAAAAAGCCTGTGGTGCGTGGTTTTAAATCAGTGAATAATTGTGAAGTAAAGTTGAAATTTAAACATCTATTAAAATAATCCTGATCATCATTATTGCTGAATCGAGTAGCCACTAGTGAGAGCCACGTTTTAAGAAGAAGATTCAAGAAAAATGCAGGAAAATTTCTGCAGAAAAGGTCACAAATAGATTGACATTGGGGAACGGCTCAATAATGAACAAATTAAATATAATAAATAATGGAGAATTTATTAACTTAGAGCATGTTGTTAAGAGTACACAAAATGATCAAACAGGAAACAGATCTTAAAACAGTATAAATCATTTCAAATACCTGTGCTCTATAGCTGTACAAAATATATCCTGTTGGAGCAGGCCATAGAATAAATTAAGTTTATGCTCTGATGAGGTTAAGTGGATTCAACAAAATATAAAAAATGACAAAAAAAACTGAGGGAATGAATCAAATGAATGAATAAAATCTGAATAAATTGAAACTAAATAACTCCCACATTGTGACACTTTTAGCTTCTCTGATTACATTAATGAGTTTTGCTGCCTGGACGGATTTACTGACCACGGGGATTTGTTTTCTAATTAAAGTCTGAGTTTAAATGTTGTGTTATTATCTGGGATTCTCTTCTGACTTTACTTGATCTGTTTATTTCTATGTTTGGTTAGTTTTTGCAGAGAAGAAGGACATTAGCCCAAAGTGTGAGAAAACACACCAGCTGACTTTGAACCAGTTCAGCTGACAAACATTCATGCATTCTCCTACATTCACTATCTACAAATGGTTATTGATCCTAACACATCAGCCTTCAAACTCCTCCACTCACCAGTAGAGAACCCTGGGCCTCCAAAATTTGCCAGCCACTCATCCTATACCTCAGCTCACTCGTCTCCTCATGGGAAAAAGTCCTCATCTTCTGGCCCGACTAATGGACAATCTTCTTGGTTGGATGTTGAGGTGGCGGGCTGGAGGTTGCTGGAAGAGGCTGCAGATCAACTTGTTCACTGATGGAGACCAGAAGGGACGAAGGATGAAGTATCAGGATTCTCTGAAATTAACAGAAAAAAAAAGAAAACAAAAGTTGACATTGCATGAGAGGTTGTCAAGAATCACATACATGAACTCAAGATATAAAAGACCATGTCACTTACCACAAGTTGACTTGTGCTGCTGATTTCAAACAAAGGTCCTGTTAAATCAACAACACTAACCCCAAAGATGAAAACACACCAGCTGACTTTGAACAAGTTCAGCTCACAAAGATTCCTACATTAACTATCAATAAATGGTAACTGATCCTGACACCTCAGCCTTCAAACCCTTCCACTAACCAGCAGTGAACCCTGGGCCTCCAAAATTTGCCATGTCAAGCCAACCACTGACAGCCACTCATCCTATACCTCAGCTCACTAGTCTCCTCATGGGAAAAAGTCCTCTTCTCCTGGTCCAAT
Organism: Scarus forsteni; assembly: GCA_036419115.1. Classification (NCBI taxonomy): domain Eukaryota; kingdom Metazoa; phylum Chordata; class Actinopteri; order Labriformes; family Labridae; genus Scarus; species Scarus forsteni. Next base: position 27,232 of record JAZDUH010000506.1, read on the forward strand.
GATTTGGACAATCTTCTTGGTTGGATGTTGAGGTGGCTGGCTGGAGGTTGCTGGCAGAGGCTGCAGATCAACTTGTTCACTGATGGAGACCAGAAGGGACTAAGGATGAAGTATCAGGATTCTCTGACAGTGAAAAAAAAACAAAAGTTGACATTGCATGTGATGTTGTGAAGAATCACACCCATGTTATCAAGATATAAAAAACCATGTCACTTACCACAAGTTGACCTGTGCTGCTGATTTCACAAAAAGGTGCTGTTGAATCAACAACACTAACCCCAAAGAATCAAACACACTAGCTGACTTTGAACAAGTTCAGCTTGTAAACATCCATACATTCACTAGCTACAAATGGTTATTGATCCTAACACCTCAGCCTTCAAACTCTTCCAATCACCAGCAGTGAACAATGGGCCTCCAAAATTTGCCATGTCAAACCCTCCACTGACAGCCACTCATCCTATACCTCAGCTCACTCGTCTCCTCATAGGAAAAAGTCCTCTTCTGGCCCGACTAATGGACAATCTTCTTGGTTGGATGTTGAGGTGGCTGGCTGGAGGTTGCTGGCAGAGGCTGCAGATCAACTTGTTCACTGATGGAGACCAGAAGGGACTAAGGATGAAGAATCAGGATTCTCTGACATTGACAAAAAACAAAAGTACACATTGCATGTGATGTGAAGAATCACACGCATGAAATCAAGATATAAAAGAACATGTCACTTACCACAAGTTGACCCGTGCTGCTGATTTCACACAAAGGTCCTGTTGAATCAACAACACTCTTCCCAAAGAAGAAAACACACCAGCTGACTTTGAACAAGTTCAGCTGACAAACATTCATGCATTCTCCTACATTCACTATCTACAAATGGTTATTGATCCTAACACCTCAGCCTTCAAACTCTTCCACTCACCAGCAGTGAACCCTGGGCCTCCAAAATTTGCCATGTCAAACCCTCCACTGACAGCCACTCATCCTATACCTCAGCTCACTCGTCTCCTCATAGGAAAAAGTCCTCTTCTACAGGCACGACTAATGGACAGTCTTCTTGGTTGGATGTTGAGGTGGCTGGCTGGAGGTTGCTGGCAGAGGCTGCAGATCAACTTGTTCACTGATGGAGACCAGAAGGGACTAAGGATGAAGTATCAGGTTTCTCTGACATTGACAAAAAAACAAAAGTTGACATTGCATGTGATGTTTTGGAGAATCATACATATAAACTCAAGATATAAAAGACCATGTCACTTACCACAAGTTGACTTGTGCTGCTGATTTCACACAAAGGTCCTGTTGAATCAACAACACTCTTCCCAAAGAATCAAACACACCAGCTGACTTTGAACAAGTTCAGCTGACAAACATTCATGCATTCTCCCACATTGACTATCTACAAATGGTTATTGATCCTAACACCTCAGCCTTCAAACTCCTCCACTCACCAGCAGTGAACCCTGGGCCTCCAAAATTTGCCATGTCAAACCCTCCACTGACAGCAACTCATCCTATACCTCAGCTCACTCGTCTCCTCATGGGAAAAAGTCCTCTTCTTCTGGCACGACTAATGGACAATATTCTTGGTTGGATGTTGAGGTGGCTGGCTGGAGGTTGCTGGCAGAGGCTGCAGATCAATTTGTTCACTGATGGGGACCAGAAGGGACTAAGGATGAAGTATCAGGATTCTCTGACATTGAAAAAAAAAACAAAAGTTGACATTGCAAGTGATGTTGTGGAGAATCACACACATGAAATCAAGATATAAAAGTGCATGTCACTTACCACAAGTTGACTTGTGCTGCTAATTTCACATGAGAGGTCCTGGTCGTGTATTCACGTATGGATGGGGGTTGAGGGATCAGCTATTTTCCTTCAGTGAAATCAGGTTAGAACTTGACTTTTTTATTAAAAGTCTGTCCAACAACTGAATTAATCAATGAGCATTTAGGTCAGTGCTTTGATGACGAGCTGTTGGATCCCTTGTTCAGAACCTGCAGCTGCATTTACAGTTCAGAGTTCACGAGGCTGTTATTTTATTGGCATTCACTGCATTAGAAACAGAGCACAACTCTGATTACCTGAACAGGATCTCATGTTATTTTCTTGAACTGAATTTTCTTTGAAATGTCTCATTACTAGTTATGAAATTCATCTTCATATTTGGACTGGTTTAAAAAAAACAGCTTTTTATCTTTGGTGTCACATTTCACATTAATTTATAAAACATGAGGAAATAAAAAGAAAAAAATCAGGGCTTTGAGACATTAATGTAAAAAAATAAATAAAGTAAAAAAATGACACGGTTTAAAAGATAAATGTAATCCTTGTGAGACTCACCCTCATGTTAAATCAGAACTCTATGGCCAACACAAACATGTCATAGATGTCTAAAATATCATCAAACTGTTGCTCTCACAGTTTCAAACACTCAGACTGTTTAAGATGGACCATAATCAGAAGAAGACCTTACCCAGACAACAGAGGGGACCTGCGCCTCTGGGACACCTCTGTCAGGATGTCTTCATGACACAGCAATCCCTCTGTCCTTTGTTTGTTGGGGGTGGGCTTTTCTCACAGGACACCATCATGTTTTGGTCAGAGGAATTCCCACAATACACTGGGGCTATTTTCCCATAGCTGGGGCAGTGGTTGATAGGTTCTGGGGCCAGTTTTTGGCGGCCCTGAATACTCTATCTCTGGGGACCACCGCTGCTCCGAGATCCCCTGCAGTTTAGCCTGGGACTGAGAGACCCAGTTTCCATGTGTGGCCACGAGGAGGCACTGCAGGAGTCTTGGTGGTGGAGAGTCTGAGAAGAGAGGAGAAGACCTGGACCACGTTCTCCTGGTTCTCCTCTCTTCTCCTCTGTACAGGAGCAAGCGGAGTCAGCAGTACTGACGACCAAAGCTCTATAGAGTACAGAAGTGCAGCAGACTGTCCACACACCCTGTGTGCATGCACACACACACACACCATTCACACACCATTCACACAAGAGTCATTCAACATTCACACAACATTCATTCAACATCCACACATGCTCATCACATTCAAACATCATTCTTACATCATTCACACAAGCACAGCACGAGACATCACAAGACATCACAGCACGAGACATCACAGCACGAGACATCACAGCACGAGACATCAAAACACAAGCTAACATCGAACAAGTAACATATATTTTTGGGTTTTTCTTTGTTTTTCAGACATAAAGACAGAAGACATAACAACATATCACCTAACAAAACACATTGAACATTTGACTTTTTTTGTAGTTTTTGTTTTTAGCTAGACATAAAGACAAAACACATAAGAACACGCCACATTCTAAAAACACATGGAACATAGAACAATTTTTAACACAAAGACCAAAGACATAAGAGCAGGTCACCTAACGAAAACACATGTAACATTTAACATATATCTTTTTTTTTCTTTTTTTTAATATACAGACAAAGGACATAAAAAAACATCACATTACATAAGACAAAACACAACACATCAGAAGACATCACAACACATGTTTATTATAGGGGTGTGGGCGGAGGCAAAAATCCATGAGAAGGAGGGAGGGTCCTGAAGAGGAGGAACAGACAAAGCTGGGGGAGGTGGAGTCAGAGAAGAGAGAGAAGAAATTGAGTCAGAACCTGAGGAGGAAGAGAAGATTGGGGAGGGGAAAACTGGTAAGAACAATGAGGAGGGTTGGGATAGTCAAGATCAGAGTCAGAGTCAGAGTCTGAGAAGGAGACAGAAGACTCAGAGGTGCTTGGAGACATCTGAGGGGAAAAGACTCAGGGGAGGAAGGGGGAGTCTCATGAAGATAAGGAGACTGAGGAGGTGTCTGGGGAGGTAAAGGAGAATGAGAGGGAGAGAACTGATCCAGGAAAGGGGAGGATGGAGTCAGACAAGGGGAAGAAAGGTCAGACACGGAGATGTATTAGGGAGGACAAGACTGAAAGGGGTTAGGAGGGGTCTGGGGAGGCAAAGGACTCTGAGAAAGAGAAAGGCGCTTCCTTGGAGGTGCGCCCTCTGCCTCCTCAGCAGACCTCTTGCCTGACCCAGCACGCTGTTGGTCCCTTTTCAGCATTAAAACCCTCAAGTTCTCTACCCACCTTGGCTTGGAGGTCTGAATGTCTGAAGGGTTCTGGACCCCAGGGTTGAAAGCCGGGGCCGGAAGCACAGCTGGATCACAGACATCCTTAGGTGTAGCACCCTTGGGGGGAAGTCGAGTCAGAGAAGGGAGAGAAGACTTAGGGGGCAAGTTATGAGACAGGGAAATGCGCCGAGAGGGGGTGCTGGTGGAGACAAAAGACCCTGAATAACAGGGAGGGTCCTGAAGAGGAAGAGGAGACAGAGGAGGGGGAGGTGGAGTCAAAGAAGGGGCAGAAGAATCTGAGTCTGAGGAGGAGACAGAAGACTCAGAGGTGCTAGGAGACATCTGAGGGCACAAGACTCAGGGGAGGAAGGAGGGGTCTCATGAAGATAAGGAGACTGAGGAGGTGTCTGGGGAGGTAAAGGAGAATGAGAAGGAGAGAACTCATCCTGAAAACGGGGGGATGGAGTCAGGCAAGGGGAAGAAAGGTCAGACACGGAGATGTTTGAGGGAGAACAAGACCTAAAGGTGTTAGGAGGGGTCTGGGGAGGCAAAGGAGGCTGAGAAAGAGAGAGGCGCTTCCTTGGAGGTGCGCCCTCTGCTTCCTCAGCAGGTCTCTTGCTTGACCCAGCACGCTGTTGGTCCCTTTTCAGCATTAAAACCCTCAAGTTCTCTACCCACCTTGGCTTGGAGGTCTGAATGTCTGAAGGGTTCTGGACCCCAGGGTTGAAAGCCGGGGCCGGAAGAACAGCTGGATCATAGACATCCTTAGGTGTAGCACCTTTGGGGGGAGGTCGCATCAGAGAAGGGAGAGAAGATCTAGGGGGCAAGTTATGGGACAGGGAAATGCGCCGAGAGGGGGTGTGGGTGGAGACCAAAGACCCTGAATAACAGGGAGGGTCCTGAAGAGGAAGAGGAGACAGAGGAGGGGGAGGTGGAGTCAAAGAAGGGGGAGAAGAATCTGAGTCTGAGATAGAGTCTGAGTCAGAGTCTGAGCAGGAGACAGAAGACTCAGAGGTGCCAGGAGACATCTGAGGGGGACAAGACTCAGGGGAGGAAGGAGGGGTCTCATGAAGATAAGGAGACTGAGGAGGTGTCTGGGCAGGTAAAGGAGAATGAGAAGGAGAGAACTCATCCTGAAAACGGGGGGATGGAGTCAGGCAAGGGGAAGAAAGGTCAGACAGGGAGATGTTTGAGGGAGAACAAGACCTAAAGGTGTTAGGAGGGGTCTGGGGAGGCAAAGGAGGCTGAGAAAGAACCAGAAGCTTCCTTGGAGGTGCGCCCTCCGCCTCCTCAGCAGGTCTCTTACCTGACCCAGCACGCTGTTGGTCCCTTTTCAGCATTAAAACCCTCAAGTTCTCTACCCACCTAGGCTTGGAGGTCTGAATGTCTGAAGGGTTCTGGACCCCAGGGTTAAAAGCCGGGGCCGGCAGAACAGCTGGATCACAGACATCCTTAGATGTAGCACCTTTGGAGGGAGATAGAGTCAGAGAAGGGAGAGAAGAGGTAGGGGGGCAGTTAAGGGATAGAGAAATGCGCCTGGAGGGGGTGTGGGTGGAGACAAAAGTCCCTGAATAACAGGGAGGGTCCTGAAGAGGAAGAGGAGACAGAGGAGGGGGAGGTGGAGTCAAAGAAGGTGGAGAAGATTCAGGGAAATGGTAATAAGATGGACAAGTGGACTCAGGGACATTGGGAGGGGTCTGAGGGGATAGAGGAGATTTGTGAGGGGACATCAGTATCAAAGGAGGGGGAAGTGGAGTCAGAGCAGGGAGAGAAAAGTCAGAGGGGGAAAAAGTCTCAAAGGTGTGAGGAGGAGTCTGGAGAAGATAGGAAGACTCAGGAGGGGGCAACTGGTCCAGGGAATGAGGAGGTGGAGTGAAAGGAGGGGCGGAAAAGTCAGACTGGGGGATAAAGTAGGGAGGACAAGGATGAAAGGTGGAAGGATTAGTGTAGAAAAGAGAAGGAGCATGAGGAGGAGACAAGTGAACAAAGGAAGGGGGAGCTGGAGTAAAAGGAGGAGTAGCAAAGTCAGACAGGGGGACATAGGAAGGGGTAAAACACTCAGCGAAACAGGAGGCAGCCTCAGGAGGCTGGCTCAAAAAAGGGGGAGGTAGAATAACAGGAGGGAGAGAAGACTCGAAGGAGGAGAAGTAGACAGGTGCAGGGCTGAAAGGAGAAGAGTAAGAGCAGCAGCAGAGTGCCGGGTCCTGGTACTCCATGTCTTCAGTCCTACACACTGGAAAGCAGGGCACTTCCACGGACTCGTGGACCATGGTGGAGCACTCACCTGCTTCATAGGGAGGGGGGCAGTTGGAGTGAGCCTGGGCCGATCTCATCCGGAACTCGGTGGAACTCGGTGGAACTCCGTCACCATGATTAAGAAGGCCTTCAGCTGGATCATGGATCTAAAGACAGAAACAAAACAAACAATCAGAATCTGGATGTTCACAACTGAACAGCAGCAAATTTATCAGACAGACTTTCTTTAAGAGTTTCACAGTTCTGAGGAAAAACTAGAGTCAAAGTCCTCAGCACACTAATATTTATCTGTAGGTATGTACAGTGGAAATGGAGAAATCTGGTAGCCCAGAGGGCCACATTAATGCTGTACACACAGCCAAGGGCCCCACTACTAACTTCAAAATAATCACTATACAGCATTCATGCTAATTTATCTGAACAAAGGGAGCATGTAACTCTCTCTAAAAATCACCCTAACATTCAAATCTTTAAAGTGCCGTTTAACTTTTATCCTTTTCTCTCATAATATTGACCAATCATGACTGAAAATATCATGATTTTAACTTATCTCATATTATTGACATTTTAACGAAGACTCATGACTCCATAGCTCATAACTAGACCTTTTTATTTCATAATTTTGGCTTTAAACTCAAAGTTCTGGCTTCTATGTCTTCATTTTGACTTTCATTTCATAATCATTACATCATATCTCAAAATTTTAATTCTTTACTTACATTTGGACTTTCTGTCTCTTATCTATTGTGTTTATGTCATATCCATGACTTATAACATCATAATCATGAATATTTTCTTCATAATTTTAATACTTTCTGAAATCATTTTGACTGTTTTTAATCTTTAATCTAATCATTTCACAGTTTAAACTCATAAGAAGGACCTACAAATTCAGATTTGCTTTTCATCAGCGCTGAGGTAGTTTCCGGTTGTTGTGTCGTGGAAATGTTCTTCCACAGTGATGCTTCAAAAGTTATTAAAGAAACAGGATATCAACATTCGGCTAGTTCTCTGCAGATAATTGGATATATACCAACAACCAAAGAACAAACAGAATTTTTAAGGTCAAGGAAGAGTTGTCATTTTATCACCTTAATGTTGACAGTTTATTGATATTTAAATTAACTTCAGGGACACACTGAGTGAGAGGGAGGGCACTGTGTGTCCACAGTCACACCTTCACTGCTCAAACTGCACATTAAAAGGCAGACATCATAATATTACCTCTAAGTAATTAAAATATAGTCACATATATCTTTTATGCATTTCAAAGGACCACATCGATATTCTGAAACCTAAATGCAAATAATGATAGATGGCTGAAGAAACTACAAACTGATTAGAGGAAGGTCAGAGCTTTCATCAACATTCAACAGCCTGAGAAAATAACAGTAAAAGAATTATAGCTGAGTTCATATCAAAAATAAAATGCAAACTCTAATCTAACCCAAAGTTACCATTATGGTTACCTCAACACTCTACAGTGACTTTCAACATTATTAAGCATCAAATGTTATTATTTTGTTTATTTTCTGATATGTACTCATGACTCATAAATTAACATTAGCTCAGCATATTACAACAACTGGATAAAACAGTGAACAACATTATCACTGAAAATTAAACCTGCAATCTGTTTTTCAAACAACATTCATTAAAACTACATTGATACACTGTTCTCTTCACGAGAATGCTGTTTTTGTCATTTAATCAACATATCTTAAAAAAACTCAGCATATTTCACAGCTCTAGTACAGACCAAAACGACATTAAAGCAGCTATTTTATCGTTTTCATTCTAGTCTTTATATGTTGTCTGTCTTCAGGTGGTGAGCAGTCAATCTACTAAAATTATACTGCAACAACCTAAAAAAAAGACTTAGACTAATCTAACATGGAACACAGAGGACCATGGGCTGCAGAAATCCATCCAAAATGATATTTCTTTAACAGTTATCAGCCCAATAAGTGTTTTAATGATTTAAAACAGTAACAAAATGAAGGTGTAGAAATACATAGCCTCGCCTCAAACTGTTCAGCTAACTGTTGTCTTGGGCTCATCGACCGTTTTTTACCACATTTCTTGACTAGTTAATTTCACTTACAATATTCCAGTAAAACTTGATTAATAAACCCAAAAAGTGTCATTTCAGGACATTTTATTAAGTCTGTTGGCATGTTGCTTTTTACATTCGAAAGGTTCTGACTCTTGCCCAGACACATGGAGTTCAATATAATCATATTTCTTACATTTCTCGAGCAAAGATCGACTTTCTCCATTTTTCTGATGGTCGGTCGATGAACTTTGGCTGCAGCAACTTTTTCAACTCTGGTCTTGAGGCAGGAAATGATTTTAAAACCGTCTGAATGTCTTCACGGACTCGGTTTGTGAGGTTTGGTTGGTTGCTATTCTTCAAATGAATTTAATGTTGACATAGAAACCAACATCCAACGTCAATCACGTTCTGACGTCTCTGACGTCATTGCGTAATAACGGCTCCATCTACTGTGTAATTGAATAACAGCCTGACTGTTTTTACCATAGACTGTTCTTATAATACATCCATGGTTTTTACACATCATTGGAGCTCCGCGTTTTCTTTCCTATCTTGTTCTTTTTATTCCGCGAAAAAACAACAATATTTTTTAGAATTCCTGGCTCAATTCTGCAAAAACATTTTAAAACCTCCGAAAACCTTTGAAAGTCAAAATTGTAAAAAAAAAATTGCTGTCTCATTATTTTACATATTTGCCTTTCAATCCTTAAAGCTTAAGACTGTGTGTGCTTCTTTTAGTCCACTTGGATTTTTAGTGTAAGAATCTGTGTATAATCTCAATCTTTCAAACAGGATCAGGTGAAAGACATATTTTACATAGCAAAGGCAGAGACAAGCGGGGCTGTCTGAGGTTTTAGACTGTAATGATATAAGATTTGTTTTTTCAGTGTTGTATGACCATAGAGACAAAACACAAAATCAAAATGAAGTGGAAATATCACACAACTTAAAACAAATCATACACAGATCAATAATGAACAAACCTTTTCCACCTGATTATTGTAGTTAAGCCTCCACCATAGAGGGAAACAAAATCTAAGGATGTAGGGAAATTTAAAGTAAAAGCTATTAACACATTTACAGCTATGTAGATCTGTTACATCTAAATAGTTGTGATGCATTGCATCTACTTTTTGAAGCCGATTTTGTCTCAAATGTTCAATAGGTCAGCTAGTTTTCTGAAAACAATTAGTCTACCTAAAAACCTGGGGGCAGCAACTACTGTTCATACTGTATTTTTAAAAGCAAACTCAAGACCTACTTTTAGTATAGCTTTTAACTAATGATATTTATTACCTGAATTTCTTTGCAATATACTACTCTAGCATATTTCATTACGCATTTGGCCGTTGTCTGTCTCATTAACACATATTATTTATTTGTACATTTGATTATTTTCCCTTTATTTTGAGTTAATTTCTTATCATGATTGTTAATTATCATTTTAGTCTTAGCTCCTGTGTTGCCTCAATTTTAATTCAAGATAGCGTCCCCTCAGTCCTCTTTTTCTGTTTTCTGTTATTCTTCTCTTGAAGATGTCTGTGTGTGTGTGTGTGTGTGTGTGTGTGTGTGTGTGTGTGTGTGTGAGTGTGTGTGTGTGTGTGTGTGAGTGTGCGTGTAGTATGTGCTTGATCATGCATTTTCTTTCCATTCATTTTTGTACTTTTATTTATTCTAATTTTATTTCAAATTAGAACTGTGTGCTACAATATTTTCTGTGAAAAGTGCTGAACAAAAAGCTTGACTGATGCATGACTGGTAAATATATGCCAACACCAAAACTTCAAAAAAGATTTTTGATGTAAGGAAAGAGTTTTTCTTTCTATCACCTTCATGTTCACAGTGAACTGATTTTTTTAAACCAGCTTCAAGGACACAATGAGTGATAGGGAGGGTGTGTGCCCCCCCAGCACATGTTGCCCATCATTGCTCAAACTACACATTAAAAGGTAGACATTATGCATTACTTCAAAAAAATAGTTTCACTTATCTGTCATACCATTTTAAAAGACCAAATCTATATTTAAAAACAAGAAAGCACATGACAGTAGATGGTTGAAGCAGCTATAAAAGGAATCAGGGTCAGTCCGACCTTTTTTAAACTGAATAGTCAGGGCAAATACCAAGAAATAAATCAAATGATAATCAACATCTAAATTAAAAACCATACTCTGCTCCTGTTATCAGCATTACAATAGGCTGCTCTAAACACTTCTAACACTCATTTAAGTAAGCACTGAAGTTACCTCAACACTCTATTATTTCTTTTCTGATAAGCACACATGACTTTATAATCTGAACCCAGTAAAGACTAAAAAAATCTCAAGGACCGATAAATTAAGATCAGCTCAGCATTTTACATTAACTGGATAAAACAATAAACAAACTTTAAATTGAAAATTAAACCTGCATCTGTTTGCCATACAACTTTCATTTAAACTACATTGATACTCTTCACGAGAATGCTCTTTTTATAAATATACCTACATACCGTTATCCTAAAAAAAACTCGACATACAATATTTCACAGATTCAGACCAGAACGAGATTCAAAGCAGCTATTTTATTAATTTCATTCAAGTCTTTAAATGTTTTCTGTCTTCAGCTGGTGAGCAGTCAATCTATTAAAGTTACACCTCAACAAGCCAAAAAAAATACTTACACTAATCTAACAAGGAACACAGAGGACTATCTGCTCCAGAAAAAGAGAAACTTAAAAATGCAGTTCTGTCTAACACAATACTTTTAAAATAACTTTGTTCAAAAGTTGTTTGGCACTAGAGGTCATTGTGGCTCTTCATCCATTCTCCAGTATGTGAGAGAATTTCTCACTTTTAAGCATAGAGGCTAATATATGACTGCACTACTGAAATATTTCAATATAAACCCAGAGACATTGTCCCAAATTACTATACCACGTTTGTTGATTTGAGACAGCAAGAAAATGTCCAAATCAAGAAAATGAAAACACCACAAAACAGTGCTTGTTTATTTTAATACATCATTTTATCATACATCTTAGTATAGCTTAAACACACAGTTAATTGGTCATACAAATTTAACAGCCTTACATTAAATTCCAACAAAAACATTCAATTTTCCGTACAAGTTTGGTAAGAGTCTCTGTCAGTAACGCCATCATCACCTCTGTGAGAGGATTTATTCTTTTTCTCATAATAACGAGATCGTGATCTTAATTACGAGATAAGGTGTCTAATTTTTTTTTTATTCAGTGAATGCAATGACGTACTTCTGTAATAAATGTAGGCTATAGTTAAGCCTCTTTTCACATCTGACCTTGAGGTAGCATTAAGCTAAAGCGACATCTCTAAAAATGATCAGTAACAAGAATGTTTACAGTTTGAGCTAAAGTTGGGAAATTTATGGAGTTTAATCTGACGTACAAGTGCTGCCTTCCACAATCATTAAAACAGAGTAACTGACATTAAAAGATAACTGTTGACAGAATTTTACCATCATTGTTATGAGCAATATTTGAGTTATTAGTATTTTGAAATTATATTTCTCTGTTTGCCATTTTTTAATGTTAAAAATAACAGTGGCAAAAAAAGCCTGCGGTGCGTGGTTTTAAATCAGTGAATAATTGTGAAGTAAAGTTGAAATTTAAACATCTATTAAAATAATCCTGATCATCATTATTGCTGAATCGAGTAGCCACTAGTGAGAGCCACGTTTTAAGAAGAAGATTCAAGAAAAATGCAGGAAAATTTCTGTAGAAAAGGTCACAAATAGATTGACATTGGGGAACGGCTCAATAATGAACAAATTAAATATAATAAATAATGGAGGATTTATTAACTTAGAGCATGTTGTTAAGAGTACACAAAAGGATCAAACAGGAAACAGATCTTAAAACAGCATAAATCATTTAAAATACCTGTGCTCTATAGCTGTACAAAATATATCCTGTTGGAGCAGGCCATAGAATAAATTAAGTTTATGCTCTGATGAGGTTAAGTGGATTCAACAAAATATAAAAAATGACCAAAAAAAAAAAACTGAGGGAATGAATCAAATGAATGAATAAAATCTGAATAAATTGAAATTAAATAACTCCTACATTGTGACACTTTTAGCTTCTCTGATTACATTAATGAGTTTTGCTGCCTGGACAGATTTATTGACCACGGGGATTTGTTTTCTAATTAAAGTCTGAGTTTAAATGTTGTGTTATTATCTGGGATTCTCTTCTGACTTTACTTGATCTGTTTATTTCTATGTTTGGTTAGTTTTTGCAGAGAAGAAGGACATTAGCCCAAAGTGTGAGAAAACACACCAGCTGACCTTGAACCAGTTCAGCTGACAAACATTCATGCATTCTCCTACATTCACTATCTACAAATGGTTATTGATCCTAACACCTCTGCCTTCAAACTCCTCCACTCACCAGCAGTGAACCCTGGGCCTCCAACATTTGCCATGTCAAACCCTCCACTGACAGCCACTCATCCTATACCTCAGCTCACTCGTCTCCTAATGGGAAAAAGTCCACCTCTTCTGGTCCAATGATTTGGACAATCTTCTTGGATGGATGTTGAGGTGGCTGGCTGGAGGTTGCTGGCAGAGGCTGCAGATCAACTTGTTCACTGATGGAGACCAGAAGGGACTAAGGATGACGTATCAGGATTCTCTGACATTGACAAAAACCAAAAGTTCACATTGCATGTGATGTTGTGAAGAATCACACACATGAAATCAAGATATAAAAGAACATGTCACTTCCCACAAGTTGACTTGTGCTGCTCATTTCACACAAAGGTCCTGTTGAATCAACAACACTAACCCCAGAAGAAAACACACCAGCTGACTTTGAACAAGTTCGGCTGGCAAACATTCATACATTCTCCTACATTCACTATCTACAAAGGGTCATTGATCCTAACACCTCAGCCATCAAACTCCTCCACTCACCAGCAGTGATCCCTGGGCCTCCAAAATTTGCCATGTCAAACCCTCCACTGACAGCCACTCATCCTACACCTCAGCTCAATCGTCTCCTCATGGGGAAAAGGCCTCTTCTTCAGGCAAGACTAATGGACAATCTTCTTGGATGGATGTTGAGGTGGCTGGCTGGAGGTTGCTGGCAGAGGCTGCAGATCAACTTGTTCACTGATGGAGACCAGAAGGGACTAAGGATGACGTATCAGGATTCTCTGACATTGACAAAAACCAAAAGTTCACATTGCATGTGATGTTGTGAAGAATCACACACATGAAATCAAGATACAGTTTAAAAGACCATGTCACTTACCACAAGTTGACTTGTGCTGCTGATTTCACACAAAGGTCCCTTTGAATCAACAACACTTTTCCCAAAGAAGAAAACACACCAGCTGACTATGAACAAGTTCAGCTGACAAACATTCATGCATTCTCCTACATACACTTTCTACAAATGGTTCCTGATCCTAACACCTCAGCCTTCAAACTCTTCCACTCACCAGCAGTGAACCCTGGGCCTCCAAAATTTGCCATGTCAAACCCTCCACTGACAGCCACTCATCTGTTGTGAGATGATCTTGGTGAACTCAAGACAGAGTTCTCCCAGGAAATGCAACCTTGTGTCTGGGGTCAACATGATCTCAGCCTTCACCCGCACTGTTTACAACATTCGCAATCAAAAACCCATTTGGTGCCGGGCACAGGATGGACACGTCAAACATAGGGCTTAATACAAGACATTGACCAGGAGGACATAAGACTCACTGCCTTAACGGACGATCGTAAAAGACTGTCTCCTTTGTCTGGAATGGGTGATGACCAACACTCAACCCCCATTAAACCCAAAGGGAGGATACCCCCCTCTTCCTGTAATGACTTTAACCAAATTGGCCAGAGGTGACCTCTCAACCTCCTTATCAGACTGGGATATTTGCATTTTTAAAGACATTCCTTCAGCCAGATTTCTACAAACCCCTCCAAAATCATCTAAGACCTTGTATACATATCTAAGCAATATGATAACCTGATGTGTTGTGAAATGTATGCTATCTGAGTCCAATCCCGGTGATTCTAGGCCCAAGATAAGCCAAACTGGAATCACTTCCTTCAATTCTAAATTCCATCTTCCCACAGCAGGAAAACTACAATGGACCAACAGTGCCACCCTGTGGAAGCACTGGCAACGAACATTTGCAAAAGTAACTGAAGTTACTTAAATGTAATGAACTGTTTTTGACAATGCTTGTGTAAAGTTTGTATGTTATAAGCTTCCCGACAAAATAATCAGTATCAGGGAAGTCTAGGCAATATAGCTTGAATAGTCTAGTAATTAGTAGTGTTGTTACATTAGTATACATATATAAATATATAACCTTTGAATCTCCTTTTTATTTTGATAGTAAGTGTTTGGTATCAAAATATTCGGGATGAAACGATCTTGTTATTGGTTTCGGTTATATTGAGTGATTCCCAAATTATAACTCCCTATTGGTAAAAACTTAAGCTTATCAAGTTTGTGAAAGCTTAGACAGATATCCGCCCCAGCGTGGTCAAAACCACACCCACTTCTAGAGTTTAAAAAGCTGAACGCGGAGCCTAGAGTCTCTGCACTTTAAAGCTTCCTCTTTCTTCCGCTCTGCCCCGACGCTTGATTCCCGATCTTCCTCTCCACCCCTGTGACGTCACTTTGTTCCGCGTCTTCGCCTGCCCGCTGACAAGACTTTTTCGCTATTTTGCAAAGTCAGCAATTTTTGCCGTTTTCTAGCCTTAACTCAATTTCTCCTAAAGTATTCCCTTCCCTTTTAATGAACACTCTGCCACCATCACTTTATTTAATTTAAGAAGTAATTTCGTGTGGCCAGCGAACATTTCTTTTTGAATTAATAAAAGTAAACTTCTGGACGAGACGAGACTCCTGCCGACGCCGTGTACTCAGCTGAACAGACGAGAGCACCGAGACTCCATCTGCATCTGCATCCCAGCGCAACTCTTCCCGAGATCCCCTCAAGCACCAGACGGGTCCAGGCTGCCTCCACCTCAGCAGGCCGCGGCATCCATCAAACCTGGTGACTTCGGACTCGCGACAGACCAGCGCTACTCCAAGTAAGATCTCTCCAGAACTTCAGCCAGACGGGTTGGTGTAATTAGTTTCGCTCGCTCAATCGGATAAAACCCCCTTTTTTTTCCCCTTAAAACGCTTACGAAATAGTCCATCAAATTCCTACCTCAATTCATCACTCAATATAACCAGGTCGAATACAGTTATACGTTACTCTAATCCCCACCAAAGAAGTGTTATTTTCTCACTTAAGTTTCATATCCTGCAAATGTACTTTTAATGCCTTTTTGTCCCTCGGGAGTGTATTGTTCTGTTTATTATTTCATTTCGTTTTCAATAAATTCTTCATAGATTTAAAGTACTGCTTTGGGAGTGTGTTTGGAAAGTCAGACATCCCTGTAACGGAAGCTCTTTCCTTCAGATTTAAGGTTGATGAGAATAGAGTGTGAATTACTCACTCTAGTCCACTAAAATTAAAACTAACCTGATCAATAAATTAATCAAGGAGTATAATTTTGCCTATTTTGTATAAATAGGATGGTGCCCCGTTCGAATGTTTATTGAATGAATCAATAATTAATCTCTATAGTCATACCAAAATAAGACCAAACAAATTATCACTACACATCCTATACCTCAGCTCACTCGTCTCCACATGGGAAAAAGTCCTCTTCTGCAGGCACGACTAATGGACAATCTTCTTGGTCGGATGATGAGGTGGCTGGCTGGAGGTTGCTGGCAGAGGATGCAGATCAACTTTTTCACTGATGGAGACCAGAAGGGACTAAGGATGAAGTATCAGGATTCTCTGACATTGACAAAAAAACAAAAGTTGACATTGCATTTGATGTTTTGAAGAATCAAACCAATGAAATCAAGATATAAAAGACCACGTCACTTACCACAAGTTGACTTGTGCTGCTGATTTCACACAAAGGTCCTGTTGAATCAACAACACTATTCCCAAAGAAGAAAACACACCAGCTGACTTTGAACAGGTTCAGCTGACAAACATTCATGCATTCTCCTACATTCACTATCTACAAATGGTAATTGATCCTAACACCTCAGCCTTCAAACTCCGCATCTCACCAGCAGTGAACCCTGGGCCTCCAAATTTGCCATGTCAAACCTCCACTGACAGCCACTCATCCTATACCTCAGCTCACTCGTCTCCTCATGGGAAAAAGTCCTCTTTTTCAGGCACGACTAATGGACAATCTTCTTGGTTGGATGTTGAGGTGGCTGGCTGGAGGTTGCTGGCAGAGGCTGCAGAACAACTTGTTCACTGATGGAGACCAGAAGGGACTAAGGATGAAGAATCAGGATTCTATGACATTGACAAAAAAAAAAAAAGTTGACATTGCAAGTGATGTTGTGAAGAATCACACACATGAAATCAAGATATAAAAGACCATGTCACTTACCACAAGCTGACTTGTGCTACTGATTTCACACAAAGGTCCTGTTGAACCAACAACACTCACCCAAAAAAGAAAACACACCAGCTGACTTTGAACCAGTTCAGCTGACAAACATTCATGCATTCTCCTACATTCACTATCTACAAATGGTAACTGATCCTAACACCTCAGCCTTCAAACTCCGCATCTCACCAGCAGTGAACCCTGGGCCTCCAAAATTTGCCATGACAAACCATCCACTGAAAACCACTCATCCTATACCTAAGCTCACTCGTCACCTCATGGGAAAAAGTCCTCTTCTACAGGCCAGCTAATGGACTATTTTCTTGATTGGATGTTGAGGTGGCTGGCTGGAGGTTGCTGGCAGAGGCTGCAGATCAACTTGTTCACTGAGGGAGACCAGAAGGGACTAAGGATGAAGTATCAGGATTCTCTGACATTGACAAAAAAACAAAAGTTGACATTGCATTTGATGTTTTGAAGAATCACACCAATGAAATCAAGATATAAAAGACCACGTCACTTACCACAAGTTGACTTGTGCTGCTGATTTCACACAAAGGTCCTGTTGAATCAACAACACTATTCCCAAAGAAGAAAACACACCAGCTGACTTTGAACAGGTTCAGCTGACAAACATTCATGCATTCTCCTACATTCACTATCTACAAATGGTAATTGATCCTAACACCTCAGCCTTCAAACTCCGCATCTCACCAGCAGTGAACCCTGGGCCTCCAAATTTGCCATGTCAAACCTCCACTGACAGCCACTCATCCTATACCTCAGCTCACTCGTCTCCTCATGGGAAAAAGTCCTCTTTTTCAGGCACGACTAATGGACAATCTTCTTGGTTGGATGTTGAGGTGGCTGGCTGGAGGTTGCTGGCAGAGGCTGCAGAACAACTTGTTCACTGATGGAGACCAGAAGGGACTAAGGATGAAGAATCAGGATTCTATGACATTGACAAAAAAAAAAAAAGTTGACATTGCAAGTGATGTTGTGAAGAATCACACACATGAAATCAAGATATAAAAGACCATGTCACTTACCACAAGTTGACTTGTGCTGCTGATATCACACAAAGGTCCTGTTGAATCAACAACACTCTTCCCGAGGAAGAAAACACACCAGCTGACTTTGAACAGCTTCAGCTGACAAACATTCATGCATTCTCCTACATTCACTATCTACAAATGGTTACTGATCCTAACACCTCAGCCTTCAAACTCCGCATCTCACCAGCAGTGAACCCTGGGCCTCCAAATTTGCCATGTCAAACCCTCCACTGACAGCCACTCATCCTGTACCTCAGCTCACTCGTCTCCTCATGGGAAAAAGTCCTCTTCGACTGGTCCAACGATTTGGACAATCTTCTTGGTTGGATGTTGAGGTGGCTGGCTGGAGGTTGCTGGCAGAGGCTGCAGATCAACTTGTTCACTGATGGAGACCAGAAGGGACTAAGGATGAAGTATCAGGATTCTCTGACATTGACAAAAAAACAAAAATTGACATTACATGTTGTGTTTTGAAGAATCACACACATGAAATCAAGATATAAAAGACCATGTCACTTACCACAAGTTGACTTGTGCTGCTCATTTCACACAAAAGTCGTGTTGAATCAACAACACTAACCCCAAAGAAGAAAACACACCAGCTGACTTTGAACAAGTTCAGCTGACAAACATTCATGCATTCTCCTACATTCACTATCTACAAATGGTTATAGATCCTAACACCTCAGCCTCCAAACTCTTCCACTCATCAGCAGTGAACCCTGGGCCTCCAAAATTTGCCATGACAACCCTCCACTGACAGCCACTCATCCTATACCTCAGCTCACTCGTCTCCTCATGGGAAAAAGTCCTCTTCTTCAGGCACGACTAATGGACAATCTTCTTGGTTGGATGTTGAGGTGGCTGGCTGGAGGTTGCTGGCAGAGGCTGCAGATCAACTTGTTCACTGATGGAGACCAGAAAGGACTAAGGATGAAGTATCAGGATTCTCTGATATTGACAAAAAAACAAAAGTTGACATTGCATGTGATGTTGTGAAGAATCACACACATGAAATCAAGATATAAAAGACCATGTCACTTACCAAGAGTTGACACGTGCTGCTGATGTCACGCACAGGTCCTGTTGAATCAACAACACTCTTCCCAAAGAAGAAAACACACCAGCTGACTTTGAACAAGTTCAGCTGACAAACATTCATGCATTCTCCCACATTCACTATCTACAAATGGATACTGATCCTAACACCTCAGCCTTCAAACCCTTCCACTCACCAGCAGTGAACCCTGGGCCTCCAAAATTTGCCATGTCAAACCCTCCACTGACAGCCACTCATCCTATACCTCAGCTCACTCGTCTCCTCATGGGGAAAAAGTCCTCTTCTTCTGGTCCAATGATTTGGACAATCTTCTTGGTTGGATGTTGAGGTGGCTGGCTGGAGGTTGCTGGCAGAGGCTGCAGATCAACTTGTTCACTGATGGAGACCAGAAGGGACTAAGGATGAAGTATCAGGATTCTCTGACATTGACAAAACAACAAAGGTTGACATTGCATGTTATGTTGTGAAGAATCACACACATGAAATAAAGATATAAAAGACCACGTCACTTACCACAAGTTGACTTGTGCTGCTGATTTCACACAAAGGTCCTGTTGAATCAACAACACTAACCCCAAAGAATAAAACACACCAGGTGACTTTGAACAAGTTCAGCTGACAAACATTCATGCATTCTCATACATTCACTATCTACAAATGGTGACTGATTCTAACACCTCAGCCTTCAAACTCTTCCACTCACCAGCAGTGAACCCTGGGCCTCCGAAATTTGCCATGTCAAACCCTCCACTGAAAGCCACTCATCCTATACCTCAGCTCACTCGTCTCCTCATGGGAAAAAGTCCTCTTCTTCTGGTCCAATGATTTGGACAGTCTTCTTGGTTGGATGTTGAGGTGGCTGGCTAGAGGTTGTTGGCAGAGGCTGCAGATCAACTTGTTCACTGGTGGAGACCAGAAGAGACTGAGGATGAAGTATCAGGATTCTCTGACACTGACAAAAACCAAAAGTAGACATTGCATGTGATGTGAAGAATCACACATATGAACTCAAGATATAACAGACCATGTCACTTACCACAAGTTGACAAGTGCTGCTGATTTCACACAAAGGTCCTGCTGAATCAACAACACAAACCCCAAAGAAGAAAACACACCAGCTGACTTTGAACAAGTTCAGCTGACAAACAATCATACATTCACAATCTACAAATGGTGACTGATCCTAACACCTCAGCCTTCAAACTCTTCCACTCACCAGCAGTGAACCCTGGGCCTCCAAAATTTGCCATGACAACCCTCCACTGAAAGCCACTCATCCTATACCTCAGCTCAGTCGTCTCCTCATGGGAAAAAGTCCTCTTCTTCTGGTCCAATGATTTGGACAATCTTCTTGGTTGGATGTTGAGGTGGCTGGCTGGAGGTTGCTGGCAGAGGCTGCAGATCAACTTGTTCACTGATGGAGACCAGAAGGGACTAAGGATGAAGTATCAGGATTCTCTGACATTGACAAAGAAACAAAAGTACACATTGCATGTGATGTTGTGAAGAATCACACACATGAAATCAAGGTATAAAAGACCATGTCACTTACCACAAGTTCACTTGTGCTGCTGATCTCACGCAAAGATCCTGTTGAATCAACAACACTCTTCGCAAAGAAGAAAACACACCAGCTGACTTTGAACAAGTTCAGCTGACAAACATTCATGCATTCTCCTACATTCACTTTCTACAAATGGTTAGTGATCCTAACACCTCAGCCTTCAAACTCCTCCACTCACCAGCAGTGAACCCTGGGCCTCCAAAATTTACCATGACAACCCTCCACTGACAGCCACTCATCCTATACCTCAGCTCACTCGTCTCCTCATGGGAAAAAGTCCTCTTCTACAGGCAAGACTAATGGACAATCTTCTTAGTTGGATGTTGAGGCGGCTGGCTGGAGGTTGCTGGCAGAGGCTGCAGATCAACTTGTTCACTGATGGAGACCAGAAGGGCCTAAGGATGAAGCATCAGGATTCTCTGACTGTTACGGCCTCTGGAGCATAAAAATAACAATCAATCACCAATTAAAGTTATAAGGCTCAACTCAAAGAGACCAGTAGCATATAAAAGGACACAAACAAAGATGTGAGGAGTTTTCAAAAGAATGTATATTTGATTTAGCACAAAACAACTTAAATATTTACTTAAGCAAAGGAAAGAAAATAAAAAGGCTGCAGGTGCTGGCCAAAAAGAACAAAAGAGGGATGGTTGACATGGCTAACCACACAGTGGGCCATCGAACCAGCCACCACCCCGTAACTAAACTGCCTAACCAAAACATAACCCTATCTTTAAGAAAATAAGCCGCGAAAATGGGACTACCAGCACACTACAGCCAAACTAAAACAAAAAAACCCAGCAATCTGATATTCCTGGGGAAGAAAGAGAAAACAAACACATGATTAAAGGAGTAATATTTGAACAAAAGAAAACAAGTAGAAAACCTCCTCCAAACCTGTCTGCAGGTAAATCTATGTGTGTGTGTGCAGCCCAGCTTCCCAGCTCTCTCTGCCAAGTTCCTCTCCCTGCTCCACTAAATGCTGACCTGCCACACCTGAGCGCCAACAGCACACAGGTATTGCAGCCACACAGGTAGAGGGAGGAGGGAGGGGGAGACAGAGAGAGGAAACCCCAGCTGCCACCACACATAACACTGACATTGACAAAAAAACAAAAGTTGACATTGCATGTGATGTTTTGAGAATCAAACACAGAAACTCAAGATATAAAAGACCATGTCACTTACCACAAGTTGACTTGTGCTGCTGATTTCACACAAAGGTCCTGAAGAATCAACAACACTCTTCCCAAAGAAGAAAACACAGCAGCTGACTTTGTACAAGTTCAGCTGACAAACATTCATGCATTCTCCCACATTCACTATCTACAAATGGTTATTGATCCTAACACCTCAGCCTTCAAAACCTTCCACTCACCAGCAGTGAACCCTGGGCCTCCAAAATTTGCCATGTCAAACCCTCCACTGACAGCCACTCATCCTATACCTCAGCTCACTCGTCTCCTCATGGGAAAAAGTCCTCTTCTTCTGGCCCGACTAATGGACAATCTTCTTGGTTGGATGTTGAGGTGGCTGGCTGGAGGTTGCTGGCAGAGGCTGCAGATCAACTTGTTCACTGATGGAGACCAGAAGGGACTAAGGATGAAGTATCAGGATTCGCTGACATTAACAAAAAAAAAAAAGTTGACATTGCATGTTATGTTGTGAAGAATCACACACATGAAATAAAGATATAAAAGACCATGTCACTTACCACAAGTTGACTTGTGCTGCTGATTTCAAACAAAGGTCCTGTTGAATCAACAACACTCTTCCCAAAGAAGAAAACACACCAGCTGACTTTGAACCAGTTCTGCTGACAAACATTCATGCATTTTCCCACATTCACTATCTACAAATGGTTATTGATCCTAACACCTCAGCCTTCAAACTCCTCCACTCACCAGCAGTGAACCCTGGGCCTCCAAAATTTGCCTTGTCAAACCCTCCACTGACAGCCACTCATCCTATACCTCAGCTCACTCGTCTCCTCATGGGAAAAAGTCCACTTCTTCTGGTCCAACAATTTGGACAATCTTCTTGGTTGGATGTTGAGGTGGCTGGCTGGAGGTTGCTGGCAGAGGCTGCAGATCAACTTGTTCACTGATGGAGACCAGAAGGGACTAAGGATGAAGTATCAGGATTCTCTGACATTGACAAAAAAAAAAAAAGTTGACATTGCATGTTGTGTTTTGAAGAATCACACATATGAAATCAAGATATAAAAAACCATGTCACTTATCACAAGTTGACTTGTGCTGCTGATTTCAAACAAAGGTCCTGTTGAACCAACAACACTCTTCCCAAAGAAGAAAACACACCAGCTGACTATGAACAAGTTCAGCTGACAAACATTCATGCATTCTCCTACATCCACAATCTACAAATGGTTATTGATCCTAACACCTCAGCCTTCAAACTCTTCCACTCACCAGCAGTGAACCCTGGGCCTCCAAAATTTGCCATGTCAAACCCTCCACTGACAGCCACTCATCCTATACATCAGCTCACTCGTCTCCTCATGGGAAAAAGTCCACTTCTGGCCCGACAAATGGACAATCTTCTTGGTTGGATATTGAGGTGGCTGGCTGGAGGTTGCTGGCAGAGGCTGCAGATCAATTTGTTCACTGATGGAGACCAGAAGGGACTAAGGATGAAGAATCAGGATTCTCTGACATTGACAAAAAAACAAAAGTTGACATTGCATTTGATGTTTTGAAGAATCACACACATGAAATAAGATAGAAAAGAGCATGTCACTTACCACAAGTTGACTTGTGCTGCTGATTTCACACAAAGGTCCTGTTGAATCAACAACACTAACCCAAAGAAGAAAACACACCAGCTGACTTTGAACAAGTTCAGCTGACAAACATTCATGCATTCTCCCACATTCACTATCTACAAATGGTGACTGATCCTAACACCTCAGCCTTCAAACTCTTCCACTCACCAGCAGTGAACCCTGGGCCTCCAAAATTTGCCATGTCAAACCCTCCACTGACAGCCACTCATCCTATACCTCAGCTCAGTCGTCTCCTCATGGGAAAAAGTCCTCTTCTTCTGGTCCAATGATTTGGACAATCTTCTTGGTTGGATGTTGAGGTGGCTGGCTGGAGGTTGCTGGCAGAGGCTGCAGATCAACTTGTTCACTGATGGAGACCAGAAGGGACTAAGGATGAAGTATCAGGATTCTCTGACATTGACAAAAAAACAAAAATTGACATTGCAAGTGATGTTGTGAAGAATCACACACATTAACTCAAGATATAAAAGACCATGTCATGTACCACAACTGGACTTGTGCTGCTCATTTCACACAAAGGTATGGATGAATCAACAACATTAACATCAATGAAGAAAACACACCGGCTGACTTTGAACAAGTACAGCTGACAAACATTCATGCATTTTCTAACATTCACTATCTACAAATGGTTAGTGATCCTAACACCTCAGCCTTCAAACCCTTCCACTCACCAGCAGTGAACCCTGGGCCTCCAAAATTTGCCATGTCAAACCCTCCACTGACAGCCACTCATCCTATACCTCAGCTCACTCGTCTCCTCATGGGAAAAAGTCCACTTCTTCTGGTCCGATGATTTGGACAATCTTCTTGGTTGGATGTTGAGGTGGCTGGCTGGAGGTTGCTGGCAGAGGCTGCAGATCAACTTTTTCACTGATGGAGACCAGAAGGGACTAAGGATGAAGTATCAGGATTCTCTGACATTGACAAAAACCAAAAGTTGACATTGCATGTGATGTTGTGAAGAATCACACACATGAAATCACGATATAAAAGACCATGTCACTTATCACAAGTTGACTTGTGCCGCCAATTTCACATGAGAGGTCCTGGTCGTGTATTCAGGTATGGATGGGGGTTGAGGGATCAGCTATTTTCCTTCAGTGCCATCAGGTTAGAACTTGACTTTTTTATTAAAAGTCTGTCCAACAACTGAATTCATCAATGAGCATTTAGGTCGGTGCTGTGATGACGAGCTGTTGGATCCCTTGTTCAGAACCTGCAGCTGCATTTACAGTTCAGAGTTCACGAGGCTGTTATTTTATTGGCATTCACTGCATTAGAAACAGAGCACATCTCTAATTACCTGAACAGGATCTCATGTTATTTTCTTAAACTGAATTTTCTTTGAAATGTCTCATTACTAGTTATGAAATTCATCTTCATATTTGGACTGGTTTAAAAAAAACAGCATTTTATCTTTGGTGTCACATTTCACATTAACTTATAAAACATGAGGATATGAAAAGAAAAAAATCAGGGCTTTGAGACATTAATGTAAAAAAATGAATAAAGTAAAAAAAAAAAATGACACGGTTTAAAAGATAAATGTAATCCTTGTGAGACTCACCCTCATGTTAAATCAGAACTCTATGGCCAACACAAACATGTCATAGATTTCTAAAATATCATCAAACTGTTGCTCTCACAGTTTCAAACACTCAGACTGTTTAAGATGGACCATAATCAGAAGAAGACCTTACCCAGACCACAGAGGGGACCTGCGCCTCTGCGACACCTCTGTCA
Organism: Scarus forsteni; assembly: GCA_036419115.1. NCBI lineage: Eukaryota > Metazoa > Chordata > Actinopteri > Labriformes > Labridae > Scarus > Scarus forsteni. Next base: position 52,320 of record JAZDUH010000506.1, read on the forward strand.
GGATGTCTTCATGACACAGCAATCCCTCTGTCCTTTGTTTGTTGGGGGTGGGCTTTTCTCACAGGACATCATCATGTTTTGGTCAGAGGAATTCCCACAATACACTGGGGCTATTTTCCCATAGCTGGGGCAGTGGTTGATAGGTTCTGGGGCCAGTTTTTGGCGGCCCTGAATACTCTATCTCTGGGGACCACCGCTGCTCCGAGATCCCCTGCAGTTTAGCCTGGGACTGAGAGACCCAGTTTCCATGTGTGGCCACGAGGAGGCACTGCAGGAGTCTTGGTGGTGGAGAGTCTGAGAAGAGAGGAGAAGACCTGGACCACGTTCTCCTGGTTCTCCTCTCTTCTCCTCTGTACAGGAGCAAGCGGAGTCAGCAGTACTGACGACCAAAGCTCTATAGAGTACAGAAGTGCAGCAGACTGTCCACACACCCTGTGTGCATGCACACACACACACACCATTCACACACCATTCACACAAGAGTCATTCAACATTCACACAACATTCATTCAACATCCACACATGCTCATCACATTCAAACATCATTCTTACATCATTCACACAAGCACAGCACGAGACATCACAAGACATCACAGCACGAGACATCACAGCACGACACATCAAAGCACGAGACATCACAGCACGAGACATCACAGCACGAGACATCAAAACACAAGCTAACATCGAACAAGTAACATATATTTTTGGGTTTTTCTTTGTTTTTGAGACATAAAGACAGAAGACATAACAACATATCACCTAACAAAACACATTGAACATTTGACTTTTTTTGTAGTTTTTGTTTTTAGCTAGACATAAAGACAGAACACATAAGAATACGCCACATTCTAAAAACACATGGAACATAGAACAATTTTTAACACAAAGACAAAAGACATAAGAGCAGGTCACCTAAAGAAAACACATGTAACATTTAACATATATCTTTTTTTTTCTTTTTTTTTTAATATACAGACAAAGGACATAAAAAAAATCACTTTATATAAGACCAAACACAACACATCAGAAGACATCACAACACATGTTTATTATAGGAGTGTGGGCGGAGACAAAAGACCCTGAGAAGGAGGGAGGGTCCTGAAGAGGAGGAACAGACAAAGCTGGGGGAGGTGGAGTCAAAGAAGAGAGAGAAGAAATTGAGTCAGAACCTGAGGAGGAAGAGAAGATTGGGGAGGGGAAAACTGGTAAGAACAATGAGGAGGGTTGGGATAGTCAAGATCAGAGTCAGAGTCTGAGTCTGAGAAGGAGACAGAAGACTCAGATGTGCTCGGAGACATCTGAGGGGAAAAGACTCAGGGGAGGAAGGGGGAGTCTCATGAAGATAAGGAAACTGAGGAGGTGTCTGGGGAGGTAAAGGAGAATGAGAAAGTCTAAAAGTCTCTAAAAATCACCCTAACATTCAAATCTTTAAAGTGCCGTTTAACTTTTATCCTTTTCTCTCATAATATTGACCAATCATGACTGAAAATATCATGATTTCAACTTATCTCATATTATTGACATTTTAACGAAGACTCATGACTCCATAGCTCATAACTAGACCTTTTTATTTCATAATTTTGGCTTTAAACTCAAAGTTCTGGCTTCTATGTCTTCATTTTGACTTTTCATTTCATAATCATTACATCATATCTCAAAATTTTAATTCTTTACTTACATTTGGACTTTCTGTCTCTTATCTATTGTTTTTATGTCATATCCATGACTTGTAACATCATAATCATGAATATTTTCTTCATAATTTTAATACTTTCTGAAATCATTTTGACTGTTTTTAATCTTTAATCTAATCATTTCACAGTTTAAACTCATAAGAAGGACCTACAAATTCAGATTTGCTTTTCATCAGCGCTGAGGTAGCTTCCGGTTGTTGTGTCGTGGAAATGTTCTTCCACAGTGATGCTTCAAAAGTTATTAAAGAAACAGGATATCAACATTCGGCTAGTTCTCTGCAGATACTTGGATATATACCAACAACCAAAGAACAAACAGAATTTTTGAGTTCAAGGAAGAGTTGTCATTTTACCACCTTAATGTTGACAGTTTATTGATATTTAAATTAACTTCAGGGACTCACTGAGTGAGAGGGAGGGCACTGTGTGTCCACAGTCACACCTTCACTGCTCAAACTGCACATTAAAAGGCAGACATCATAATATTACCTCTAAGTAATTAAAATATAGTCACATATATCTTTTATGCATTTTAAAGACCAAATTGATATTCTGAAACCTAAATGCACATAATGATAGATGGCTGAAGAAACTACAAACTGATTAGAGGAAGGTCAGAGCTTTCATCAACATTCAACAGCCTGAGAAAATAACAGTAAAAGAATTATAGCTGAGTTCATATCGAAAATAAAATGCAAACTCTAATCTAACCCAAAGTTACCATTATGGTTACCTCAACACCCTACAGTGACTTTCAACATTATTAAGCATCAAATGTTATTATTTTTTTTATTTTCTGATATGTACTCATGACTCATAAATTAACATTAGCTCAGCATATTACAACAACTGGATAAAACAGTGAACAACATTATCACTGAAAATTAAACCTGCAATCTGTTTTTCAAACAACATTCATTTAAACTACATTGATACACTGTTCTCTTCACCAGAATGCTGTTTTTGTCATTTAATCAACATATCTTAAAAAAACTCAGCATATTTCACAGCTCTAGTACAGACCAAAACGAGATTAAAGCAGCTATTTTATCGTTTTCATTCTAGTCTTTATATGTTGTCTGTCTTCAGGTGGTGAGCAGTCAATCTACTAAAATTATACTGCAACAACCTAAAAAAAAGACTTAGACTAATCTAACATGGAACACAGAGGACCATCGGCTGCAGAAATCCATCCAAAATGATATTTCTTTAACAGTTATCAGCCCAATAAGTGTTTTAATGATTTAAAACAGTAACAAAATGAAGGTGTAGAAATACATAGCCTCGCCTCAAACTGTTCAGCTAACTGTTGTCTTCGGCTCATCGACCGTTTTTTACCACATTTCTTGACTAGTTAATTTCACTTACAATATTCTCTCAATATTCCAGTAAAACTTGATTAATAAACCCAAAAAGTGTCATTTCAGGACATTTTATTAAGTCTGTTGGCATGTTGCTTTTTACATTCGAAAGGTTCTGACTCTTGCCCAGACACATGGAGTTCAATATAATCATATTTCTTACATTTCTCGAGCAAAGATCGACTTTCTCCATTTTTCTGATGGTCGGTCGATGAACTTTGGCTGCAGCAACTTTTTCAACTCTGGTCTTGAGGCAGGAAATGATTTTAAAACCGTCTGAATGTCTTCACGGACTCGGTTTGTGAGGTTTGGTTGGTTGCTATTCTTCAAATGAATTTAATGTTGACATAGAAACCAACATCCAACGTCAATCACGTTCTGACGTCTCTGACGTCATTGCGTAATAACGGCTCCATCGACTGTGTAATTGAATAACAGCCTGACTGACTGACTGTTTTTACACATCATTGGAGCTCCGCGTTTTCTTTCCTATCTTGTTCTTTTTATTTCGCGAAAAAACAACAAACAATATTTTTAGAATTCCTGGCTCAATTCTGCAAAAACATTTTAAAACCTCCGAAAACCTTTGAAAGTCAAAATTGTAAATAAATATTTGCTGTCTCATTATTTTACATATTTGACTTTCAGTCCTTAAAGCTTCAGACTGTGTGTGCTTCTTTTAGTCCTCTTGGATTTTTAGTGTAAGAATCTGTGTATAATCTCAGTCTTTCAAACAGGATCAGGTGAAAGACATATTTTACATAGCAAAGGCAGAGACAAGCGGGGCTGTCTGAGGTTTTAGACTGTAATGATATAAGATTTGTTTTTTCAGTGTTGTATGACCATAGAGACAAAACACAAAATCAAAATGAAGTGGAAATATCACACAACTTAAAACAAATCATACACAGATCAATAATGAACAAACCTTTTCCACCTGATTATTGTAGTTAAGCCTCCACCATAGAGGGAAACAAAATCTAAGGATGTAGGGAAATTTAAAGTAAAAGCTATTAACACATTTACAGCTATGTAGATCTGTTACATCTAAATAGTTGTGATGCATTGCATCTACTTTTTGAAGCTGATTTTGTCTCAAATGTTCAATAGGTCAGCTAGTTTTCTGAAAACAATTAGTCTACCTAAAAACCTGGGGGCAGCAACTACTGTTCATACTGTATTTTTAAAAGCAAACTCAAGACCTACTTTTAGTATAGCTTTTAACTAATTATATTTATTACCTGAATTTCTTTGCAATATAATACTCTAGCATATTTCATTACGCATTTGGCGGTTGTCTGTCTCATTGACACATATTATTTATTTGTACATTTGATTATTTTCCCTTTATTTTTAGTTAATTTCTTATCATGATTGTTAATTATCATTTTAGTCTTAGCTCCTGTGTTGCCTCAATTTTAATTCAAGATAGCTTCCCCTCAGTCCTCTTTTTCTGTTTTCTGTTATTCTTCTCTTAAAGCCGATGTGAGTGTGTGTGTGTGTGTGTGTGTGTGTGTGTGTGTGTGTGTGTGTGTGTGTGTGTGTGAGTGTGTGTGAGTGTGCGTGTAGTATGTGCTTGATCATGCATTTTCTTTCCATTCAGTTTTGTACTTTTATTTATTCTAATTTTATTTCAAATTAGAACTGTGTGCTACAATATTTTCTGTGAAAAGTGCTGAACAAAAAGCTTGACTGATGCATGACTGGTAAATATATGCCAACACCAAAACATCAAGAAAGATTTTTGATGTAAGGAAAGAGTTTTTCTTTCTATCACCTTCATGTTCACAGTGAACTGATTTTTTTAAACCAGCTTCAAGGACACAATGAGTGATAGGGAGGGTGTGTGCCCCCCCAGCACATGTTGCCCATCATTGCTCAAACTACACATTAAAAGGTAGACATTATGCATTACTTCAAAAAAATAGTTTCACATATCTGTCATACCATTTTAAAAGACCAAATCTATATTTAAAAACAAGAAAGCACATGACAGTAGATGGTTGAAGCAGCTATAAAAGGAATCAGGGTCAGTCCGACCTTTTTTAAACGGAATAGTCAGGGCAAATACCAAGAAATAAATCAAATGATAATCAACATCTAAATTAAAAACCATACTCTGCTCCTGTTATCAGCATTACAATAGGCTGCTCTAAAGACTTCTAACACTCATTTAAGTAAGCACTGAAGTTACCTCAACACTCTATTATTTCTTTTCTGATAAGCACACATGACTTTATAATCTGAACCCAGTAAAGATTAAAAAAATCTCAAGGACCGATAAATTAAGATCAGCTCAGCATTTTACATTAACTGGATAAAACAATAAACAAACTTTATATTGAAAATTAAACCTGCATCTGTTTGCCATACAACTTTCATTTAAACTACATTGATACACTGTTCTCTTCACGAGAATGCTCTTTTTATAAATTTACCTACATACCGTTATCCTAAAAAAAACTCGCCATACAATATTTCACAGATTCAGACCAGAACGAGATTCAAAGCAGCTATTTTATTAATTTCATTCAAGTCTTTAAATGTTTTCTGTCTTCAGGTAGTGAGCAGTCAATCTATTAAAGTTACACCTCAACAAGCCAAAAAAATACTTACACTAATCTAACAAGGAACACAGAGGACTATCTGCTCCAGAAAAAGAGAAACTTAAAAATGAAGTTCTGTCTAACACAATACTTTTAAAATAACTTTGTTCAAAAGTTGTTTGGCACTAGAGGTCATTGTGGCTCTTCATCCATTCTCCAGTATGTGAGAGAATTTCTCACTTTTAAGCATAGAGGCTAATATATGACTGCACTAATGAAATATTTCAATATAAACCCAGAGACATTGTCCCAAATTACTATACCACGTTTGTTGATTTGAGACAGCAAGAAAATGTCCAAATCAAGAAAATGAAAACACCACAAAACAGTGCTTGTTTATTTTAATACATCATTTTATCATACATCTTAGTATAGCTTAAACACACAGTTAATTGGTCATACAAATTTAACAGCCTTACATTAAAGTCCAACAAAAACATTCAATTTTCCGTACAAGTTTGGTAAGAGTCTCTGTCAGTAACGCCATCATCACCTCTGTGAGAGGATTTCTTTTTTCTCATAATAACGAGATCGTGATCTTAATTACGAGATAAGGTGTCTAATTTTTTTTTTATTCAGTGAATGCAATGACGTACTTCTGTAATAAATGTAGGCTATAGTTAAGCCTCTTTTCACATCTGACCTTGAGGTAGCATTAAGCTAAAGCGACATCTCTAAAAATGATCAGTAACAAGAATGTTTACAGTTTGAGCTAAAGTTGGGAAATTTATGGAGTTTAATCTGACGTACAAGTGCTGCCTTCCACAGTTATTAAAACAGAGTAACTGACATTAAAAGATAACTGTTGACAGGATTTTTCCATCATTGTTATGAGCAATATTTGAGTTATTAGTATTTTGAAATTACATTTCTCTGTTTGCCATTTTTTAATGTTAAAAATAACAGTGTCAAAAAAGCCTGCGGTGCTGGTTTTAAATCAGTGAATAATTGTGAAGTAAAGTTGAAATTTAAACATCTAATAAAATAATCCTGATCATCATTATTGCTGAATCGAGTAGCCACTAGTGAGAGCCACGTTTTAAGAAGAAGATTCAAGAAAAATGCAGGAAAATTTCTGTAGAAAAGGTCACAAATAGATTGACATTGGGGAACGGCTCAATAATGAACAAATTAAATATAATAAATAATGGAGAATTTATTAACTTAGAGCATGTTGTTAAGAGTACACAAAATGATCAAACAGGAAACAGATCTTAAAACAGCATAAATCATTTAAAATACCTGTGCTCTATAGCTGTACAAAATATATCCTGTTGGAGCAGGCCATAGAATGAATGAATGAATGAATGAATGAATGAATGAATGTTTTGAATGAATGAATGTTTTATTTCGAACCCAAAATGGAAAACATACACATGTATATCTCCATACAAATCCAACAAAAATAAAATACAAAAGGTAAGCAAAGGCAAATAGAAATTACAGCATTTTTTCTTCTATCAATATTTACAAGAAATTATGACAGATTCAGTTCGAAAAGGGTGTAGGAAGAAGTAGCAAACTTATCTAGTCCCACCCCTTTTTCATTTTAAAGATGTCTTACTTAAATTCACACTGAAGCCTCTTCAGGTCATAGCCGTCAACATTTTTAGCAACAAAAGCAACAACAAGCTCAGACAAATAGTAGTTATAACAACAAATTTCAAAATAAAGACAATAATGACACATTGCTGTGGACAGACAATACCCCTGGTGTTACTGATTTTCTCGTTGTTTTTCCATGCTGTATCTGTTTAATATTTCAGCTTTAAAGATGAATTTAAACCTACCTATTGTTTTACATGATTTCAGTTCATCACTGCAGCTATTCCATAAAGTAACTCCTTTAACTGAGACACAGTGAAGTTTCATATTTGTTCTTACTGGTTGTTTTTTGAACATATAATTTCCTCGAAGATGATGTTTGTCATCTCTCAGTTGAAAAAACCTTTGGATTCTGTTTGGTAGCATATCATTTTTTACTTTATACATAATTTGGATAGTTTTATAATCAACCAGGTCCTTAAATTTTAATGTCTTAAGTTCAATGAAGAGTTGGTTTGTTGGTTCTCTGTATGTGGTTTTGTTTATGATTCGTATTGCTCTTTTCTGTAGGATGAAGATCGGCTCTGTGTTTGTTTTGTATGTGTTCCCCCACACCTCAACACAGTAATTCACGTATGGGAGTATGAAGGAGCAGTACAAAATGTACAACGAAGATTTATTTAGGAAATACTGGACTTTATATAAAATTGCAACTGACTTTGATATTTTTCCTTTGATGTAGTTAATGTGTGATTTCCAACTCAGTTTCTCATCTATCATCACACCAAGAAATTTAATTTCAGATACTCTTTCGATTTCTATACCATTTGTAACAAGCTTTTGGTTGAGCAAATGGGACGGTTCTAAATATAATATATTTAGTTTTATTTAAATTTAGTGTTAACTTATTTGAGTCAAACCAACTCTTCAATTTTTTTAACTCTTCACCAACTTCATCCAAAAGTTTTTCCAAATTGTCCCCACAACAAAACAAATTAGTATCATCAGCAAATAGTGTAAACCTTAATTTATCAGAGACTTCACAGATATTATTTATGTACAAAATAAACAACAATGGTCCCAATACTGAACCCTGAGGAACCCCACACTTTACCCCCAAGAGTTGTGATTTTACCTGACCCATCTCTACATACTGGTTCCTATTGTTCAAATAACTGATGATCCATGCAAGTGCTACTCCTCGTATCCCATATTTTTTTGTAGTTTATTTATTAATAAATTGTGGTCAACTGTGTCAAACGCTTTTTTTTTAAATCTAAGAACACTCCTACGGCATATCTTCTTTTTTCTATTGCAGTTGTTATCTCTTCAACAAATTCCATGAGTGCCATTGAGGTAGTCCTATTTTTCCTGAATCCATATTGCTGATCATAAAGTATATTGTGCTTTGTGATGAAGTCATGTAATCTTATGTAAAATATTTTCTCCATTATTTTTGAGAATTGAGAGAGTAAAGAAATTGGTCTGTAGTTAGAGAAAATGTGACAATCTCCCGCTTTATAACAAGGTATTACTTTTGCTGTTTTCATTTTTTTTGGAAACACACCAGTTTTCAGGGATTGATTACATATATACGTAAACGGTTGTACTACACAGTCAATAATTTGCTTAACCAAGGACATGTCAAAACCATCACAATCTGCAGATTTCTTACCGTCAAAAGTTTTTACAATATCAGTAATTTCTTTTTCATTTGTGCCCTTTAGAAACATGGTTTCGGTTACATGTATATTTTTACTTTCAACTGAATTTGTGTTATTTGAGCTTATAATGTCTCTCGCTAAATCAGGACCAACACTGACAAAATATTCATTAAATTCCTTTGTAATTAAAGTTATATCATCTATAGTCTCATTGTTTGGGGTTAAGAAATAGTTTGGGTATCCTGTTTTCCCAGCCCTGTTTCTAGTAATTTCATTTAGTAGTTTCCATGTATATTTAATGTTGTTCTTGTTTGTTTCCAGTAAATTACTGTAGTAAGTTCTTTTGCTGTTTCTTATAATTTGTGTCAGTTTATTTTTATATGTCTTATATTTCAATTCTGCTTCGTTTGTTCTCTTCTTTAAAAAATCTTTGTATAATACATTTTTTTTCTTAAATGAATTCTGTATTCCCTTTGTAAGCCAAGGTTTTCCAACAGTTTTCTGGCTAACTGTTTTCTTTACCATAGGACAGTGTTTATCATAAAGGGAAGTTATTTTGGACAGAAACATATCATATGCTTCATCAACATCTTCTACGTAGACTTCACTCCAATCATGGCTCATTAAATCTAATTTAAATGAATTAATTGCATATTCAGTTTTGTGTCTAATAATTTTGTAATCTGTAGCCTGTATCTTTTCACTACTGCAGCTCTGTATAATTGCAAACACTGGCAGATGATCAGTTGTGTCATTTATAATCAATCCACTATTTACTGTCTTATTAATTACATTTGTAAAAATGTTGTCTATTAATGTGGCACTATGTGTTGTAATTCTAGATGGACGTGTTATAGAGGTATATAGACCTAGGCTGTACATTGAGTTTATGAATTCAAACATGTTTCTTTGGCACTGTTGATTTAAGAGATCAATATTAAAGTCCCCGCACACAAATAAAATTTTCCTATTATTTAGTCTGCTATACATACCAACCATTTGATCTCTAAATGTGTCAATGCATGACCCTGGAGTTCTGTATACACTACTTATAATTATATTTTGACCTTTTTCTATTTCTATTTCCACAGTTACACATTCCATAATATCATCTACTACCAATGACATAGATTCCATTTTTTTACTTCTCAAGTTTTTGTCAATGTATAGAGCAACTCCCCCACCTTTTCTTTTTGTTCTACTGACATAAAACATGTCATATCCTTCTATTTCAGCAGTTGCTGTTTCCTGCAGGCTAAGCCAAGTTTCAGAGATCGCAATGGCTGTAAATTGTTTGTTTAATTGTCTTAGGCAGTATTTAATTTTTGAAAGGTTTGAGTTAAGACTTCTACTGTTGAAATGTATAATTGATATTCTTCCTGCTGCTAAGATATTTCTGTTAAAGTGTTCTTCTGTATAGTACTCACAGTTGTTCTGTGTATTATTGTAAAAATTATTCTCAGGGTCAAAATCATTTTCCATGCAATGTTCTTTATGTTCAGTAAATTGAAAAGTCTTTCATTTCATTAAGTTTATGCTCTGATGAGGTTAAGTGGATTCAACAAAATATAAAACATGACAAAAAAAGACTGAGGGAATGAATCAAATGAATGAATAAAATCTGAATAAATTGAACTTAAATAACTCCTACATTGTGACACTTTTAGCTTCTCTGATTACATTAATGAGTGTTGCTGCCTGGACGGATTTACTGACCACGAGGATGTGTTTTTTAAATAAAGTCTGACTTTAAATGTTGTGTTATTATCTGGGATTCTCTTCTGACTTTACTTGATCTGTTTATTTCTATGTTTCGTTAGTTCTTGCAGAGAAGAAGGACATTAGCCCAAAGTGTGAGAAAACACACCAGCTGACTTTGAACAAGTTCAGCTGACAAACATTCATGCGTTCTCCTACATTCACTATCTACAAATGGTTATTGATCCTAACACCTCAGCCTTCAAACCTTTCCACTCACCAGCAGTGAACCCTGGGCCTCCAAAATTTGCCATGTCAAACCCTCCACTGACAGCCACTCATCATGTACCTCAGCTCACTCGTCCCCTCATGCGAAAAAGTCCTCTTCTCCTGGTCCAACGATTTGGACAATCTTCTTGGTTGGATGTTGAGGTGGCTGGCTGGAGGTTGCTGGCAGAGGCTGCAAATCAACTTGTTCACTGAGGGAGACCAGAAGGGACTAAGGATGAAGTATCAGGATTCTATGACATTGACAAAAAAAAAAAAAGTTGACATTGCATTTGATGTTTTGAAGAATCACACACATGAAATCAAGATATAAAAGACCATGTCACTTACCACAAGTTGACTTGTGCTGCTGATATCACACAAAGGTCCTGTTGAATCAACAACACTCTTCCCGAGGAAGAAAACACACCAGCTGACTTTGAACAGGTTCAGCTGACAAACATTAATGCATTTTCCTACATTCACTATCTACAAATGGTTAGTGACGCTAACACCTCAGCCTTCAAACTCTTCCACTCACCAGCAGTGAACCCTGGGCCTCCAAAATTTGCCATGTCAAACCCTCCACTGACAGCCACTCATCCTATACCTCAGCTCACTCGTCTCCTCATGGGAAAAAGTCCTCTTCTCCTGGTCCAACGATTTGGACAATCTTCTTGGTTGGATGTTGAGGTGGCTGGCTGGAGGTTGCTGGCAGAGGCTGCAGATCAACTTGTTCACTGATGGAGACCAGAAGGGACTAAGGATGAAGTATCAGGATTCTCTGACACTGACAAATAAAAAAGTTGACATTACATGTTGTGTTTTGAAGAATCATACAAATGAAATCAAGATATAAAAGACCATGTCACTTACCACAAGTTGACTTGTGCTGCTTATTTCACACAAAGGTCCTGTTGAATCAACAACACTAACCACCAAAGAAGAAAACACACCAGCTGACTTTGAACAAGTACAGCTGACAAACATTCATGCATTTTCTAACATTCACTATCTACAAATGGTTAGTGATGCTAACACCTCAGCCTTCAAACTCTTCTACTCACCAGCAGTGAACCCTGGGCCTCCAAAATTTGCCATGTCAAACCCTCCACTGACAGCCACTCATCCTATACTGTTTTCATGGGAATAAAAAGTCCTCTTCTAAATGACAATCTTCTTGGTTGATGTTGAGGATTGGCTGGCTGGAGGTTGCTGGCAGAGGCTGCAGATCAACTTGTTCACTGTTTCATTTGGATGTTTTGAAGGATGAAGATTCTGACATTGAAAGGACAAAACACAAAAGCTGACATTGCATTTGATGTTTTAAAGAATCACACACATGAAATCAAGATATAAAAGACCATGTCATTTACTACAAGTTAACTGCTGCGGTGACCTGTCAACCTCCTTATCAGACTGGGATATTTGCATTTTTAAAGACATTCCTTCAGCCAGATTTCTACAAACCCCTCCAAAATCATCTAAGACCTTGTATACATATCTAAGCAATATGATAACCTGATGTGTTGTGAAATGTATGCTATCTGAGTCCAATCCCGGTGATTCTAGGCCCAAGATAAGCCAAACTGGAATCACTTCTTCAATTCTAAATTCCATCTTCCCACAGCAGGAAAACTACAATGGACCAACAGTGCCACCCTGTGGAAGCACTGGCAACGAACATTTGCAAAAGTAACTGAAGTTACTTAAATGTAATGAACTGTTTTTGACAATGCTTGTGTAAAGTTTGTATGTTATAAGCTTCCCGACAAAATAATCAGTATCAGGGAAGTCTAGGCAATATAGCTTGAATAGTCTAGTAATTAGTAGTGTCGTTACATTAGTATACATATATAAATATATAACCTTTGAATCAACAACTATCTTCCGAAGTAATGAGAATCACACCAGCTGACTTGATCCCAACACCTCAGGCCAGCGAAATATTCATGCACCTTCTCCTACCAGCATTCACTATCCTACTGGCCTCCAAAATTCCAAAGCTGCCATGTCAGCTAGACACCTCCAGCCTGGTCAAAACTCAGTCACCCACTTCCACCAGCACCTGAACACCTGGAGCCCTGCCTCCTCATGGAAAAAAGCTTCCTCTCTTGCTCTGGTCCAATGATTGGGAGAATCTTCCTCTATGGTTGGCGCAATGTTGTTCCCACGTCTTCGCTGCCCCTGGAGGTTGCTATTTTGGGCAGCAAGCTCTAGCCAGACTCAATCTCCTCATGAGTATTCACCGAATGGAGACCACTCTGCCACCAGGGACTTCTAATCTGTTCCAAGAAATAATTTGATAGCAGATTCTCTGAACATTTCTTTAGTTGGACAAATAAAAAGTATTAAATGGTGGCTGGTCTGCCCGGAGTGTTGCTGGCAGGCTGCAAATCAACTCCATGTTCACTGCATGGAGCACAACCAGAGATATAAAAGTACATGTCACTTCCTACAAGTTGACTTGTGCTGCTCATTTCACACAAAGGTCCTAAGTTGAATCAACAACACTAACTCCCAGAAGAAAACACAGATATAAAAGACAGAACTGCCTCAGCTGGCAAACATTCATGTATTCTCCTACATTCACTATCTACAAATGGTTGGCTGATCCTAACACCTCAGCTCAAACTCTTCCACTCACTGTGCTAGTGAACCCTCAACATTCAAAATTCTTAAGTTTCATATCCTGCAAATGTACTTTTAATGCTTTTTGTCCCTCGGGAGTGTATTGTTCTGTTTATTATTTCATTTCGTTTTAAATAAATTCTTCATAGATTTAAAGTACTGCTTTGGGAGTGTGTTTGGAAAGTCAGACATCCCTGTAACAGAAGCTCTTTCCTTCAGATTTAAGGTTGATGAGAATAGAGTGTGAATTACTCACTCTAGTCCACTAAAATTAAAGCTAACCTGATCAATAAATTAATCAAGGAGTAAAATTTGTATGAGCTGACTTGAACAAGTTGTTTGAATAAATCAATAATTAATCTCTATAGTCATAGCAAAATAAGACCAAACAAATTATCACTACACATCCTATACCTCAGCTCACTCGTCTCCACATGGGAAAAAGTCCTCTTCTGAAGGCACGACTAATGGACAATCTTCTTGGTTGGATGTTGAGGTGGCTGGCTGGAGGTTGCTGGCAGAGGCTGCAGATCAATTTGTTCACTGATGGAGACCAGAGGGGACTAAGGATGAAGTATCAGGATTATCTGACATTAACAAAAAGACAAAAGTTGACATTGCATGTGATGTTTTGAAGAAACACACACATGAAATCAAGATATAAAAGACCATGTCACTTACCACAAGTTGACACGTGCTACTGATTTCACACAAAGGTCCTGTTGAACCAACAACACTCACCCAAAAAAGAAAACACACCAGCTGACTTTGAACCAGTTCAGCTGACAAACATTCATGCATTCTCCTACATTCACTATCTACAAATGGTAACTGATCCTAACACCTCAGCCTTCAAACTCTTCCACTCACCAGCAGTGAACCCTGGGCCTCCAAAATTTGCCATGACAAACCCTCCACTGACAGCCACTCATCCTATACCTCAGCTCACTCGTCTCCTCATGGGAAAAAGTCCTCTTCTTCTGGTCCAATGATTTGGACAATCTTCTTGGTTGGATGTTGAGGTGGCTGGCTGGAGGTTGCTGGCAGAGGCTGCAGATCAACTTGTTCACTGATGGAGACCAGAAGGGACTAAGGATGAAGTATCAGGATTCTCTGACATTGACAAAAACCAAAAGTAGACATTGCATGTGACGTTGTAAAGAATCACACCAATGAAATCAAGATATAAAAGACCATGTCACTTACCACAAGTTGACTTGTGCTGCTGATTTCACACAAAGGTCCTGTTGAATCAACAACACTCTTCCCAAAGAAGAAAACACACCAGCTGACTTTGAACAAGTTCAGCTGACAAACATTCATGCATTCTCCTACATTCACTATCTACAAATGGTGATTGATCCTAACACCTCAGCCTTCAAACTCTTCCACTCACCAGCAGTGAACCCTGGGCCTCCAAAATTTGCCATGTCAAACCCTCCACTGACAGCCACTCATCCTATACCTCAGCTCACTCGTCTCCTCATGGGAAAAAGTCCTCTTCTACAGGCCAGCTAATGGACTATTTTCTTGGTTGGATGTTGAGGTGGCTGGCTGGAGGTCGCTGGAAGACGCTGCAGATCAATTTGTTCACTGATGGAGACCAGAAGGGACTAAGGATGAAGTATCAGGATTCTCTGACATTGACAAAAAAACAAAAGTTGACATTGCATGTGATGTTTTGAAGAAACACACGCATGAAATCAAGATATAAAAGACCATGTCACATACCACAAGTTGACTTGTGGTACTGATTTCACACAAAGGTCCTGTTGAATCAACAACACTAATCCCAGAAGAAAACACACCAGCTGACGTTGAACCAGTTCGGCTGACAAACATTCATGCATTCTCCTACATTCACTATCTACAAATGGTTATTGATCCTAACACCTCAGCCTTCAAACTCTTCCACTCACCAGCAGTGAACCCTGGGCCTCCAAAATTTGCCATGTCAAACCCTCCACTGACAGCCACTCATCCTATACCTCAGCTCACTCGTCTCCTCATGGGAAAAAGTCTTCTTCTACAGGCACGACTAATAGACAATCTTCTTGGTTGGATGTTGAGATGGCTGGCTGGAGGTGGCTGGCAGAGGCTGCAGATCAACTTGTTCACTGATGGAGACCAGAAGGGACTAAGGATGAAGTATCAGGATTCTCTGACATTGAAAAATAAAACAAAAGTTGACATTGCACGCAATGTTGTGATGAATCACACATATGAAATCAAGATATAAAAGACCATGTCACTTACCACAAGTTGACTTGTGCTGCTTATTTCACACAAAGGTCCTGTTGAATCAACAACACTCTTCCCAAAGAAGAAAACACACCAGCTGACTTTGAACAAGTTCAGCTGACAAACATTCATGCATTCTCCTACATTCACTATCTACAAATGGTTACTGATCCTAACACCTCAGCCTTCAAACTCCGCATCTCACCAGCAGTGAACCCTGGGCCTCCAAAATTTGCCATGTCAAACCCTCCACTGACAGCCACTCATCCTATACCTCAGCTCACTCGTCTCCTCATGGGAAAAATTCTTCTTCTCTTGGTCCAATGATTTGGACAATCTTCTTGGTTGGAGGTTGAGGTGGCTGGCTGGAGGTTGCTGGCAGAGGCTGCAGATCAATTTGTTCACTGATGGAGACCAGAAGGGACTAAGGATGAAGTATCAGGATTCTCTGACATTGAAAAAAACAAAAGTACACATTGCATGTGATGTTGTGAAGAATCACACGCATGAAATCAAGATATAAAAGACCATGTCACTTACCACAAGTTGACACATGCTGCTGATTTCACACAAAGGTCCTGTTGAATCAACAACAACTAACCCCAGAAGAAAACATACCAGCTGACTTTGAACAAGTTCAGCTGACAAACATTCATGCATTCTCCCACATTCACTATCTACAAATGGTTATTGATCCTAACACCTCAGCCTTCAAACTCCTCCACTCACCAGCAGTGAACCCTGGGCCTCCAAAATTTGCCATGTCAAACCCTCCACTGACAGCCACTCATCCTATACCTCAGCTCACTCGTCTCCTCATGGGAAAAAGTCCTCTTCTTCTGGTCCAATGATTTGGACAATCGTCTTGGTTGGATGTTGAGGTGGCTGGCTGGAGGTTGCTGGCAGAGGCTGCAGATCAACTGGTTCACTGATGAAGACCAGAAGGGACTAAGGATGAAGTATCAGGACTCTCTGACATTGAAAAAAACAAAAGTACACATTGCATGTGATGTTGTGAAGAATCACACACATGAAATCAAGATATAAAAGACCATGTCACTTACCACAAGTTGACACATGCTGCTGATTTCACACAAAGGTCCTGTTGAATCAACAACACTAACCCCAGAAGAAAACACACCAGCTGACTTTGAACAAGTTCAGCTGACAAACATTCATGCATTCTCCTACATTCACTATCTACAAATGGTTATTGATCCTAACACCTCAGCCTTCAAACTCCTCCACTCACCAGCAGTGAACCCTGGGCCTCCAAAATTTGCCATGTCAAACCCTCCACTGACAGCCACTCATCCTATACCTCAGCTCACTCGTCTCCTCATGGGAAAAAGTCCTCTTCTTCTGGTCCAATGATTTGGACAATCTTCTTGGTTGGATGTTGAGGTGGCTGGCTGGAGGTTGTTGGCAGAGGCTGCAGATCAATTTGTTCACTGATGGAGACCAGAAGGGACTAAGGATGAAGTATCAGGATTCTCTGACATTGACAAAAAAATAAAAGTTGACATTGCATTTGATGTTGTGGAGAATCACACACATAAACTCAAGATATAAAAGAACATGTCACTTACCACAAGTTGACTTGTGCTGCTGATTTCACACAAAGGTCCTGTTGAATCAAAAAACATTCTTGCCAAAGAAGAAAACACACCAGCTGACTTTGAACAAGTTCAGCTGACAAACATTCATGCATTCTCCTACATTCACTATCTACAAATGGTTATTGATCCTAACACCTCAGCCTTCAAACTCCTCCACTCACCAGCAGTGAACCCTGGGCCTCCAAAATTTGCCATGTCAAACCCTCCACTGACAGCCACTCATCCTATACCTCAGCTCACTCGTCTCCTCATGGGAAAAAGTCCTCTTCTTCTGGCCCGACTAATGGACAATCTTCTTGGTTGGATGTTGAGGTGGCTGGCTGGAGGTTGCTGGCAGAGGCTGCAGATCAACTTGTTCACTGATGGAGACCAGAAGGGACTAAGGATGAAGTATCAGGATTCTCTGACATTGACAAAAAAACAAAAGTTGACATTGCATGTGATGTTGTGAAGAATCACACACATGAAATCAAGATATAAAAGACCATGTCACTTACCACAAGTTGACACATGCTGCTGATTTCACACAAAGGTCCTGTTGAATCAACAACACTAACCCCAGAAGAAAACACACCAGCTGACATTGAACAAGTTCAGCTTGCAAACACCCATACATTCACTATCTACAAATGGTTATTGATCCTAACACCTCAGCCTTCAAACTCTTCCACTCACCAGCAGTGAACCCTGGGCCTCCAAAATTTGCCATGTCAAACCCTCCACTGACAGCAACTCATCCTATACCTCAGCTCACTCGTCTCCTCATGGGAAAAAGTCCTCTTCTTCTGGCACGACTAATGGACAATCTTCTTGGTTGGATGTTGAGGTGGCTGGCTGGAGGTTGCTGGCAGAGGCTGCAGATCAATTTGTTCACTGATGGAGACCAGAAGGGACTAAGGATGAAGTATCAGGATTCTCTGACATTGAAAAAAAAAACAAAAGTTGACATTGCAAGTGATGTTGTGGAGAATCACACACATGAACTCAAGATATAAAAGACCATGTCACTTACCACAAGTTGACTTGTGCTGCTAATTTCACATGAGAGGTCCTGGTCGTGTATTCACGTATGGATGGGGGTTGAGGGATCAGCTATTTTCCTTCAGTGAAATCAGGTTAGAACTTGACTTTTTTATTAAAAGTCTGTCCAACAACTGAATTCATCAATGAGCATTTAGGTCAGTGCTTTGATGACGAGCTGTTGGATCCCTTGTTCAGAACCTGCAGCTGCATTTACAGTTCAGAGTTCACGAGGCTGTTATTTATTGGCATTCACTGCATTAGAAACAGAGCAGATCTCTGATTACCTGAACAGGATCTCATGTTATTTTCTTGAACTGAATTTTCTTTGAAATGTCTCATTACTAGTTATGAAATTCATCTTCATATTTGGACTGGTTTAAAAAAAACAGCTTTTTATCTTTGGTGTCACATTTCACATTAATTTATAAAACATGAGGAAATGAAAAGAAAAAAATCAGGGCTTTGAGACATTAATGTAAAAAAATAAATAAAGTAAAAAAATGACACGGTTTAAAAGATAAATGTAATCCTTGTGAGACTCACCCTCATGTTAAATCAGAACTCTATGGCCAACACAAACATGTCATAGTTTTCTAAAATATCATCAAACTGTTGCTCTCACAGTTTCAAACACTCAGACTGTTTAAGATGGACCATAATCAGAAGAAGACCTTACCCAGACCACAGAGGGGACCTGCGCCTCTGGGACACCTCTGTCAGGATGTCTTCATGACACAGCAATCCCTCTGTCCTTTGTTTGTTGAGAGGTGGGCTTTTCTCATAGGACATCATCATGTTTTGGTCAGAGGAATTCCCACAATACACTGGGGCTATTTTCCCATAGCTGGGGCAGTGGTTGATAGGTTCTGGGGCCAGTTTTTGGCGGCCCTGAATACTCTATCTCTGGGGACCACCGCTGCTCCGAGATCCCCTGCAGTTTAGCCTGGGACTGAGAGACCCAGTTTCCATGTGTGGCCACGAGGAGGCACTGCAGGAGTCTTGGTGGTGGAGAGTCTGAGAAGAGAGGAGAAGACCTGGACCACGTTCTCCTGGTTCTCCTCTCTTCTCCTCTGTACAGGAGCAAGCGGAGTCAGCAGTACTGACGACCAAAGCTCTATAGAGTACAGAAGTGCAGCAGACTGTCCACACACCCTGTGTGCATGCACACACACACACACCATTCACACACCATTCACACAAGAGTCATTCAACATTCACACAACATTCATTCAACATTCACACATGCTCATCACATTCAAACATCATTCTTACATCATTCACACAAGCACAGCACGAGACATCACAAGACATCACAGCACGAGACATCACAGCACGAGACATCAAAACACAAGCTAACATCGAACAAGTAACATATATTTTTGGGTTTTTCTTTGTTTTTCAGACATAAAGACAGAAGACATAACAACATATCACCTAACAAAACACATTGAACATTTGACTTTTTTTGTAGTTTTTGTTTTTAGCTAGACATAAAGACAAAACACATAAGAACACGCCACATTCTAAAAACACATGGAACATAGAACAATTTTTAACACAAAGACAAAAGACATAAGAGCAGGTCACCTAACGAAAACACATGTAACATTTAACATATATCTTTTTTTTTCTTTTTTTTTTAATATACAGACAAAGGACATAAAAAAACATCACATTACATAAGACAAAACACAACACATCAGAAGACATCACAACACATGTTTATTATAGGAGTGTGGGCGGAGACAAAAGACCCTGAGAAGAAGGGAGGATCCTGAAGAGGAGGAACAGACAAAGCTGGGGGAGGTGGAGTCAGAGAAGAGAGAGAAGAAATTGAGTCAGAACCTGAGGAGGAAGAGAAGATTGGGGAGGGGAAAACTGGTAAGAACAATGAGGAGGGTTGGGATAGTCAAGATCAGAGTCAGAGTCTGAGTCTGAGAAGGAGACAGAAGACTCAGAGGTGCTCGGAGACATCTGAGGGGAAAAGACTCAGGGGAGGAAGGGGGAGTCTCATGAAGATAAGGAGACTGAGGAGGTGTCTGGGGAGGTAAAGGAGAATGAGAGGGAGAGAACTGATACAGGAAAGGGGAGGATGGAGTCAGATGAGGGGAAGAAAGGTCAGACAGGGAGATGTATTAGGGAGGACAAGACTTAAAGGGGTTAGGAGGGGTCTGGGGTGGCAAAGGACTCTGAGAAAGAGAAAGGCGCTTCCTTGGAGGTGCGCCCTCTGCTTCCTCAGCAGACCTCTTGCCTGACCCAGCACGCTGTTGGTCCCGTTTCAGCATTAAAACCCTTAAGTTCTCTACCCACCTTGGCTTGGAGGTCTGAATGTCTGAAGGGTTCTGGACCCCAGGGTTGAAAGCCGGGGCCGGAAGAACAGCTGGATCACAGACATCCTTAGGTGTAGCACCCTTGGGGGGAAGTCGAGTCAGAGAAGGGAGAGAAGACTTAGGGGGCAAGTTATGAGACAGGGAAATACGCCGAGAGGGGGTGCTGGTGGAGACAAAAGACCCTGAATAACAGGGAGGGTCCTGAAGAGGAAGAGGAGACAGAGGAGGGGGAGGTGGAGTCAAAGAAGGGGGAGAAGAATCTGAGTCTGAGGAGGAGACAGAAGACTCAGAGGTGCTAGGAGACATCTGAGGGGGACAAGACTCAGGGGAGGAAGGAGGGGTCTCATGAAGATAAGGAGACTGAGGAGGTGTCTGGGGAGGTAAAGGAGAATGAGAAGGAGAGAACTCATCCTGAAAACGGGGGGATGGAGTCAGGCAAGGGGAAGAAAGGTCAGACACGGAGATGTTTGAGGGAGAACAAGACCTAAAGGTGTTAGGAGGGGTCTGGGGAGGCAAAGGAGGCTGAGAAAGAGAAAGGCGCTTCCTTGGAGGTGCGCCCTCTGCTTCCTCAGCAGGTCTCTTGCTTGACCCAGCACGCTGTTGGTCCCTTTTCAGCATTAAAACCCTCAAGTTCTCTACCCACCTTGGCTTGGAGGTCTGAATGTCTGAAGGGTTCTGGACCCCAGGGTTGAAAGCCGGGGCCGGAAGAACAGCTGGATCATAGACATCCTTAGGTGTAGCACCTTTGGGGGGAGGTCGCATCAGAGAAGGGAGAGAAGATTTAGGGGGCAAGTTATGGGACAGGGAAATGCGCCAAGAGGGGGTGTGGGTGGAAACAAAAGACCCTGAATAACAGGGAGGGTCCTGAAGAGGAAGAGGAGACAGAGGAGGAAGAGGTGGAGTCAAAGAAGGGGGAGAAGAATCTGAGTCTGAGATAGAGTCTGAGTCAGAGTCTGAGAAGGAGACAGAAGACTCAGAGGTGCCAGGAGACATCTGAGGGGGACAAGACTCAGGGGAGGAAGGAGGGGTCTCATGAAGATAAGGAGACTGAGGAGGTGTCTGGGCAGGTAAAGGAGAATGAGAAGGAGAGAACTGATCCTGAAAACGGGGGGATGGAGTCAGGCAAGGGGAAGAAAGGTCAGACACGGAGATGTTTGAGGGAGAACAAGACCTAAAGGTGTTAGGAGGGGTCTGGGGAGGCAAAGGAGGCTGAGAAAGAGCCAGAAGCTTCCTTGGAGGTGCGCCCTCCGCCTCCTCAGCAGGTCTCTTACCTGACCCAGCACGCTGTTGGTCCCTTTTCAGCATTAAAACCCTCAAGTTCTCTACCCACCTAGGCTTGGAGGTCTGAATGTCTGAAGGGTTCTGGACCCCAGGGTTAAAAGCCGGGGCCGGCAGAACAGGCGGATCACAGACATCCTTAGATGTAGCACCTTTGGAGGGAGATAGAGTCAGAGAAGGGAGAGAAGAGGTAGGGGGGCAGTTAAGGGATAGAGAAATGCGCCTGGAGGGGGTGTGGGTGGAGACAAAAGTCCCTGAATAACAGGGAGGGTCCTGAAGAGGAAGAGGAGACAGAGGAGGGGGAGGTGGAGTCAAAGAAGGGGGAGAAGATTCAGGGAAATGGTAATAAGATGGACAAGTGGACTCAGGGACATTGGGAGGGGTCTGAGGGGATAGAGGAGATTCGTGAGGGGACATCAGTATCAAAGGAGGGGGAAGTGGAGTCAGAGCAGGGAGAGAAAAGTCAGAGGGGGAAAAAGTCTCAAAGGTGTGAGGAGGAGTCTGGAGAAGATAGGAAGACTCAGGAGGGGGCAACTGGTCCAGGGAATGAGGAGGTGGAGTGAAAGGAGGGGCGGAAAAGTCAGACTGGGGGATAAAGTAGGGAGGACAAGGATGAAAGGTGGAAGGATTAGTGTAGAAAAGAGAAGGAGCATGAGGAGGAGACAAGTGAACAAAGGAAGGGGGAGCTGGAGTAAAAGGAGGAGTAGCAAAGTCAGACAGGGGGACATAGGAAGGGGTAAAACACTCAGCGAAACAGGAGGCAGCCTCAGGAGGCTGGCTCAAAAAAGGGAGGTAGAATAACAGGAGGGAGAGAAGAAGGAGGAGAAGTAGACAGGTGCAGGGCTGAAAGGAGAAGAGTAAGAGCAGCAGCAGAGTGCCGGGTCCTGGTACTCCATGTCTTCAGTCCTACACACTGGAAAGCAGGGCACTTCCACGGACTCGTGGACCATGGTGGAGCACTCACCTGCTTCATAGGGAGGGGGGCAGTTGGAGTGAGCCTGGGCCGATCTCATCCGGAACTCGGTGGAACTCGGTGGAACTCCGTCACCATGATTAAGAAGGCCTTCAGCTGGATCATGGATCTAAAGACAGAAACAAAACAAACAATCAGAATCTGGATGTTCACAACTGAACAGCAGCAAATTTATCAGACAGACTTTCTTTAAGAGTTTCACAGTTCTGAGGAAAAACTAGTCAAAGTCCTCAGCACACTAATATTTATCTGTAGGTATGTACAGTGGAAATGGAGAAATCTGGTAGCCCAGAGGGCCACATTAATGCTGTACACACAGCCAAGGGCCCCACTACTAACTTCAAAATAATCACTATACAGCATTCATGCTAATTTATCTGAACAAAGGGAGCATGTAACTCTCTCTAAAAATCACCCTAACATTCAAATCTTTAAAGTGCCGTTTAACTTTTATCCTTTTCTCTCATAATATTAACCAATCATGACTGAAAATATCATGATTTTAACTTATCTCATATTATTGACATTTTAACGAAGACTCATGACTCCATAGCTCATAACTAGACCTTTTTATTTCATAATTTTGGCTTTAAACTCAAAGTTCTGGCTTCTATGTCTTCATTTTGACTTTCATTTCATAATCATTACATCATATCTCAAAATTTTAAGTCTTTACTTACATTTGGACTTTCTGTCTCTTATCTATTGTTTTTATGTCATATCCATGACTTGTAACATCATAATCATGAATATTTTCTTCATAATTTTAATACTTTCTGAAATCATTTTGACTGTTTTGAATCTTTAATCTAATCATTTCACAGTTTAAACTCATAAGAAGGACCTACAAATTCAGATTTGCTTTTCATCAGCGCTGAGGTAGTTTCCAGTTGTTGTGTCGTGGAAATGTTCTTCCACAGTGATGCTTCAAAAGTTATTAAAGAAACAGGATATCAACATTCGGCTAGTTCTCTGCAGATAATTGGATATATACCAACAACCAAAGAACAAACAGAATTTTTGAGGTCAAGGAAGAGTTGTCATTTTATCACCTTAATGTTGACAGTTTATTGATATTTAAATTAACTTCAGGGACACACTGAGTGAGAGGGAGGGCACTGTGTGTCCACAGTCACACCTTCACTGCTCAAACTGCACATTAAAAGGCAGACATCATAATATTACCTCTAAGTAATTAAAATATAGTCACATATATCTTTTATGCATTTCAAAGGACCACATCAATATTCTGAAACCTAAATGCACATAATGATAGATGACTGAAGAAACTACAAACTGATTAGATGAAGGTCAGAGCTTTCATCAACATTCAACAGCCTGAGAAAATAACAGTAAAAGAATTATAGCTGAGTTCATATCGAAAATAAAATGCAAACTCTAATCCAACCCAAAGTTACCATTATGGTTACCTCAACACTCTACAGTGACTTTCAACATTATTAAGCATCAAATGTTATTATTTTGTTTATTTTCTGATATGTACTCATGACTCATAAATTAACATTAGCTCAGCATATTACAACAACTGGATAAAACAGTGAACAACATTATCACTGAAAATTAAACCTGCAATCTGTTTTTCAAACAACATTCATTTAAACTACATTGATACACTGTTCTCTTCACCAGAATGCTGTTTTTGTCATTTAATCAACATATCTTAAAAAAACTCAGCATATTTCACAGCTCTAGTACAGACCAAAACGACATTAAAGCAGCTATTTTATCGTTTTCATTCTAGTCTTTATATGTTGTCTGTCTTCAGGTGGTGAGCAGTCAATCTACTAAAATTATACTGCAACAACCTAAAAAAAAGACTTAGACTAATCTAACATGGAACACAGAGGACCATCGGCTGCAGAAATCCATCCAAAATGATATTTCTTTAACAGTTATCAGCCCAATAAGTGTTTTAATGATTTAAAACAGTAACAAAATGAAGGTGTAGAAATACATAGCCTCGCTTCAAACTGTTCAGCTAACTGTTGTCTTGGGCTCATCGACCGTTTTTTACCACATTTCTTGACTAGTTAATTTCACTTACAATATTCCAGTAAAACTTGATTAATAAACCCAAAAAGTGTCATTTCAGGACATTTTATTAAGTCTGTTGGCATGTTGCTTTTTACATTCGAAAGGTTCTGACTCTTGCCCAGACACATGGAGTTCAATATAATCATATTTCTTACATTTCTCGAGCAAAGATCGACTTTCTCCATTTTTCTGATGGTCGGTCGATGAACTTTGGCTGCAGCAACTTTTTCAACTCTGGTCTTGAGGCAGGAAATAATTTTAAAACCGTCTGAATGTCTTCACGGACTCGGTTTGTGAGGTTTGGTTGGTTGCTATTCTTCAAATGAATTTAATGTTGACATAGAAACCAACATCCAACGTCAATCACGTTCTGACGTCTCTGACGTCATTGCGTAATAACGGCTCCATCGACTGTGTAATTGAATAACAGCCTGACTGTTTTTACACATCATTGGAGCTCCGCGTTTTCTTTCCTATCTTGTTGTTTTTATTCCGCGAAAAAACAACAACCAATATTTCTTAGAATTCCTGGCTCAATTCTGCAAAAACATTTTAAAACCTCCGAAAACCTTTGAAAGTCAAAATTGTAAATAAATATTTGCTGTCTCATTATTTTACATATTTGCCTTTCAATCCTTAAAGCTTAAGACTGTGTGTGCTTCTTTTAGTCCACTTGGATTTTTAGTGTAAGAATCTGTGTATAATCTCAATCTTTCAAACAGGATCAGGTGAAAGACATATTTTACATAGCAAAGGCAGAGACAAGCGGGGCTGTCTGAGGTTTTAGACTGTAATGATATAAGATTTGTGTTTTCAGTGTTGTATGACCATAGAGACAAAACACAAAATCAAAATGAAGTGGAAATATCACACAACTTAAAACAAATCATACACAGATCAATAATGAACAAACCTTTTCCACCTGATTATTGTAGTTAAGCCTCCACCATAGAGGGAAACAAAATCTAAGGATGTAGGGAAATTTAAAGTAAAAGCTATTAACAAATTTACAGCTATGTAGATCTGTTACATCTAAATAGTTGTGATGCATTGCATCTACTTTTTGAAGCTGATTTTGTCTCAAATGTTCAATAGGTCAGCTAGTTTTCTGAAAACAATTAGTCTACCTAAAAACCTGGGGGCAACAACTACTGTTCATACTGTATTTTTAAAAGCAAACTCAAGACCTACTTTTAGTATAGCTTTTAACTAATGATATTTATTACCTGAATTTCTTTGCAATATACTACTCTAGCATATTTCATTAGGCATTTGGCGATTGTCTGTCTCATTGACACATATTATTTATTTGTACATTTGATTATTTTCCCTTTATTTTTAGTTAATTTCTTATCATGATTGTTAATTATCATTTTAGTCTTAGCTCCTGCGTTGCCTCAATTTTAATTCAAGATAGGGTCCCCTCAGTCCTCTATTTCTGTTTTCTGTTATTCTTCTCTTAAAGCCGATGTGTGTGTGTGTGTGTGTGTGTGTGTGTGTGTGTGTGTGTGTGTGTGTGTGTGTGTGTGTGTGTGTGTGTGTGTGTGTGTGTGTGAGTGTGCGTGTAGTATGTGCTTGATCATGCATTTTCTTTCCATTCAGTTTTGTACTTTTATTTATTCTAATTTTATTTCAAATTAGAACTGTGTGCTACAATATTTTCTGTGAAAAGTGCTGAACAAAAAGCTTGACTGTCACACAACTTACCACTGGATCTACAAACTGATCTACTTTCGGACATGGGCGAGTATGATGTTTTTATTCCTAATACGGCTTTTACCCGAACTTGCAAACCTGGCGCTAAGAAACGCAGGAAAAGAGGAAAAAGGGGAGGTGTACGCCAGCGAATAAGGAATTTAACAAGGAATTGAACTGTCTTGAACATTGACGGATTTGGGGTCCCGATCCGCCTGGACCGAGACCCACTGACGACTGGGAAACACCACGGCGGGGGGGTCTGTGAGTATGTGAACCCGAGATGGTGTAAAAATGTTACCGTGCGTGAACGGATCTGCTTACCGGACATTGAGCTCCTGTCACTTTCTTTCAGGCCCTTTTACTTGCCACGTGAATTTCCTCAGATTTTCTTCACAGTGGTTTATATTCATCCCAGAGCCGACGCTAAAGCAGCATCTGATGTCATCTTTTCAGTGGCGCAGCGACTTCAGTCTGTATCACCTGATGCGCCCTGCTTCTTTCTGGGTGACTTCAATCACGTCAACTGTAAAAAGTCACTCAGCAACTTCAGCCAGTATGTCACCTGTCCCACTCGCGGTAATAGGATACTGGACCACTGCTATGGCTCTATTAAAGGGGGCTACAAGTCTGTCGCCGCCCCTCCTCTTGGATCCTCTGACCATAATGTGGTGCATCTGTTACCCTCCTATCGGACCGTGCTGCAAAGGGACAGGGTGCAGGCTCGTGAGATCCAGGTGTGGAATGAGGATAGCACTCTGGCTCTTCAGGGATGCTTTGACTGCACTGATTGGTCCGTTTTCCAGGAGACATCCAGGGACGTGGACGAACTAACTGATGTAGTGTGCAGTTACATTTCTTTCTGTGTGGACAATGTGATCCCTAAAAAAACTATAATTTCATACCCCAATAATAAGCCCTGGGTCACCAAGGAACTGAAAAAACTGCTAAAGGAGAAAAAGCGTATTTTCAAAAGTGGAGATAAAACCGCTTATTTTAAAATAAGGAATGACATTCGCTTGAAAATCTCCCAGGCTAAAATAAATTACAAAGAAAAGATTGAGGCAAGATTCCACCAGACTGACCTCAAATCTGCCTGGGATGGTATGAAATTAATGACAGGTCAACATAAAAAGAAAAATACTATTGCACTGGATGGCTTCACTTCTGATGTTGAGCTTGCAGAGGAGCTAAACAGCTTTTATTTGAGATTTAACTCTGATGACTCAGGAGGAGTCAATAATGTTTTTAAAACTGTTCAGGGGGCGCGTGCTTTTAACATAGATGTGCATCTGATTGAAAAACTTTTTAGTCAAACTAAAGTTGGCAAAAGCTGTGGTCCTGATAACATCAGTGGCCGAGTTCTTAAATCATGTGCTTCACAGCTGAGTGGAATCTTTCATTTTATCTTTACTCAGTCACTTTTAGTACAGAAAGTCCCAAAGATATGGAAGCATGCCACTGTTGTTCCTGTTGCAAAATGCATGAATCCAAAGACACTTAATGACTTTCGACCGGTGGCTCTCACCTCACTGGTGATGAAAACTTTTGAAAAGCTTGTTAAGACTGAGATACTGGGGCAGGTGGAAGATCAGCTGGACCCTCTTCAGTTTGCATACAGGACAGGCAGAGGAGTCGAGGATGCAACGCTGACCTTGTTAAATTTTATAGTTCAGCATCTGGAGGCCACAAAAACTCAGGCCAGGCTCCTGTTCGTTGACTTTTCCTCAGCTTTTAATACTATCCAGCCATACTTACTGGCAGAGAAACTTCTTTCTCTTTTTAACTTGAACTTGAACCTTGTTGGCTGGATAGTGGACTTCTTGACTGACAGGTCACAGTGTGTAAGGGTCAATGGTGTTTTATCCCCTAAACTGTTTTCCTCCACAGGCTTCCCGCAGGGCTGTGTCCTCTCTCCGTTGCTTTTTATCTTGTACACCAATGACTGCAGGAGCACTCACAGTAACAGGCATTTTGTTAAATTTGCTGACGATACAGTGATAGTGAGTCTTTTGGGTCAGGATGAGTCTGAACATGGTCCTGTCATTGATGATTTCAATTCTTGGTGCAAAGATTTCTGCCTACAGATTAATGTTTTAAAAACTAAAGACATGGTTGTTGATTTTAGAAGGTCACAGCCCAGTGTCAGTCATACTGTCATTAATGACATGGATGTTGAGATCGTTTCTCAATACAAATATCTGGGAACAGTCATTGATAATTTATTTCGATTTGAAGCCAATACTGATGCTGTTTGTAACAAGGTCCAGCAGAGACTTTATTTCTTGAGAAAGATGAACACATTCAAGGTGTGTAAGGTTCTTATGTCTCTTTTTTATCAGTGCTTTATAGAAAGTGCTCTCACGTACTGCATGGTTGCTTGGTTCGGTTGTCTTGCTTTGTCTAGTAAAAACAGACTTGTGAATCTGGTCAAAGTAGCAAGCAAGGTGATCGGAGTGCAGCAATTTCAGCTGCAGGATATCTACAGCAGACGTGTTCTTAGCAGAGCCCAACAAATTCTGAACTGCCCTGATCACCCTGTGTTTGCTGAATTTGATCTTCTCCCTTCTGGACGACATTACAGAATGCCGAAAACCAAAACTAGGCGAGCCAGAACTTCTTTTATTCCAGTTGCTATTGAAAATCTTAATACATTGGCCTGACTGGTTTTTCTTGTCCTGTGCTTTGTGCATCTTGTGGATAGAATTGTTGACTTTTAGACTTGACTCCTTGACTATTTATGGACTTTTATTGAATCTTCTTTTATCTGCTTTATCTTGTATGTTCTTCATTACTGTATTTATCTGCTGCACAGCACTTTGATGACTGAATGCACTTTATGGGTTTTTGCCTGACTCTTAGTCTTTGGCATTTTGTGGTTTAAGTGCCGTCCTTTTTCACTTGAGTTCAGGATTTTTTCCAGATTTTTTCTGATTCTTCTTAATGCCTGTATGATTTATGTGTTATCATGTACTTGTGTACTGATGCCTGCTGCTGAAAAACAATTTTCCCACGGGACTATAATAAAGTTGAAGTTGAAGTTGATGCATGACTGGTAAATATATGCCAACACCAAAACATCAAAAAAGATTTTTGATGTAAGGAAAGAGTTTTTCTTTCTATCACCTTCATGTTCACAGTGAACTGATTTTTTTAAACCAGCTTCAAGGACACAATGAGTGATAGGGAGGGTGTGTGCCCCCCCAGCACATGTTGCCCATCATTGCTCAAACTACACATTAAAAGGTAGACATTATGCATTACTTCAAAAAAATAGTTTCACATATCTGTCATACCATTTTAAAAGACCAAATCTATATTTAAAAACAAGAAAGCACATGACAGTAGATGGTCGAAGCAGCTATAAAAGGAATCAGGGTCAGTCCGACCTTTTTTAAACGGAATAGTCAGGGCAAATACCAAGAAATAAATCAAATGATAATCAACATCTAAATTAAAAACCATACTCTGCTCCTGTTATCAGCATTACAATAGGCTGCTCTAAACACTTCTAACACTCATTTAAGTAAGCACTGAAGTTACCTCAACACTCTATTATTTCTTTTCTGATAAGCACACATGACTTTATAATCTGAACCTAGTAAAGGTTAAAAAAATCTCAAGGACCGATAAATTAAGATCAGCTCAGCATTTTACATTAACTGGATAAAACAATAAACAAACTTTATATTGAAAATTAAACCTGCATCTGTTTGCCATACAACTTTCATTTAAACTACATTGATACACTGTTCTCTTCACGAGAATGCTCTTTTTATAAATTTACCTACATACCGTTATCCTAAAAAAAACTCGACATACAATATTTCACAGATTCAGACCAGAACGAGATTCAAAGCAGCTATTTTATTAATTTCATTCAAGTCTTTAAATGTTTTCTGTCTTCAGGTAGTGAGCAGTCAATCTATTAAAGTTACACCTCAACAAGCCAAAAAAATACTTACACTAATCTAACAAGGAACACAGAGGACTATCTGCTCCAGAAAAAGAGAAACTTAAAAATGCAGTTCTGTCTAACACAATACTTTTAAAATAACTTTGTTCAAAAGTTGTTTGGCACTAGAGGTCATTGTGGCTCTTCATCCATTCTCCAGTATGTGAGAGAATTTCTCACTTTTAAGCATAGAGGCTAATATATGACTGCACTACTGAA
Organism: Scarus forsteni; assembly: GCA_036419115.1. Lineage (NCBI taxonomy): Eukaryota > Metazoa > Chordata > Actinopteri > Labriformes > Labridae > Scarus > Scarus forsteni. The sequence goes on from JAZDUH010000506.1 coordinate 83,174, forward strand.
ATATTTCAATATAAACCCAGAGACATTGTCCCAAATTACTATACCACGTTTGTTGATTTGAGACAGCAAGAAAATGTCCAAATCAAGAAAATGAAAACACCACAAAACAGTGCTTGTTTATTTTAATACATCATTTTATCATACATCTTAGTACAGCTTAAACACACAGTTAATTGGTCATACAAATTTAACAGCCTTACATTAAATTCCAACAAAAACATTCAATTTTCCGTACAAGTTTGGTAAGAGTCTCTGTCAGTAACGCCATCATCACCTCTGTGAGAGGATTTATTCTTTTTCTCATAATAACGAGATCGTGATCTTAATTACGAGATAAGGTGTCTAATTTTTTTTTTATTCAGTGAATGCAATGACGTACTTCTGTAATAAATGTAGGCTATAGTTAAGCCTCTTTTCACATCTGACCTTGAGGTAGCATTAAGCTAAAGCGACATCTCTAAAAATGATCAGTAACAAGAATGTTTACAGTTTGAGCTAAAGCTGGGAAATTTATGGAGTTTAATCTGACGTACAAGTGCTGCCTTCCACAATTATTAAAACAGAGTAACTGACATTAAAAGATAACTGTTGACAGAATTTTTCCATCATTGTTATGAGCAATATTTGAGTTATTAGTATTTTGAAATTATATTTCTCTGTTTGCCATTTTTTAATGTTAAAAATAACAGTGTCAAAAAAGCCTGTGGTGCGTGGTTTTAAATCAGTGAATAATTGTGAAGTAAAGTTGACATTTAAAAATCTATTAAAATAATCCTGATCATCATTATTGCTGAATCGAGTAGCCACTAGTGAGAGCCACGTTTTAAGAAGAAGATTCAAGAAAAATGCAGGAAAATTTCTGTAGAAAAGGTCACAAATAGATTGACATTGGGGAACGGCTCAATAATGAACAAATTAAATATAATAAATAATGGAGGATTTATTAACTTAGAGCATGTTGTTAAGAGTACACAAAATGATCAAACAGGAAACAGATCTTAAAACAGCATAAATCATTTAAAATACCTGTGCTCTATAGCTGTACAAAATATATCCTGTTGGAGCAGGCCATAGAATAAATTAAGTTTATGCTCTGATGAGGTTAAGTGGATTCAACAAAATATAAAAAATGACCAAAAAAAAAAAAAACTGAGGGAATGAATCAAATGAATGAATAAAATCTGAATAAATTGAAATTAAATGACTCCTACATTGTGACACTTTTAGCTTCTCTGATTACATTAATGAGTTTTGCTGCCTGGACAGATTTACTGACCACGGGGATTTGATTTTTAATTGAAGTCTGAGTTTAAATGTTGTGTTATTATCTGGGATTTTCTTCTGACTTTACTTGATCTGTTTATTTCTATGTTTGGTTAGTTTTTGCAGAGAAGAAGGATATTAGCCCAAACTGTGAGAAAACACACCAGCTGACCTTGAACCAGTTCAGCTGACAAACATTCAAGCATTCTCCTACATTCACTATCTACAAATGGTTATTGATCCTAACACCTCTGCCTTCAAACTCTTCCACTCACCAGCAGTGAACCCTGGGCTTCGAAATTTGCCATGTCAAACCCTCCACTGACAGCCACTCATCCTATACCTCAGCTCACTCGTCTCCTCATGGGAAAAAGTCCTCTTCTTCTGGTCCAATGATTTGGACAATCTTCTTGGATGGATGTTGAGGTGGCTGGCTGGAGGTTGCTGGAAAAGGCTGCAGATCAACTTGTTCACTGATGGAGACCAGAAGGGACTAAGGATGATGTATCAGGATTCTCTGACATTGACAAAAACCAAAAGTTCACATTGCATGTGATGTTGTGAAGAATCACACACATGAAATCAAGATACAGTTTAAAAGACCATGTCACTTACCACAAGTTGACTTGTGCTGCTGATTTCACACAAAGGTCCGTTTGAATCAACAACACTTTTGCCAAAGAAGAAAACACACCAGCTGACTATGAACAAGTTCAGCTGACAAACATTCATGCATTCTCCTACATACACTTTCTACAAATGGTTCCTGATCCTAACACCTCAGCCTTCAAACTCTTCCACTCACCAGCAGTGAACCCTGGGCCTCCAAAATTTGCCATGTCAAACCCTCCACTGACAGCCACTCATCCTATACCTCAGCATACTCGTCTCCTCATGGGAAAAAGTCTTCTTATCCTGGTCCAATGATTTGGACAATCTTCTTGGTTGGATGTTGAGGTGGCTGGCTGGAGGTTGCTGGCAGAGGCTGCAGATCAACTTGTTCACTGATGGAGACCAGAAGGGACTAAGGATGAATTATCAGGATTCTCTGACATTGACAAAAAAACAAAAGTTGACATTACATGTTGTGTATTCAAAAATCATACACATAAAATCAAGATATAAAAGACCATGTCACTTCCCACAACTTGACTTGTGTTGCTGATTTCACACAAACGTCCTGTTGAATCAACAACACTAACCCCAAAGAAGAAAACACACCAGCTGACTTTGAACCAGTTCAGCTGACAAACATTCATGCATTCTCCTACATTCACTATCTACAAATGGTTCCTGATCCCAACACCTCAGCTTTCAAACTCTTCCACTCACCAGCAGTGAACACTGGGCCTCCAAAATTTGCCATGTCAAACCCTCCACTGACAGCCACTCATCCTATACCTCAGCTCACTCGTCTCCTCATGGGAAAAAGTCCTCTTCATCAGGCACAACTAATGGACAATCTTCTTGGTTGCATGTTGGGTGGCTGGCTGGAGGTTGCTGGCAGAGGCTGCAGATCAACTTGTTCACTGATGGAGACCAGAAGGGACTAAGGATGAAGTATCAGGATTCTATGACATTGACAAAAAACAAAAGTTGACATTGCATTTGATGTTGTGGAGAATCACACACATGAAATCAAGATATAAAAGAACATGTCACTTACCACAAGTTGACCTGTGCTGCTGATTTCACACAAAGGTCCTGTTGAATCAAAAAACATTCTTCCCAAAGAAGAAAACACACCAGCTGACTTTGAACAAGTACAGCTGACAAACATTCATGCATTTTCCTACATTCACTATCTACAAATGGTTATTGATCCCAACACCTCAGCCTTCAAACTCTTCCACTCACCAGCAGTGAACCCTGGGCCTCCAAAATTTGCCATGTCAAACCCTCCATTGACAGCCACTCATCCTATACCTCAGCTCACTCGTCTCCACATGGGAAAAAGTCCTCTTCTTCTGGTCCAATGATTTGGACAATTGTCTTGGTTGGATGTTGAGGTGGCTGGCTAGAGGTTGCTGGCAGAGGCTGCAGATCAACTTGTTCACTGATGGAGACCAGAAGGGACTAAGGATGAAGTATCAGGATTCTCTGACATTGACAAAAACCAAAAGTACACATTGCATGTGATGTTGTGAAGAATCACACACATGAAATCAAGATATAAAGAACCATGTCACTTACCACAAGTTGACTTGTGCTGCTCATTTCACATGAGAGGTCCTGGTCCTGTATTCACGTATGGATGGGGGTTGAGGGATCAGCTATTTTCCTTCAGTGAAATCAGGTTAGAACTTGACTTTTTTATTAAAAGTCTGTCCAACAACTGAATTCATCAATGAGCATTTAGGTCAGTGCTTTGATGACGAGCTGTTGGATCCCTTGTTCAGAACCTGCAGCTGCATTTACAGTTCAGAGTTCACGAGGCTGTTATTTTATTGGCATTCACTGCATTAGAAACAGAGCACATCTCTAATTACCTGAACAGGATCTCATGTTATTTTCTTGAACTGAATTTTCTTTGAAATGTCTCATTACTAGTTATGAAATTCAGCTTCATATTTGGACTGGTTTAAAAAAAACAGCTTTTTATCTTTGGTGTCACATTTCACATTAACTTATAAAACATGAGGATATGAAAAGAAAAAAATCAGGGCTTTGAGACATTAATGTAAAAAAATAAATAAAGTAAAAAAAAAAAAATGACACGGTTTAAAAGGTAAATGTAATCCTTGTGAGACTCACCCTCATGTTAAATCAGAACTCTATGGCCAACACAAACATGTCATAGATTTCTAAAATATCATCAAACTGTTGCTCTCACAGTTTCAAACACTCAGACTGTTTAAGATGGACCATAATCAGAAGAAGACCTTACCCAGACCACAGAGGGGACCTGCGCCTCTGGGACACCTCTGTCAGGATGTCTTCATGACACAGCAATCCCTCTGTCCTTTGTTTGTTGGGGGTGGGCTTTTCTCACAGGACATCATCATGATTTGGTCAGAGGAATTCCCACAATACACTGGGGCTATTTTCCCATAGCTGGGGCAGTGGTTGATAGGTTCTGGGGCCAGTTTTTGGCGGCCCTGAATACTCTATCTCTGGGGACCACCGCTGCTCCGAGATCCCCTGCAGTTTAGCCTGGGACTGAGAGACCCAGTTTCCATGTGTGGCCACGAGGAGGCACTGCAGGAGTCTTGGTGGTGGAGAGTCTGAGAAGAGAGGAGAAGACCTGGACCACGTTCTCCTGGTTCTCCTCTCTTCTCCTCTGTACAGGAGCAAGCGGAGTCAGCAGTACTGACGACCAAAGCTCTATAGAGTACAGAAGTGCAGCAGACTGTCCACACACCCTGTGTGCATGCACACACACACACACCATTCACACACCATTCACACAAGAGTCATTCAACATTCACACAACATTCATTCAACATCCACACATGCTCATCACATTCAAACATCATTCTTACATCATTCACACAAGCACAGCACAAGACATCACAAGACATCACAGCACGAGACATCACAGCACGAGACATCAAAACACAAGCTAACATCGAACAAGTAACATATATTTTTGGGTTTTTCTTTGTTTTTCAGACATAAAGACAGAAGACATAACAACATATCACCTAACAAAACACATTGAACATTTGACTTTTTTTGTAGTTTTTGTTTTTAGCTAGACATAAAGACAAAACACATAAGAACACGCCACATTCTAAAAACACATGGAACATAGAACAATTTTTAACACAAAGACAAAAGACATAAGAGCAGGTCACCTAACGAAAACAAATGTAACATTTAACATATATCTTTTTTTTTCTTTTTTTTAATATACAGACAAAGGACATAAAAAAAAAACATCACATTACATAAGACAAAACACAACACATCAGAAGACATCACAACACATGTTTATTATAGGAGTGTGGGCGGAGACAAAAGACCCTGAGAAGGAGGGAGGGTCCTGAAGAGGAGGAACAGACAAAGCTGGGGGAGGTGGAGTCAGAGAAGAGAGAGAAGAAATTGAGTCAGAACCTGAGGAGGAAGAGAAGATTGGGGAGGGGAAAACTGGTAAGAACAATGAGGAGGGTTGGGATAGTCAAGATCAGAGTCAGAGTCAGAGTCTGAGAAGGAGACAGAAGACTCAGAGGTGCTCGGAGACATCTGAGGGGAAAAGACTCAGAGGAGGAAGGAGGAGTCTCATGAAGATAAGGAGACTGAGGAGGTGTCTGGGGAGGTAAAGGAGAATGAGAAGGAGAGAACTGATCCAGGAAAGGGGAGGATGGAGTCAGATGAGGGGAAGAAAGGTCAGACAGGGAGATGTATTAGGGAGGACAAGACTTAAAGGGGTTAGGAGGGGTCTGGGGAGGCAAAGGAGGCTGAGAAAGAGAGAGGCGCTTCCTTGGAGGCGCGCCCTCTGCCTCCTCAGCAGACCTCTTGCCTGACCCAGCACGCTGTTGGTCCCTTTTCAGCATTAAAACCCTTAAGTTCTCTACCCACCTTGGCTTGGAGGTCTGAATGTCTGAAGGGTTCTGGACCCCAGGGTTGAAAGCCGGGGCCGGAAGAACAGCTGGATCACAAGCATCCTTAGATGTAGCACCCCTGGGGGGAAGTCGAGTCAGAGAAGGGAGAGAAGATTTAGGGGGCAAGTTATGGGACAGGGAAATGCGCCGAGAGGGGGTGTGGGTGGAAACAAAAGACCCTGAATAACAGGGAGGGTCCTGAAGAGAAAGAGGAGACAGAGGAGGGGGAGGTGGAGTCAAAGAAGAGGGAGAAGAATCTGAGTCTGAGAAGGAGACACAAGCCTCAGAGGTGCTCGGAGACATCTGAGGGGGACAAGACTCAGGGGAGGAAGGAGGGGTCTCATGAAGATAAGGAGACTGAGGAGGTGTCTGGGGAGGTAAAGGAGAATGAGAGGGAGAGACCTGATCCTGGAAACGGGGGGATGGAATCAGGCAAGGGGAAGAAAGGTCAGACACGGAGATGTTTGAGGGAGAACAAGACCTAAAGGTATTAGGAGGGGTCTGGGGAGGCAAAGGAGGCTGAGAAAGAGAGAGGCGCTTCCGACCTACTCACGTATTGACTACATACTAGCTTCTGCCTCTCTAATATCTGAAATTCATAGTGCTGTAATTTTACCTACCCCACTCTCTGATCATAGTGTAGTTTTGTCCAAGATTGAACTTAAAGAGACACCTAAAAAAGCCAGCAGGTGGCGTTTTAACACTGCTCTGTTGAGCAATAAGAAATTTTGTGACCTCTTTAAAGAACAATTACGTGAATTTATTTCAATAAATAAAGGCTCTGTGGATGATCCCTGCATCTTTTGGGGTGCCTTAAAAGGGTTCATAAGAAACACACCGCAATCTCATTCTCTTCACATGAGAGCAAGAGCAGACTTGCTAAAATAACTGAACTCGAGGAGATTATCAATGTTGGAGCAAAGACAACAAACTTCTTATTCTGATGAGGTAAAGAAATCTATCGACATGACACGTATAGAACTAAATTCGTTACTGAGACATAGAGCAGAATTCCTAATACTAAGAACTAGGAGAAATTATTACTTTAATGGACCAAGGCCAAGTCACCTTCTTGCTTTGAGGCTAAGACAAAATGAGAAATTTTCCAACATCACTTCAATTAGTTCTACTCATGGTCAATTAACAAGTCCCAAAGAAATTAACACAGAGTTTAGCCATTTCTTCTCAAATCTTTACACCTCAGAGATAGCATTTGAAACGGACAAGTATAAAGATTTTTTGAGAGATTTAAATCTCCCAAAGTTATCCCAAGAAGAGGCAAACAACTTGGGATCCCAAATAACATTAAAAGAGCTTGGGGAGGCCATCCATGGTATGAAAAGGGGAAAATCACCAGGCTGGGACGGCTTGCCCCCAGAATTTTATGCAAAGTTTTGGGGGGAATTGGGGCAGTACATGTTAGAGATGATCCAGGCTGCTGTTGTTAAAGGTTCATTCCCTGATAATGTAAATATGGCTTTACTTACTGTTTTACCCAAACCAAATAAGGACCCCACCCTATGCAATAATTATAGACCGTTAAGCATTTTATGTGCTGAAATTAAAGCTTATGCTAAGGTTTTGGCTACCAGGATGGAGATCCATATGACCAAACTAGTGCACTGTGACCAGACTGGTTTTATAAAATCTCGTCTTGCCAGTGACAATCTTTGCAGATTACTCCATATCTTACATTTTTCAAAGGATATCAAAACACCCTGCGCAGTGTTGTCTCTTGATGCAGAAAAAGCCTTCGATCGGCTCGAATGGCAGTATCTATGGGAGGTTCTTGAAAGGCTAGGCTTTGGCAAAAATTTTATCCAGCTGATTAAGGTCCTTTACGCCAACCCCTCTGCGATGGTGACAGCTAATGGTATTTTATCTTCCCCAATAACTATATCAAGGGGGTCCCGCCAGAATGTCCCCTTTCTCCCCTTTTATTTTCTCTTTCCTTGGAACCACTAGCCCAAAAGATAAGACAGCATCCACGTATTGTCCCTGTTTCCTTCTATAACACACATCATTCCCTGTCTTTAATCGCGGATGATATACTTATTTATGTTAATAATGCTCCCTCATCTATACCTCATATCTTGGATGTTTTTACCCAATTCAACCTTATTTCTGGTTACAAAATCAACCGGTCTAAATCACAATTAATGCCCATCAACTCATTTCTAGACCCATCTATTCTTCCACCTTATATTCCTGTAGTTAAATCTTTTAAGTATCTTGGCATTGAAATTTACCCTTCTTTACAAGCTATTTCAACAAAAAATTTTCAAAACATTTTAAAACAAGTTGAAAATGATTTAGAAAGATGGACAAAATTACCCAACTCGTTAGCAGCTCGTGTCTCCATAATTAAAATGGATATTCTCCCCAGGGTAAACTTTTTCTCCAGCATGATACCTCTCCCCCCACCAAATGGTTACTGGGAGAACTTAAATAAAATAATTTCCAAGTTCGTATGGGGTGGTAAAAGACCACGTACCAAATTAATCACACTGCAAAGAAACAAGGGTGATGGTGGCTTGGCTATTCCAAATTTTAAAGGGTACTTCTTGTCCTATGTGTTACGTCCAGTGTCAACATGGTTTGATGCTGATGCTCAAGTTTCTTGGAGACCACTTGAGGAAAACCTTGCACACCCCCACCGATTGCAGGACCTTGTTTATTCAGCTTTACCCTCCAAACTTGCTAAACGTCAGCTAGGTCCAATCATATCCTTTTTATTATCCACATGGCGATTAGTAGAAGGCCTTACTCAGTCGTCACTGAAATAGCACAAGAATAGCCCCATATTTAATAACTTCAATCTTATTACTGGCGGAGCTCCTTTCCAATTTTCACAGTGGTCCACAAAAGGCATTCACACTCTTTCTGATATTTGGAACAGTTTGGGAATGAGGACATTTGATTACTTGGTCTCAGAGCATAATCTTGCTAGAAGCTCGTTCTTCTTCTACCTCAGGCTCAGATTAGCAATGCGTACATATGGCGTTCCATGGGGAGTAGCCCTAAAAACCCATTCTCTTCACTCGCTACTGGACACAAAAGGTTGTACTAGGGGCTTAGTATCAAAGTTATATGTTCTCTTAAACACCGGGAGCAAACCTCTGTCAGTCCAGGAAGCGTGGAAGAGGGATCTTGGCTCCTCTGAGGTTGATATCTGTTGGACCACAGTTTGGAATAATTTAAAACTCACCTCCAAAAACCCAAACCATATACTTATACATTTTAAAATTTTACACAGGTTATATTTGACTCCTAGGAAGCTCTATTTGATGAAATTAACACCCTCTCCTAAATGTGAACTCTGCTCTTCTGATGAGATAGGTTCTTTTATGCATATGTACTGGGATTGTCAGCGAGTAGTTTATTTTTGGAGATCGATTTGTGCAAACTTATCTGATTTCTTAGTTTTAGGGTACCGTATAACCCAAAGTTGCTACTTCTGAATGACACATCTTCTCTAACTCTCTCCTCTTCTCAAAAGCTTCAACTATTTGTCTGCCTTACAGCAGCAAAAAAGATGTTGGTGCTTCGTTGGCAACCTCCTCACTCTCTTTCTATTAGTCAGTGGTTGAGATCTTTACTGGATATATTACATTTAGGGCTGTCAGTGGCAAGAATGCATAACGCCAAACAATCTACTATATGCGCTTGGACGTCCTTCATTGACAAAGTAAAACAACTTTGCTCAGACTTTTAAGCTACAGACCTCAGACATCCAGAACCTTACTTCTTTATGTATACTTATACAGGTTTCTCTTTTTTTAGTACTTCTTCCTGTATTTTCCTTATGTTTGTACACTAATATTACATGTAATTACAATGCTACTCTGTCTTTGATATAAACAGGCCATAACATATTATGAACTGCCGCTGGGGGGTTGGGTGTGGGTGTGGGTGTGGGTGTGGGTGTGTGTGTGTGTGTGTGTGTGTGTGTGTGGGGGGGGGCGTCTTTGTTGTGCTTTTATTGATGTATTTTTGTTCTAAAATACCAATAAAAAACTGTGAACAAAAAAAACAAGAGATATAAAAGACCATGTCACTGACCACAAGTTGACTCGTGCTGCTGATTTAACACAAAGGTCCTGTTGAATCAACAACACTGTTTCCAAAGAAGAAAACACACCAGCTGACTTTGAACAAGTTCAGCTGACAAACATTCATCCATTCTCCTACATTCACTATCTACAAATGGTTATTGATCCTAACACCTCAGCCTTCAAACTCTTCCACTCACCTGCAGTGAACTCTGGGCCTCCAAAATCTGCCATGTCAAACCCTCCACTGACAGCCACTCATCCTATACCTCAGCTGACTCGTCTCCTCATGGGAAAAAGTGCTCTTCGTCAGGCACGACTAATGGACAATCTTCTTGGTTGGATGTTGAGGTGGCTGGCTGGAGGTTGCTGGCAGAGGCTGCAGATCAACTTGTTCACCGATGGAGACCAGAAGGGACTAAGGATGAAGTATCAGGATTCTCTAACATTGACAAAAACCAAAAGTAGACATTGCATGTGATGTTGTGAAGAATCACACACATGAAATCAAGATATAAAAGACCATGTCACTTACCACAAGTTGACACGTGCTGCTGATTTCATAAAAAGGTCCTGTTGAATCAACAACACTAATCCCAAAGAAGAAAACACAGCAGCCAACTTTGAACCAGTTCAGCTAACAAAGATTCCTACATAAACTATCTATAAATGGTAACTGATCCTGACACCTCAGCCTTCAAAACCTTCCACTCAAAAGCAGTGATCCCTGGGCCTCCAAAATTTGCCATAACAAACCCTCCACTGACAGCCACTCATCCTATACCTCAGCTGACTCGTCTATTCATGGGAAAAAGTCCTCTTCTTCTGGTCCAATGATTTGGACAATCTTCTTGGTTGGATGTTGAGGTGGCTGGCTGGAGGTTGCTGGCAGAGGCTGCAGATCAACTTGTTCACTGATGGAGACCAGAAGGGACTAAGGATGAAGTATCAGGATTCTCTGACATTGAAAAATAAAAACAAAGGTTGACATTGCATGTGATGTTTTGAAGAATCACACACATGAACTCAAGATATAAAAGACCACGTCACTTAACACAAGTTGACCTGTGCTGCTGATTTCACACAAAGGTCCTGTTGAATCAAAAAACATTCTTCCCAAATAAGAAAACACACCAGCTGACTTTGAACCGGTTCAGCTGAAAAACATTCATGCATTTTCCCACATTCACTATCTACAAATGGTTATTGATCCTAACACCTCAGCCTTCAAACTCTTCCACTCACCAGCAGTGAACCCTGGGCCTCCAAAATTTGCCATGTCAAACCCTCCACTGACAGCCACTCATCCTATACCTCAGCTCACTCGTCTCCTCATGGGAAAAGTCCTCTTCTACAGGCACGACTAATAGACTATCTTCTTGGTTGGATGTTGAGGTGGCTGGCTGGAGGTTGCTGGCAGAGGCTGCAGATCAACTTGTTCACTGATGGAGACCAGAGGGACTAAGGATGAAGTATCAGGATTCTCTGACATTGAAAAATAACAAAAGTTGACATTGCACGCAATGTTGTGATGAATCACACATATGAAATCAAGATATAAAAGACCATGTCACTTATCACAAGTTGACTTGTGCTGCTCATTTCACACAAAGGTCCTGTTGAATCAACAACACTAACACCAGAAGAAAACACACCAGCTGACTTTGAATCAGTTCAGCTGACAAACATTCATGCATTTTCCCACATTCACTATCTACAAATGGTTAGTGATCCTAACACCTCAGCCTTCAAACTCTTCTACTCACCAGCAGTGAACCCTGGGCCTCCAAAATTTGCCATTTCAAACACTCCACTGACAGCCACTCATCCTATACCTCAGCTCACTCGTCTCCTCATGGGAAAAATTCTTCTTCTCTTGGTCCAATGATTTGGACAATCTTCTTGGTTGGAGGTTGAGGTGGCTGGCTGGAGGTTGCTGGCAGAGGCTGCAGATCAATTTGTTCACTGATGGAGACCAGAAGGGACTAAGGATGAAGTATCAGGATTCTCTGACATTAACAAAAAAAAAAAAAAAAAAAAAGTTGACATTGCATGTGATGTGAAGAATCACACACATGAAATCAAGATATAAAAGACCATGTCACTTACCACAAGTTGACTTGTGCTGCTGATTTCACACAAAGGTCCTGTTGAATCAACAACACTAACCCCAAAGAAGAAAACACACCAGCTGACTTTGAACAAGTTCAGCTGACAAACATTCATGCATTCTCCCACATTCACTATCTACAAATGGTAACTGATCCTAACACCTCAGCCTTCAAACTTCTCCACTCACCAGCAGTGAAACCTGGGCCTCCAAAATTAGCCATGTCAAACCCTCCACTGACAGCCACTCATCCTATACCTCAGCATACTCGTCTCCTCATGGGAAAAAGTCCCTTTATCCTGGTCCAATGATTTGGACAATCTTCCTGTGCTGCTGATCTCACACAAAGGTCCTGTTGAATCAAAAACACTAACTCCAAAGAAGAAAACACACCAGCTGACTTTGAACAGGTTCAACTTGCAAACATCCATACATTCACTATCTACAAATGGTTATTGATCCTAACACCTCAGCCTTCAAACTCTTCCAATCACCAGCAGTGAACACTGGGCCTCCAAAATTTGCCATGTCAAACCCTCCACTGACAGCCACTCATCCTATACCTCAGCTCACTCGTCTCCTCATGGGAAAAAGTCCTCTTCTTCTGGCCCGACTAATGGACAATCGTCTTCGTTGGATGTTGAGGTGGCTGGCTGGAGGTTGCTGGCAGAGGCAGCAGATCAACTTGTTCACTGATGGAGACCAGAAGGGCCTAAGGATGAAGTATCAGGATTCTCTGACACTGACAAAAAAACAAAAATTGACATTACATGTTGTGTTTTTAAGAATCATACACATGAAATCAAGATATAAAAGACCATGTCACTTACCACAAGTTGACTTGTGCTGCTCATTTCACACAAAGGTCGTGTTGAATCAACAACACTAACCCCAGAAGAAAACACACCAGCTGACTTTGAACCAGTTCAGCTGACAAACATTCATGCATTCTCCTACATTCACTATCTACAAATGGTTATTGATCCTAACACCTCAGACTTCAAACCCTTCCACTCACCAGCAGTGAACCCTGGGCCTCCAAAATTTGCCATGTCAAACCCTCCACTGACAACCACTCATCCTATACCTCAGCTCACTCGTCTCCTCATGGGAAAAAGTCCTCTTCTTCAGGCATGACTAATGGACAATCTTCTTGGTTGGATGATGAGGTGGCTGGCTGGAGGTTGCTGGCAGAGGCTGCAGATCAACATGTTCACTGATGGAAACCAGAAGGGACTAAGGATGAAGTATTAGGACTCTCTGACATTGACAAAAAAACAAAAGTTGACATTGCAAGTGATGTTTTGAAGAATCACACAAATGAAATCAAGATATAAAAGACGATGTCACTTCCCACAAGTTGACTTGTGCTGCTCATTTCACACAAAGGTCCTGTTGAATCAACAACACTCTTCCCAAAGAAGAAAACACACCAGCGGACTTTGAACAAGTTCAGCTGACAAACATTCATGCATTCTCCTACATTCACTATCTACAAATGGTTATTGATCCTAACACCTCAGCCTTCAAACTCCTCCACTCACCAGCAGTGAACCCTGGGCCTCCAAAATTTGCCATGTCAAACCCTCCACTGACAGCCACTCATCCTATACCTCAGCTCACTCGTCTCCTCATGGGAAAAAGTCCTCTTCTTCTGGCCCGACAAATGGACAATCTTCTTGGTTGGATGTTGAGGTGGCTGGCTGGAGGTTGCTGGCAGAGGCTGCAGATCAACTTGTTCACTGATGGAGACCAGAAGGGACTGAGGATGAAGTATCAGCAATCACTGACATTGAAAAAAAAACAAAAGTTGACATTGCATGTGATGTTGTGAAGAATCACACACATGAAATCAAGATATAAAAGACCATGTCACTTCCCACAAGTTGACTTGTGCTGCTGTTTTCACACAAAGGTCCTGTTGAATCAACAACACTCTTCCCAAAGAAGAAAACACACCAGCTGACTTTGAACAAGTTCAGCTGACAAACATTCATGCATTCTCCCACATTCACTATCTACAAATGGTTATAGATCCTAACACCTCAGCCTTCAAACTCTTCCACTCACCAGCAGTGAACCCTGGGCCTCCAAAATTTGCCATGTCAAACCCTCCACTGACAGCCACTCATCCGATACCTCAGCTCACTCGTCTCCTCATGGGAAAAAGTCCTCTTCTTCTGGTCCAATGATTTGGACAATCTTCGTGGTTGGATGTTGAGGTGGCTGGCTGGAGGTTGCTGGCAGAGGCTGCAGATCAACTTGTTCACTGATGGAGACCAGAAGGGACTAAGGATGAAGTATCAGGATTTTCTGACACTGACAAATAAAAAAGTTGACATTACATGTTGTGTTTTGAAGAATCATACACATGAAATCAAGATATAAAAGAACATGTCACTTCCCACAAGTTGACTTGTGCTGCTCATTTCACACAAAGGTCCTGTTGAATCAACAACACTAACCCCAGAAGAAAACACACCAGCTGACTTTGAACAAGTTCGGCTGGCAAACATTCATGCATTCTCCTACATTCACTATCTACAAAGGGTCATTGATCCTAACACCTCAGCCATCAAACTCCTCCACTCACCAGCAGTGATCCCTGGGCCTCCAAAATTTGCCATGTCAAACCCTCCACTGACAGCCACTCATCCTACACCTCAGCTCACTCGTCTCCTCATGGGAAAAAGTCCTCTTCTACAGGCCAGCTAATGGACTATTTTCTTGGTTGGATGTTGAGGTGGCTGGCTGGAGGTTGCTGGCAGAGGCTGCAGATCAACTTGTTCACTGATGGAGACCAGAAGGGACTAAGGATGAAGTATCAGGATTCTCTGACATTGAAAAAAAAATAAAAAAGTTGACATTGCAATTGATGTTTTGAAGAATCACACACATAAACTCAAGATATAAAAGACCATGTCACTTACCACAAGTTGACTTGTGCTGCTCATTTCACACAAAGGTCCTGTTGAATCAACAACACTCTTCCCAAAGAAGAAAACACACCAGCGGACTTTGAACAAGTTCAGCTGACAAACATTCATGCATTCTCCTACATTCACTATCTACAAATGGTTATTGATCCTAACACCTCAGCCTTCAAACTCTTCCACTCACCAGCAGTGAACCCTGGGCCTCCAAAATTTGCCATGTCAAACCCTCCACTGACAGCCACTCATCCTATACCTCAGCTCACTCGTCTCCTCATAGGAAAAAGTCCTCTTCTACAGGCACGACTAATGGACAGTCTTCTTGGTTGGATGTTGAGGTGGCTGGCTGGAGGTTGCTGGCAGAGGCTGCAGATCAACTTGTTCACTGATGGAGACCAGAAGGGACTAAGGATGAAGTATCAGGATTCTCTGACATTGACAAAAAAACAAAAGTTGACATTGCATGTGATGTGAAGAATCACACGCATGAAATCAAGATATAAAAGACCATGTCACTTACCATAAGTTGACTTGTGCTGCTGTTTTCACACAAAGGTCCTGTTGAATCAACAACACTCTTCCCAAAGAAGAAAACACACCAGCTGACTTTGAACAAGTTCAGCTGACAAACATTCATGCATTCTCCTACATTCACTATCTACAAATTGTTGTTGATCCTAACACCTCAGCCTTCAAACTCTTCCACTCACCAGCAGTGAACCCTGGGCCTCCAAAATTTGCCATGTCAAACCCTCCACTGACAGCCACTCATCCTATACCTCAGCTCACTCGTCTCCTCATGGGAAAAAATCCTCTTCTTCTGGTCCAATGATTTGGACAATCTTCTTTGGATGTTGAGGTGGCTGGCTGGAGGTTGCTGGCAGAGGCTGCAGATCAACTTGTTCACTGATGGAGACCAGAAGGGACTAAGGATGAAGTATCAGGATTCTCTGACATTGGAAAAAAAAACAAATGTTGACATAGCATGTGATGTTTTGAAGAATCATACACATGAAATCAAGATATAAAAAACCATGTCACTTACCACAAGTTGACTTGTGCTGCTCATTTCACACAAAGGTCCTGTTGAATCAACAACACTAACCCCAGAAGAAAACACACCAGCTGACTTTGAATCAGTTCGGCTGGCAAACATTCATGCATTCTCCTACATTCACTATCTACAAATGGTTATTGATCCTAACACCTCAGCCTTCAAACTCTTCCACTCACCAGCAGTGAACCCTGGGCCTCCAAAATTTGCCATGTCAAACCCTCCACTGACAGCCACTCATCCTATACCTCAGCTCACTCGTCTACTCATGGGGAAAAAGTCCTCTTCTTCTTGCCCGACCAATGGACAATTTTCTTGGTTGGATGATGAGGTGGCTGGCTGGAGGTTGCTGGCAGAGGCTGCAGATCAACTTGTTCACTGATGGAGACCAGAAGGGACTAAGGATGAAGTATCAGGATTCTCTGAAATTGACAAAAAAAAAAAAGTTGACATTGCATGTGAAGTTTTGAAGAATCACACACATGAAATCAAGATATAAAGACCACGTCACTTACCACAAGTTGACTTGTGCTGCTCATTTCGCACAAAGGTCCTGTTGAATCAACAACACTAATCCCAGAAGAAAACACACCAGCTGACTTTGAACAAGTTCAGCTGAAAAACACTCGTGCATTCTCCTACATTCACTATATAAAAATGGTTATTGATCCTAACACCTCAGCCTTCAAACTCTTCCACTCACCAGCAGTGATCCCTGGGCCTCCAAAATTTGCCATGTCATACCCTCCACTGACAGCCACTCATCCTGTACCTCAGCTCACTCGTCTCCTCATGGGAAAAAGTCCTCTTCTTCTGGCACGACTAATGGACAATCTTCTTTGTTGGATGTTGAGGTGGCTGGCTGGAGGTTGCTGGCAGAGGCTGCAGATCAACTTGTTCACTGATGGAGACCAGAAGGGACTAAGGATGAAGTATCAGGATTCTCTGATATTGACAAAAAAACAAAAGTTGACATTGCATTTGATGTTTTGAAGAATCACACACATAAACTCAAGACATAAAAGACCATGTCACTTACCACAAGTTGACACGTGCTGCTGATTTCACACAAAGGTCCAGTTGAATCAACAACACTAACCCCAGTAGAAAACACACAAGCTGACTTTGAACAAGTTCAGCTGACAAACATTCATGCATTCTCCAACATTCACTATCTACAAATGGTTAGTGATCCTAACACCTCAGCCTTCAAACTCTTCCACTCACCAGCAGTGAACCCTGGGCCTCCAAAATTTGCCATGTCAAACCCTCCACTGACAGCCACTCATCCTATACCTCAGCTCACTCGTCTCCTCATGGGAAAATGTCCTCTTCTTCTGGTCCAACAATTTGGACAATCTTCTTGGTTGGATGTTGAGGTGGCTGGCTGGAGGTTGCTGGCAGAGGCTGCAGATCAACTTGTTCACTGATGGAGACCAGAAGGGACTAAGGATGAAGTATCAGGATTCTCTGACATTGACAAAAAAATAAAAGTTGACCTTGCATTTGATGTTTTGGAGAATCACACCCATAAAATCAAGATATAAAAGAACATGTCACTTAACAAAAGTTGACTTGTGCTGCTGATTTCACACAAAGGTCCTGTTGAATCAAAAAACATTCCTCCCAAAGACGAAAACACACCAGCTGACTTTGAACAAGTTCAGCTGACAAACATTCATGCATTCTCCTACATTCACTATCTACAAATGGTTATTGATCCTAACACCTCAGCCTTCAAACTCTTCCACTCACCAGCAGTGAACCCTGGGCCTCCAAAATTTGCCATGTCAAACCCTCCACTGACAGCCACTCATCCTATACCTCAGCTCACTCGTCTCCTCATGGGAAAAAGTCCACTTCTTCTGGTCCAATGATTTGGACATTCTTCTTGGTTGGATGTTGAGGTGGCTGGCTGGAGGTTGCTGGCAGAGGCTGCAGATCAACTTGTTCACTGATGGAGACCAGAAGGGACTAAGGATGAAGTATCAGGAATTTCTGACACTGACAAATAAAAAAGTTGACATTACATGTTGTGTTTTGAAGAATCACACACATGAAATCAAGATATAAAAGACCATGTCACTTACCACAAGTTGACTTGTGCTGCTCATTTCACACAAAGGTCCTGTTGAATCAACAACACTCTTCCCAAAGAAGAAAACACACCAGCTGACTTTGAACAAGTTCAGCTGACAAACATTCATGCATTCTCCCACATTCACTATCTACAAATGGTTATTGATCCTAACACCTCAGCCTTCAAACTCTTCCACTCACCAGCAGTGAACCCTGGGCCTCCAAAATTTGCCATGTCAAACCCTCCACTGACAGCCACTCATCCTATACCTCAGCTCACTCGTCTCCTCATGGGAAAAAGTCCTCTTCTACAGGCACGACTAATGGACAATCGTCTTGGTTGGATGTTGAGGTGGCTGGCTGGAGGTTGCTGGCAGAGGCTGCAGATCAACTTGTTCACTGATGGAGACCAGAAGGGACTAAGGATGAAGTATCAGGATTCTCTGACATTGACAAAAAAAAAAGTTGACATTACATGTTGTGTTTTGAAGAATCATACACATGAAATCAAGATATAAAAGACCATGTCACTTCCCACAAGTTGACTTGTGCTGCTCATTTCACACAAAGGTCCTGTTGAATCAACAACACTAACCCTGGAAGAAAACACACCAGCTGACTTTGAATCAGTTCAGCTGGCAAACATTCATGCATTCTCCTACATTCACTATCTACAAATGGTTATTGATCCTAACACCTCAGCCTTCAAACTCTTCCACTCACCAGCAGTGAACCCTGGGCCTCCAAAATTTGCCATGTCAAACCCTCCACTGACAGCCACTCATCCTATACCTCAGCTCACTCGTCTCCTCATGGGAAAAAGTCCTCTTCTTCTGGTCCAATGATATTGACAATCTTCTTGGTTGGATGTTGAGGTGGCTGGCTGGAGGTTGCTGGCAGAGGCTGCAGATCAACTTGTTCACTGATGGAGACCAGAAGGGACTAAGGATGAAGTATCAGGATTCTCTGACATTGACAAAAAAACAAAAGTTGACATTGCATGTGATGTTGTGAAGAATCACACCCATGTAATCAAGATATAAAAAACCATGTCACTTACCACAAGCTGACCTGTGCTGCTGATTTCACAAAAAGGTCCTGTTGAATCAACAGCACTAACCCCAAAGAATCAAACACACTAGCTGACTTTGAACAAGTTCAGCTTGTAAACATCCATACATTCACTATCTACAAATGGTTATTGATCCTAACACCTCAGCCTTCAAACTCTTCCAATCACCAGCAGTGAACAATGGGCCTCCAAAATTTGCCATGTCAAACCCTCCACTGACAGCCACTCATCCTATACCTCAGCTCACTCGTCTACTCATGGGGAAAAAGTCCTCTTCTTCTTGCCCGACCAATGGACAATTTTCTTGGTTGGATGATGAGGTGGCTGGCTGGAGGTTGCTGGCAGAGGCTGCAGATCAACGTGTTCACTGATGGAGACCAGAAGGGACTAAGGATGAAGTATCAGGATTCTCTGAAATTGACAAAAAAAAAAAAGTTGACATTGCATGTGAAGTTTTGAAGAATCACACACATGAAATCAAGATATAAAGACCACGTCACTTACCACAAGTTGACTTGTGCTGCTCATTTCACACAAAGGTCCTGCTGAATCAACAACACTAATCCCAGAAGAAAACACACCAGCTGACTTTGAACAAGTTCAGCTGACAAACACTCGTGCATTCTCCTACATTCACTATATAAAAATGGTTATTGATCCTAACACCTCAGCCTTCAAACTCTTCCGGACCTTCATCAAGGTTGGAGGTGGAAAGACGCTCCTCCAAGAATGGGTCCAAAAAACCCATCACGGAGGCATACCGCCACACACAGCCCACACCTCCAGCAGACCCGCTTCTCCTCCTGTCT
The DNA here is from genome assembly GCA_036419115.1 of Scarus forsteni. Classification (NCBI taxonomy): domain Eukaryota; kingdom Metazoa; phylum Chordata; class Actinopteri; order Labriformes; family Labridae; genus Scarus; species Scarus forsteni. The sequence goes on from JAZDUH010000506.1 coordinate 103,090, forward strand.
TTCTCTCTCCTCTTCTCCCTCCTGGAGTGGTCCCTCAGACCTATCCATTTTTTTCTGCATTCTTCCGCTAATGCACAGAGAACACAAGCATTTTTGCCCTTTTTAAATGGCACTTCGTTTTCAAATTCTGCTGATAAAATGCTTTGTTGTGCAGTGTGTCATCCAGGACTCGAGACGACGGAACTAGGAACCGAAGTTACATGCGTTGTCCTTTAGGGCCCACTAAGTCGTAGGACATCTCTACTCTGATTGGTTGTCTCCGTTTGCCGCTGAACTGCGTCATAGCTAATTACCATAAAATTCTCATCTGGTGCCGCTTTAGCCGCTTTAGCCGCTCAGGACACTTTGGCCGCTCAGGACGTTTTGGCCGCTTTTGCCTCTTTTGGTGTGAACGCACAGTAAGGATGAAGTATCAGGATTCTCTGACATTGAAAAAAAAACAAAAGTAGACATTGCATGTGATGTTGTGAAGAATCACACACATGAACTCAAGATATAAAAGACCATGTCACTTACCACAAGTTGACACGTGCTGCTGATTTCACACAAAGGTCCTGTTGAATCAACAACACTCTTCCCAAAGAGGAAGACACACCAGCTGACTATAAACAAGTTCAGCTGACAAACATTCATGCATTCTCCTACATTCACTATCTACAAAAGGTAACTGATCCTAACACCTCAGCCTTCAAACTCTTCCACTCACCAGCAGTGAACCCTGGGCCTCCAAAATTTGCCATGTCAAACCCTCCACTGACAGCCACTCATCCTTTACCTCAGCTCACTTGTCTCCTCATGGGAAAAAGTCCTCTTCTTCTGGCCCGACTAATGGACAATCTTCTTGGTTGGATGTTGAGGTGGCTGGCTGGAGGTTGCTGGCAGAGGCTGCAGATCAACTTGTTCACTGATGGAGACCAGAAGGGACTAAGAATGAAGTATCAGGAATCTCTGACATGACTAAAAAAAAAAAAAGTTGACATTGCATGTGATGTTTTGAAGAATCACACACATGAAATCAAGATATAAAAGACCATGTCACTTCCCACAAGTTGACTTGTGCTGCTGATTTCACACAAAGGTCCTGTTGAATCAACAACACTCTTCCCAAAGAGGAAGACACACCAGCTGACTATAAACAAGTTCAGCTGACAAACATTCATGCATTCTCCTACATTCACTATCTACAAATGGTTATTGATCCTAACACCTCAGCCTTCAAACTCTTCCACTCACCAGCAGTGAACCCTGGGCCTCCAAAATTTGCCATGTCAAACCCTCCACTGACAGCCACTCATCCTATACCTCAGCTCACTCGTCTCCTCATGGGAAAAAGTCCTCTTCTTCTGGCACGACTAATGGACAATCTTCTTGGTTGGATGTTGAGGTGGCTGGCTGGAGGTTGCTGGCAGAGGCTGCAGATCAACTTGTTCACTGATGGAGACCAGAAGGGACTAAGGATGAAGTATCAGGATTCTCTGACATTGAAAAAAACCAAAAGTTGACATTGCATGTGATGTTGTGAAGAATCACACTTATGAAATCAAGATAGAAAAGACCATGTCACTTACCACAAGTTGACTTGTGCTGAAGATTTCACATAAAGGTCCTGTTGAATCAACAACACTCTTCCCAAAGAAGAAAACACACCAGCTGACTTTGAACCAGTTCAGCTGACAAACATTCATGCATTTTCCCACATTCACTATCTACAAATGGTTAGTGATCCTTACACCTCAGCCTTCAAACTCTTCCACTCACCAGCAGTGAACCCTGGGCCTCCAAAATTTGCCATGTCAAACCCTCCACTGACAGCCACTCATCCTATACCTCAGCTCACTCGTCTCCTCATGGGAAAAAGTCCTCTTCTTCTGGTCCAACAATTTGGACAATCTTCTTGGTTGGATGTTGAGGTGGCTGGCTGGAGGTTGCTGGCAGAGGCTGCAGATCAACTTGTTCACTGATGGAGACCAGAACGGACAAAGGATGAAGTATCAGGATTCTCTGATATTGACAAAAAAAAACAAAAGTTGACATTGCATGTTATGTTTTGAAGAATCACACACATGAAATCAAGATATAAAAGACCATGTCACTTACCACAAGTTGAGTTGTTCTGCTGATTTCAAACAAAGGTCCTGTTGAATCAACAACACTAAACCCAGAAGAAAACACACCAGCTGACTTTGAACCAGTTCAGCTGACAAACATTCATGCATTCTCCCACATTCACTATCTACAAATGGTATTGATCCTAACACCTCAGCCTTCAAACTCTTCCACTCACCAGCAGTGAACCCTGGGCCTCCAAAATTTGCCATGACAACCCTCCACTGACAGCCACTCATCCTATACCTCAGCTCACTCGTCTCCTCATGGGAAAAAGTCCTCTTCTTCTGGTCCAACGACTTTGGACAATCTTCTTGGTTGGATGTTGAGGTGGCTGGCTGGAGGTTGCTGGCAGAGGCTGCAGATCAACTTGTTCACTGAAGGAGACCAGAAGGGACTAAGGATGAAGTATCAGGATTCTCTGACATTGAAAAAAAAAAAGAAAAGGTTGACATTGCATGTGATGTTTTGAAGAATCACACACATGAAATCAAGATATAAAAGACCATGTCACTTCCCACAGGTCGACTTGGGCTGCTCCTTTCACACAAAGGTCCTGATGAATCAACTACACTCTTCCCAAAGTAGGACACACACCTGCTGACTTTGAACAAGGTTCAGCTGACAAACATTCATGCATTCTACATTCACTATCTACAAATGGTTATTGATCCTGACACCTCAGCCTTCAAACTCTTCCACTCACCAGCAGTGAACCCTGGGCCTCCAAAATTTGCCATGTCAAACCCTCCACTGACAGCCACTCATCCTATACCTCAGCTCACTCGTCTCCTCACGGGAAAAAGTCTACTTCGTCTGGTCCAATGACTTGGACAATCTTCTTGGTTGGATGTTGAGGTGGCTGGCTGGAGGTTGCTGGTAGAGGCTGCAGATCAATTTGTTCACTGATGGAGACCAGAAGGGACTAAGGATGAAGTATCAGGAATCTCTGACATTGACAAAAAACAAAGTTGACATTGCATTTGATGTTTTGAAGAATCACATACATGAAAGTCATGATATAAAAGAACCATGTCACTTACCACAAGTTGACTTGTGCTGCTAATTTCACATGAGAGGTCCTGGTCTTGTATTCACGTATGGATGGGGGTTGAGGGATCAGCTATTTTCCTTCAGTGAAATCAGGTTAGAACTTGACTTTTTTATTAAAAGTCTGTCCAACAACTGAATTCATCAATGAGCATTTAGGTCAGTGCTTTGATGACGAGCTGTTGGATCCCTTGTTCAGAACCTGCAGCTGCATTTACAGTTCAGAGTTCACGAGGCTGTTATTTTATTGGCATTCACTGCATTAGAAACAGAGCACATCTCTAATTACCTGAACAGGATCTCATGTTATTTTCTTAAACTGAATTTTCTTTGAAATATCTCATTACTAGTTATGAAATTCATCTTCATATTTGGACTGGTTTAAAAAAATAGCTTTTTATCTTTGGTGTCACATTTCACATTAACTTATAAAACATGAGGAAATGAAAAGAAAGAAATCAGGGCTTTGAGACATTAATGTAAAAAAATAAATAAAGTAAAATAAAAAAATGACAAGATAAATGTAATCCTTGTGAGACTCACTCATGTTAAATCAGAACTCTATGGCCAACACAAACATGTCATAGATGTCTAAAATATCATCAAACTGTTGCTCTCACAGTTTCAAACACTCAGACTGTTTAGGATGGACCATAATCAGAAGAAGACCATACCCAGACCACAGAGGGGACGCCTCTGGGACACCTCTGCCATGTCAAACCTCCACTGACAGCCACTCATCCCTATACCAGCTCACTCGTCTCCTCACAGGAAAAGTCCTCTCTTCTTCTGGTCCAACAATTTGGACAATCTTCTAGCTGGATGTTGAGGTGGCTGGCTGGAGGCTGGGGCTGCAGAACAACTTGTTCACTGATGGAACCAGAAGGACAAGGATGAATCTAGCTCCCTGCTCCCTCAAAAAAAAAAAAAAAACAAAGTTGACATTGCATGTTATGAAGAATCCACACACACCAAGTTGAGGAAATCAAATGGAGACCACTACACCACTTACAGAGTTGTTTGTTCACTGATGGACACACCATTCACACACCATTCACACAAGAGTCATTCAACATTCACACAACATTCATTCAACATCCACACATGCTCATCACATTCAAACATCATTCTTACATCATTCACACAAGCACAGCACGAGACATCACAAGACATCACAGCACGAGACATCACAGCACGAGACATCAAAACACAAGCTAACATCGAACAAGTAACATATATTTTTGGGTTTTTCTTTGTTTTTCAGACATAAAGACAGAAGACATAACAACATATCACCTAACAAAACACATTGAACATTTGACTTTTTTTGTAGTTTTTGTTTTTAGCTAGACATAAAGACAAAACACATAAGAACACGCCACATTCTAAAAACACATGGAACATAGAACAATTTTTAACACAAAGACGAAAGACATAAGAGCAGGTCACCTAACGAAAACACATGTAACATTTAACATATATCTTTTTTTTTCTTTTTTTTTAATATACAGACAAAGGACATAAAAAAACATCACATTACATAAGACAAAACACAACACATCAGAAGACATCACAACACATGTTTATTATAGGAGTGTGGGCGGAGACAAAAGACCCTGAGAAGGAGGGAGGGTCCTGAAGAGGAGGAACAGACAAAGCTGGGGGAGGTGGAGTCAGAGAAGAGAGAAGAAATTGAGTCAGAACCTGAGGAGGAAGAGAAGATTGGGGAGGGGAAAACTGGTAAGAACAATGAGGAGGGTTGGGATAGTCAAGATCAGAGTCAGAGTCAGAGTCTGAGAAGGAGACAGAAGACTCAGAGGTGCTCGGAGACATCTGAGGGGAAAAGACTCAGGGGAGGAAGGAGGAGTCTCACGATGATAAGGAGACTGAGGAGGTGTCTGGGGAGGTGTTGGTGTTTGAGAGGGAGAGATCTGATCCAGGAAAGGGGAGGATGGAGTCAGATGAGAGGAAGAAAGGTCAGACAGGAGATGTATTAGGGAGGACAAGACATAAAGGGGTTAGGAGGGGTCTGGGGAGGCAAAGGAGGCTGAGAAAGAGAGAGGCGCTTCCTTGGAGGTGTGCCCTCTGCCTCCTCAGCAGACCTCTTGCCTGACCCAGCACGCTGTTGGTCCCTTTTCAGCATTAAAACCCTCAAGTTCTCTACCCACCTTGGCTTGGAGGTCTGAATGTCTGAAGGGTTCTGGACCCCAGGGTTGAAAGCCGGGGCCGGAAGAACAGCTGGATCACAGACATCCTTACATGTAGCACCCTTGGGGGGAAGTCGAGTCAGAGAACGGAGAGAAGATTTAGGGGGCAAGTTATGGGACAGGGAAATGCGCCGAGAGGGGTTGTGGGTGGAAACAAAAGACCCTGAATAACAGGGAGGGTCCTGAAGAGGAAGAGGAGACAGAGGAGGGGGAGGTGGAGTCAAAGAAGGGGGAGAAGAATCTGAGTCTGAGAAGGAGACAGAAGACTCAGAGGTGCCAGGAGACATCTGAGGGGGACAAGACTCAGGGGAGGAAGGAGGGGTCTCATGAAGATAAGGAGACTGAGGAGGTGTCTGGGGAGGTAAAGGAGAATGTGAAGGAGACAACACATCCTGGAAACGGGGGGATGGAGTCAGATGAGGGGAAGAAAGGTCAGACAGGGAGATGTTTGAGGGAGAACAAGACCTAAAGGTGTTAGGAGGGGTCTGGGGAGGCAAAGGAGGCTGAGAAAGAGAGAGGCGCTTCCTTGGAGGTGCGCCCTCTGCCTCCTCAGCAGGTCTCTTGCTTGACCCAGCACGCTGTTGGTCCCTTTTCAGCATTAAAACCCTCAAGTTCTCTACCCACCTTGGCTTGGAGGTCTGAATGTCTGAAGGGTTCTGGACCCCAGGGTTGAAAGCCGGGGCCGGAAGAACAGCTGGATCACAGACATCCTTAGGTGTAGCACCTTTGGGGGGAGGTCGCATCAGAGAAGGGAGAGAAGATTTAGGGGGCAAGTTATGGGACAGGGAAATGCGCCGAGAGGGGGTGCTGGTGGAGACAAAAGACCCTGAATAACAGGGAGGGTCCTGAAGAGGAGGAGGAGACAGAGGTGGGGGAGGTGGAGTCAAAGAAGGGGGAGAAGAATCTGAGTCTGAGATAGAGTCTGAGTCAGAGTCTGAGTCTGAGAAGGAGACAGAAGACTCAGAGGTGCCAGGAGACATCTGAGGGGGACAAGACTCAGGGGAGGAAGGAGGAGTCTCATGAAGATAAGGAGACTGAGGAGGTGTCTGGGGAGGTAAAGGAAAATGAGAAGGAGAGAACTGATCCTGGAAACGGGGGGATGGAGTCATATGAGGGGAAGGAAGGTCAGACAGGGAGATGTATGAGGGAGAACAAGACCTAAAGGTGTTAGGAGGGGTCTGGGGAGGCAAAGGAGGCTGAGAAAGAGCCAGAAGCTTCCTTGGAGGTGCGCCCTCTGCCTCCTCAGCAGGTCTCTTGCTTGACCCAGCACGCTGTTGGTCCCTTTTCAGCATTAAAACCCTCAAGTTCTCTACCCACCTAGGCTTGGAGGTCTGAATGTCTGAAGGGTTCTGGACCCCAGGGTTAAAAGCCGGGGCCGGCAGAACAGGTGGATCACAGACATTCTTAGATGTAGCACCTTTGGAGGGAGACAGAGTCAGAGAAGGGAGAGAAGAGGTAGTGGAGCAGTTAAGGGATAGAGAAATGCGCCTGGAGGGGGTGTGGGTGGAGACAAAAGTCCCTGAATAACAGGGAGGGTCCTGAAGAGGAAGAGGAGACAGAGGAGGGGGAGGTGGAGTCAAAGAAGGGGGAGAAGATTCAGGGAAATGGTAATAAGATGGACAAGTGGACTCAGGGACATTGGAAGGGGTCTGAGGGATAGAGGAGATTCGTGAGGGGACATCAGTATCAAAGGAGGAAGTGGAGTCAGAGCAGGGAGAGAAAAGTCAGAGGGGGAAAAAGTCTCAAAGGTGTGAGGAGGAGTCTGGAGAAGATAGGAAGACTCAGGAGGGGGCAACTGGTCCAGGGAATGAGGAGGTGGAGTGAAAGGAGGGGCGGAAAAGTCAGACTGGGGGATAAAGTAGGGAGGACAAGGATGAAAGGTGGAAGGATTAGTGTAGAAAAGAGAAGGAGCATGAGGAGGAGACAAGTGAACAAAGGAAGGGGGAGCTGGAGTAAAAGGAGGAGTAGCAAAGTCAGACAGGGGGACATAGGAAGGGGTAAAACACTCAGCGAAACAGGAGGCAGCCTCAGGAGGCTGGCTCAAAAAAGGGGGAGGTAGAATAACAGGAGGGAGAGAAGACTCGAAGGAGGAGAAGTAGACAGGTGCAGGGCTGAAAGGAGAAGAGTAAGAGCAGCAGCAGAGTGCCGGGTCCTGGTACTCCATGTCTTCAGTCCTACACACTGGAAAGCAGGGCACTTCCACGGACTCGTGGACCATGGTGGAGCACTCACCTGCTTCATAGGGAGGGGGGCAGTTGGAGTGAGCCTGGGCCAATCTCATCCGGAACTCAGTGGAACTCGGTGGAACTCCGTCACCATGATTAAGAAGGCCTTCAGCTGGATCATGGATCTAAAGACAGAAACAAAACAAACAATCAGAATCTGGAGGTTCACAACTGAACAGCAGCAAATTGATCAGACAGATTTTCTTTAAGAGTTTCACAGTTCTGAGGAAAAACTACAGTCAAAGTCCTCAGCACACTAATATTTATCTGTAGGTATGTACAGTGGAAATGGAGAAATCTGGTAGCCCAGAGGGCCACATTAATGCTGTACACACAGCCAAGGGCCCCACTACTAACTTCAAAATAATCACTATACAGCATTCATGCTAATTTATCTGAACAAAGGGAGCATGTAACTCTCTCTAAAAATCACCCTAACATTCAAATCTTTAAAGTGCCGTTTAACTTTTATCCTTTTCTCTCATAATATTGACCAATCATGACTGAAAATATCATGATTTTAACTTATCTCATATTATTGACATTTTAACGAAGACTCATGACTCCATAGCTCATAACTAGACATTTTTATTTCATAATTTTGGCTTTAAACTCAAAGTTCTGGCTTCTATGTCTTCATTTTGACGTTCATTTCATCATCATTACATCATATCTCAAAATTTTAATTCTTTACTTACATTTGGACTTTCTGTCTCTTATCTATTGTTTTTATGTCATATCCATGACTTATAACATCATAATCATGAATATTTTCTTCATAATTTTAATACTTTCTGAAATCATTTTGACTGTTTTGAATCTTTAATCTAATCATTTCACAGTTTAAACTCATAAGAAGGACCTACAAATTCAGATTTGCTTTTCATCAGCGCTGAGGTAGTTTCCGGTTGTTGTGTCGTGGAAATGTTCTTCCACAGTGATGCTTCAAAAGTTATTAAAGAAACAGGATATCAACATTCGGCTAGTTCTCTGCAGATAATTGGATATATACCAACAACCAAAGAACAAACAGAATTTTTGAGGTCAAGGAAGAGTTGTCATTTTATCACCTTAATGTTGACAGTTTATTGATATTTAAATTAACTTCAGGGACACACTGAGTGAGAGGGAGGGCACTGTGTGTCCACAGTCACACCTTCACTGCTCAAACTGCACATTAAAAGGCAGACATCATAATATTACCTCTAAGTAATTAAATATAGTCACATATATCTTTTATGCATTTTAAAGACCAAATTGATATTCTGAAACCTAAATGCACATAATGATAGATGGCTGAAGAAACTACAAACTGATTAGAGGAAGGTCAGAGCTTTCATCAACATTCAACAGCCTGAGAAAATAACAGTAAAAGAATTATAGCTGAGTTCATATCGAAAATAAAATGCAAACTCTAATCTAACCCAAAGTTACCATTATGGTTACCTCAACACTCTACAGTGACTTTCAACATTATTAAGCATCAAATGTTATTATTTTGTTTATTTTCTGATATGTACTCATGACTCATAAATTAACATGAGCTCAGCATATTACAACAACTGGATAAAACAGTGAACAACATTATCACTGAAAATTAAACCTGCAATCTGTTTTTCAAACAACATTCATTTAAACTACATTGATACACTGTTCTCTTCACCAGAATGCTGTTTTGTCATTTAATCAACATATCTTAAAAAAACTCAGCATATTTCACAGCTCTAGTACAGACCAAAACGAGATTAAAGCAGCTATTTTATCGTTTTCATTCTAGTCTTTATATGTTGTCTGTCTTCAGGTGGTGAGCAGTCAATCTACTAAAATTATACTGCAACAACCTAAAAAAAAGACTTAGACTAATCTAACATGGAACACAGAGGACCATGGGCTGCAGAAATCCATCCAAAATGATATTTCTTTAACAGTTATCAGCCCAATAAGCGTTTTAATGATTTAAAACAGTAACAAAATGAAGGTGTAGAAATACATAGCCTCGCTTCAAAATGTTCAGCTAACTGTTGTCTTGGGCTCATCGACCGTTTTTTACCACATTTCTTGACTAGTTAATTTCACTTACAATATTCTCTCAATATTCCAGTAAAACTTGATTAATAAACCCAAAAAGTGTCATTTCAGGACATTTTATTAAGTCTGTTGGCATGTTGCTTTTTACATTCGAAAGGTTCTGACTCTTGCCCAGACACATGGAGTTCAATATAATCATATTTCTTACATTTCTCGAGCAAAGATCGACTTTCTCCATTTTTCTGATGGTCGGTCGATGAACTTTGGCTGCAGCAACTTTTTCAACTCTGGTCTTGAGGCAGGAAATGATTTTAAAACCGTCTGAATGTCTTCACGGACTCGGTTTGTGAGGTTTGGTTGGTTGCTATTCTTCAAATGAATTTAATGTTGACATAGAAACCAACATCCAACGTCAATCACGTTCTGACGTCTCTGACGTCATTGCGTAATAACGGCTCCATTGACTGTGTAATTGAATAACAGCCTGACTGTTTTTACACATCATTGGAGCTCCGCGTTTTCTTTCCTATCTTGTTGTTTTTATTCCGCGAAAAAACAACAAACAATATTTTTTAGAATTCCTGGCTCAATTCTGCAAAAACATTTTAAAACCTCCGAAAACCTTTGAAAGTCAAAATTGTAAATAAATATTTGCTGTCTCATTATTTTACATATTTGCCTTTCAGTCCTTAAAGCTTAAGACTGTGTGTGCTTCTTTTAGTCCACTTGGATTTTTAGTGTAAGAATCTGTGTATAATCTCAATCTTTCAAACAGGATCAGGTGAAAGACATATTTTACATAGCAAAGGCAGAGACAAGCGGGGCTGTCTGAGGTTTTAGACTGTAATGATATAAGATTTGTGTTTTCAGTGTTGTATGACCATAGAGACAAAACACAAAATCAAAATGAAGTGGAAATATCACACAACTTAAAACAAATCATACACAGATCAATAATGAACAAACCTTTTCCACCTGATTATTGTAGTTAAGCCTCCACCATAGAGGGAAACAAAATCTAAGGATGTAGGGAAATTTAAAGTAAAAGCTATTAACAAATTTACAGCTATGTAGATCTGTTACATCTAAATAGTTGTGATGCATTGCATCTACTTTTTGAAGCTGATTTTGTCTCAAATGTTCAATAGGTCAGCTAGTTTTCTGAAAACAATTAGTCTACCTAAAAACCTGGGGGCAGCAACTACTGTTCATACTGTATTTTTAAAAGCAAACTCAAGACCTACTTTTAGTATAGCTTTTAACTAATTATATTTATTACCTGAATTTCTTTGCAATATACTACTCTGGCATATTTCACTACGCATTTGGCGGTTGTCTGTCTCATTGACACATATTATTTATTTGTACATTTGATTATTTTCCCTTTATTTTTAGTTAATTTCTTATCATGATTGTTAATTATCATTTTAGTCTTAGCTCCTGTGTTGCCTCAATTTTAATTCAAGATAGCGTCCCCTCAGTCCTCTTTTTCTGTTTTCTGTTATTCTTCTCTTAAAGCCGATGTGTGTGTGTGTGTGTGTGTGTGTGTGTGTGTGTGTGTGTGTGTGTGTGTGAGTGTGCGTGTAGTATGTGCTTGATCATGCATTTTCTTTCCATTCAGTTTTGTACTTTTATTTATTCTAATTTTATTTCAAATTAGAACTGTGTGCTACAATATTTTCTGTGAAAAGTGCTGAACAAAAAGCTTGACTGATGCATGACTGGTAAATATATGCCAACACCAAAACATCAAAAAAGATTTTTGATGTAAGGAAAGAGTTTTTCTTTCTATCACCTTCATGTTAACAGTGAACTGATTTTTTTAAACCAGCTTCAAGGACACAATGAGTGATAGGGAGGGTGTGTGCCCCCCCAGCACATGTTGCCCATCATTGCTCAAACTACACATTAAAAGGTAGACATTATGCATTACTTCAAAAAATAGTTTCACATATCTGTCATACCATTTTAAAAGACCAAATCTATATTTAAAAACAAGAAAGCACATGACAGTAGATGGTTGAAGCAGCTATAAAAGGAATCAGGGTCAGTCCGACCTTTTTTAAACTGAATAGTCAGGGCAAATACCAAGAAATAAATCAAATGATAATCAACATCTAAATTAAAAACCATACTCTGCTCCTGTTATCAGCATTACAATAGGCTGCTCTAAACACTTCTAACACTCATTTAAGTAAGCACTGAAGTTACCTCAACACTCTATTATTTCTTTTCTGATAAGCACACATGACTTTATAATCTGAACCCAGTAAAGATTAAAAAAATCTCAAGGACCGATAAATTAAGATCAGCTCAGCATTTTACATTAACTGGATAAAACAATAAACAAACTTTAAATTGAAAATTAAACCTGCATCTGTTTGCCATACAACTTTCATTTAAACTACATTGATACACTGTTCTCTTCACGAGAATGCTCTTTTTATAAATTTACCTACATACCGTTATCCTAAAAAAAACTCGACATACAATATTTCACAGATTCAGACCAGAACGAGATTCAAAGCAGCTATTTTATTAATTTCATTCAAGTCTTTAAATGTTTTCTGTCTTCAGGTAGTGAGCAGTCAATCTATTAAAGTTACACCTCAACAAGCCAAAAAAATACTTACACTAATCTAACAAGGAACACAGAGGACTATCTGCTCCAGAAAAAGAAAAACTTAAAAATGCAGTTCTGTCTAACACAATACTTTTAAAATAACTTTGTTCAAAAGTTGTTTGGCACTAGAGGTCATTGTGGCTCTTCATCCATTCTCCAGTATGTGAGAGAATTTCTCACTTTTAAGCATAGAGGCTAATATATGACTGCACTACTGAAATATTTCAATATAAACCCAGAGACATTGTCCCAAATTACTACACCACGTTTGTTGATTTGAGACAGCAAGAAAATGTCCAAATCAAGAAAATGAAAACACCACAAAACAGTGCTTGTTTATTTTAATACATCATTTTATCATACATCTTAGTATAGCTTAAACACACAGTTAATTGGTCATACAAATTTAACAGCCTTACATTAAATTCCAACAAAAACATTCAATTTTCCGTACAAGTTTGGTAAGAGTCTCTGTCAGTAACGCCATCATCACCTCTGTGAGAGGATTTATTCTTTTTCTCATAATAACGAGATCGTGATCTTAATTACGAGATAAGGTGTCTAATTTTTTTTAATTCAGTGAATGCAATGACGTACTTCTGTAATAAATGTAGGCTATAGTTAAGCCTCTTTTCACATCTGACCTTGAGGTAGCATTAAGCTAAAGCGACATCTCTAAAAATGATCAGTAACAAGAATGTTTACAGTTTGAGCTAAAGTTGGGAAATTTATGGAGTTTAATCTGACGTACAAGTGCTGCCTTCCACAATTATTAAAACAGAGTAACTGACATTAAAAGATAACTGTTGACAGAATTTTTCCATCATTGTTATGAGCAATATTTGAGTTATTAGTATTTTGAAATTATATTTCTCTGTTTGCAATTTTTTAATGTTAAAAATAACAGTGTCAAAAAACCCTGTGGTGCGTGGTTTTAAATCAGTGAATAATTGTGAAGTAAAGTTTAAATTTAAACATCTATTAAAATAACCCTGATCATCATTATTGCTGAATCGAGTAGCCACTAGTGAGAGCCACGTTTTAAGAAGAAGATTCAAGAAAAATGCAGGAAAATTTCTGTAGAAAAGGTCACAAATAGATTGACATTGGGGAACAGCTCAATAATGAACAAATTAATATATAATAAATAATGGAGGATTTATTAACTTAGAGCATGTTGTTAAGGGTACAAAAAATGATCAAACAGGAAACAGATCTTAAAACAGCATAAATCATTTAAAATACCTGTGCTCTATAGCTGTACAAAATATATCCTGTTGGAGCAGGCCATAGAATAAATTAAGTTTATGCTCTGATGAGGTTAAGTGGATTCAACAAAATATAAAAAATGACCAAAAAAACTGAGGGAATGAATCAAATGAATGAATAAAATCTGAATAAACTGAAATTAAATGACTCCTACATTGTGACACTTTTAGCTTCTCTGATTACATTAATGAGTTTTGCTGCCTGGACAGATTTATTGACCACTGGGATTTGTTTTCTAATTAAAGTCTGAGTTTAAATGTTGTGTTATTATCTGGGATTCTCTTCTGACTTTACTTGATCTGTTTATTTCTATGTTTGGTTAGTTTTTGCAGAGAAGAAGGACATTAGCCCAAAGTGTGAGAAAACACACCAGCTGACTTTGAACAAGTTCAGCTGACAAACATTCATGCATTCTCCTACATTCACTATCTACAAATGGTTATTGATCCTAACACCTCAGCCTTCAAACTCTTCCACTCACCAGCAGTGAACCCTGGGCCTCCAAAATTTGCCATGTCAAACCCTCCACTGACAGCCACTCATCCTATACCTCAGCTCACTCGTCTCCTCATGGGAAAAAGTCCTCTTCTTCAAGCCACACTAATGGACAATCTTCTTGGTTGGATGTTGAGGTGGCTGGCTGGAGGTTGCTGGAATAAGCTGCAGATGAATTTGTTCACTGATGGAGACCAGAAGGGACTAAGGATGAAGTATCAGGATTCTCTGACATTAAAAAAAACCAAAAGTTCACATTGCATGTGATGTTGTGAAGAATCACACACATGAAATCAAGATACAGTATAAAAGACCATGTCACTTACCACAAGTTGACTTGTGCTATGATTTCACACAAAGGTCCTGTTGAATCAACAACACTAATCCCAGAAGAAAACACACCAGCTGACGTTGAACCAGTTCAGCTGACAAACATTCATGCATTCTCCTACATTCACTATCTACAAATGGTTCCTGATCCTAACACCTCAGCCTTCAAACTCTTCCACTCACCAGCAGTGAACCCTGGGCCTCCAAAATTTGCCATGACAACCCTCCACTGACAGCCACTCATCCTATACTTCAGCTCACTCGTCTCCTCATGGGAAAAAGTCCTCTTCTTCTGGTCCAACAATTTGGACAATCTTCTTGGTTGGATGTTGAGGTGGCTGGCTGGAGGTTGCTGGCAGAGGCTGCAGATCAACTTGTTCACTGATGGAGACCAGAAGGGACTAAGGATGAAGTATCAGGATTCTCTGACAGTGAAAAAAAACCCAAAAGTTCACATTGCATGTGATGTTGTGAAGAATCACACCCATGTTATCAAGATATAAAAAACCATGTCACTTACCACAAGTTGACCTGTGCTGCTGATTTCACACAAAGGTCCTGTTGAATCAACAACACTAACCCCAAAAAATAAAAAACACACCAGCTGACTTTGAACCAGTTCAGCTTGCAAACATTTATGCATTTTTCCACATTCACTATCTACAAATGGTTATTGATCCTAACACCTCAGCCTTCAAACTCTTCCACTCACCAGCAGTGAACCCTGGGCCTCCAAAATTTGCCATGTCAAACCCTCCACTGACAGCCACTCATCCTATACCTCAGCTCACTCGTCTCCTCATGGGAAAAAGTCCTCTTATCCTGGTCCAATGATTTGGACAATCTTCTTGGTTGGATGTTGAGGTGGCTGGCTGTATCAGTAAGTATCAGAACTATCTGACGTTGACAAAAAACAAAAGTACACATTGCATGTGATGTTGTGAAGAATCACAAACATGAAATCAAGATATAAAAGACCATGTCACTTACCACATGTAAGTGCCCGGAGTGTGGGTGCCCCCCTGCTGTTTTGTAGCACCTATTTTCTGTGCTCCGGAAATGCTATAAAGGTCAGGTGTCGTCACACGCCAGATTTGTTTGTCTCTGCCTTAATGTAAACAGAAATGTAAAAGGTATGTAGTTTATGACTTGTTTAAACTTGTTTTGATTTTTTTTTGTTTGTTGTTCATGCTTTTGTATTATGGTGTTGTTTATCAGTCTGAATGATGACAAGCGGGTTTTTTTTTATTTTTAAACACATCCTCTTGGCAGATATAAAAGACCAGAATAATTTTTTTTTTTCTAAACACATACCTCTATTTTTTTTCTTCAGCGGACTTAAACAGTAAGAGACGCATAAAGCTGTCAATAAACTCTTCTTAGAAGGACGGATTCTACTTTAATAAATGGAAAAAACCCGCCTACCCCCTCATTGTTGAAATTGTATATTTTAAGGGTTTGTTTTGTTTTTTGTTTTGAATTGCTACATGCCATGTCTGAGTTCAACACGATTTGAAAACTCCTGAATTATGAGCTCTATAAAAAGATTTAAATATGCGTCAGGGCAGCAGGTGAAATTACCTCGTTTAGATAAATTGTAAATTAAATAATTTTAATCTTATTAAAATTATAAATTTCAAAGATTGTGCAGTATTAAACTTTTGTGGCATTAAATTGTGTTTTAAAGGTGTTGATGTCTGGTATGGGAGGTAATTGCCTGATTTGGCTTAAAATCACTATTTAATTTGCCTTAGGCTACCACTAACCCCACAATTTGTTTAAAAGGTGCATAAAATCACAAAATGTTAGAACCTGTTGAAGAGGACCAGAATCCCTCAAGTGTTCTAAGGTCCAGCACTCGCTCTCGAACATTAACTGAAAAGGGCCAAGAGTTGCACAAGCAGGAAATGATGAAAAATGAAATTGGTTTTAATAAATCCTATGAAGCTTGGAAGCTAATTGCTAAAGAGACAAGATCTCAATTAAAGACTTTTTGCTCCTCAGATGACCTTGATAAATTTGAGAAAAATATTCTGCGCAGTCACGATAAAGTGTGTCAGTTTTATGAGTCAATTCGATGTAATGGTACACCAACTCCTGATAACGCAAAGAAAATGGATGCTTGCAGCACATTGTCCTCTGAAATTTGTGACCTTGTGAAAAGGCGAAAAGAAAATGTAGATACTTTCAATGAATATCTTGAAAAGGAAAGGGTAAGGATACAACTTAGCAGGGAAGAGTATGGATCTGTTTTTGGTAAAACTAATACAGAAACTGTAGCCTCAGAGTTGAATCAGTCACTGGGTTCTGTTGGCAAACTATCCCATGCTACTTCTAAAGCTTCCAGCAAACGAGCTGATGCAGAAGCAGATCTTGCAGCTAAATTAGAGCAAGCAAATGCCACACAAAGATTAAACGTCCAGCAGGCAAAGCTTGACAAACTAGAAAATGAGTGGAAAGCGGAGGAAACTCAAATGCTGACAGAAATACAGCAAAGGCAGGCTAAAGTAAAATTAAAGCTTGAGGAAGAAAAAATAAAGTTACAGCAGCTTAAAGCTGATAGTGAGGTGGCAGTAGCAGCTGCTCGTGTAAGGGCTTATAACAATTTTGATGTTTCAGATGGTCAAAGTGAAGATGTCAAAATTTCTTTCGATAGCCCAAACTCCTCATACCAACCTTTGTTGAACCCTCAAGCAACCCCTTTTGAACCTCGACCTGCTCCATTTAAACCCACTCCAGAAGCTAGTTTGACTGAAGCTATTGCAAATACCTTTGCTTTAAGTCGATTTCCTGTGCCAGAACCAGCCTTATTCAATGGTGATCCTTTGAAATTTGTTGACTGGAAGGTGTCTTTCACAGCCTTAATAGATAATAAGCCCCTCCCAATCAGTGAGAAAATGCTTTATTTAAAGAGTTATCTGGCAGGTGAAGCTCGAAAAGCAGTGGAGGGATTCTTTAATCGAAATTCAGAGGAGGCTTATAACGGTGCCTGGGCAGTTTTGGAGGATCGATATGGCAGTCCTTTTATTATCCAGCGTGCTTTTAGAGACAGATTAATGAAATGGCCAAAAATAGCTGTTAATGACTCCAAAGCACTGAGAGAGTTTGCAGACTTTCTTTTAGGTTGTGTTGAAGCGACGCCACACGTAAAAGGTCTTTCTATCCTAAATGATAGTGAAGAAAATCATAAATTACTTAAAAAACTTCCAGAGTGGATGGTTCGTAGATGGAGCTGAATAGTTGTTGAAGAGTTGGACAATTGTGGTGATTACCCAAACTTTATTAAATTTACAGAGTTTGTGAAAAAAGAAGCTAAAATTGCTTGTAATCCTGTCACCTCCTCTCTAATGGCAAAACCAGCTGTAGAGAGGACTCCAAAAGGAGCAAAAACATTTAACACTAGTGTTGAGGTAAAAGAGTCTAGCTTCAATATTGCTGAAAACCCAAAGCCACCCTGTCTGTTTTGCAATAATGCAACTCATGGTATAGCTAAATGTCCCTCATATGCATCAAAGCCCATGGATGAAAAGAAAGCTTTTATCCATGAGCATCGTTTGTGTTTTGGATGCTTGAGAAAGGGTCATAGCAGCAAGGAGTGCAAAAAGAGACATGCTTGCAGCATCTGCAATAGAAAGCATCCAACTTGCCTCCATTTTGAGAGAGAGTCTGTACAGATGCCGAGCAATAGCTCTGGTGTCTCTGGTGTCTCTGGTGGTTCTGCAGTGAGTGAGGTCCATAATGTTATGTCCCATGCGCTGACACAGCATGCTTTGTCAACCTCCAGCATAGTTCCTGTACTTGTATCTTCAGAAGCTGAGCCTCAAAGGGAAATTCTCACTTATGCTCTTCTGGACACTCAAAGTGATTCCACCTTTGTTTTAGAGGATTTAGTCTCAGATTTAAATGTTAACACTCGGCCAGTTCGACTTAAGTTAAGCACGATGACTGCTATTAATACAGTCATAGAAAGTAAAACTGCTAGTGGTCTGCAGGTAAGGGGTCTGAACTCTGAAAGATTTATTAAGATACAGGAAGCTTATTCTCGTGACTTCATTCCTGTAGATAAGTCCCACATCCCCACCAGAAGTACGGCGCTTAAGTGGCCACATCTTCACCATTTGGCCTCAGAGTTGGCACCACTTCAGGACTGTGAAGTGGGACTTCTCATAGGCTATGACTGTCCTTTGGCTTTGGCTCCCCTAGAGGTGGTCACAGGGCATGATAATGAGCCTTTCGTACAGCGAACTGCTCTTGGGTGGAGTATTATAGGGTCAGCGAATCCTCACTTAGATAGGCAAGGCAGCCACAGTTTTGTGCATCGTGTAGCTGTAAAGGAAATCGCAGTACCTCCTGTCACAGATGTGTTGAGGGTGTTAGAATCAGATTTCAATGAGAGGAGCTATGAGGATAAGTATGTGTCGCAGGATGATGTCCGCTTCATACAGTTTCTTAGCAGCAATATAAGTCAGAATGAAGACGGACACTATCAAATGCCCCTTCCTTTTAAAGATGATAATCCACCTTCTTTACCAAACAACAAGAGACTTGCTACTGTTAGACTGCAACACCTAAAACGAAAGCTAAATGCTAATAAACAGTACCATGAACAGTACAGTGCTTTCATGGAGGAGGTAATCAGCAAAGGTGATGCAGAGCCAGCCCCTGTAGCTTCGGAGGGTAAGAACATTTGGTATATTCCTCATCATGGGGTGTACCACCCGAGGAAGCCCGGAAAATTAAGAGTTGTTTTTGATTGCTCCGCAAAGTTCAGTGGCATCTCTCTAAATGACACCCTTCTTACAGGTCCTGACTTGATTAATTCTCTGGTGGGAGTTTTATGCCGTTTTAGAAAAGAACAGGTTGCTGTGATTTGTGACATCGAGAAAATGTTCCATCAGTTCCATGTTGCGCCAGAGACTCGGGACTACTTAAGGTTCCTTTGGTGGGAGGGGGGAAATTTAGATTCAGAGCCAAAAGAGTACAGAATGACAGTACATCTGTTCGGTGCTGCCTCATCACCCGGTTGTGCAAATTTTGGGTTGAAGTACCTTGCCCAGCAGCACAAGGCTGAGCATCCTGTTGCTGCAGGTTCCGTGGAGAGTAATTTTTACGTGGCTGATGGTTTAGCCAGTGTTGCAACCGTCAAAGAGGCAAAAGATTTGATTGTTGAGGCTCAAGAACTGTGTAACCCCCAATTTCCACCGGACGCGAAAGCGCCGCGCCGCGCAGCGTCCTGCGGAGCACTTCGCTCCCATTGTAGTCTATCAGGCAATTTCCACTGCACGCGAAAGCACCGGCGCGCGCCTAGGCGCGAGAGATACGCTTCAGGTCTATTTTCGGCGCGACCGCTTCCAAACCTCGTAAATTCAGAGTCATTAAGAAAGCCCCAGACAGGAAGTCACACCGGAAGTTTCAAAATAAAACACAATGCACAGACTTTTGCACGTAATTTTCCTCAATTAATTGTCATTACGTTGAAACCGGAAGCACAAGCTTCAGGCCAGCAGTCGGTCAGAGGGTCCCAGAGACAACACGACACCATGGACGAAGAAAAGTGAATTGTAGAGGTACTGAAATATATAACACTGCATGCATGACACCATAGTCTTTCTACACGGATATAGGCGGACAGAAGTTGAATAATTCACGAAGCTGTGTGGTTGGGACCAGCAGAGGGACCTTAGAGAAGTGAAGTGAGGTGTTGTTTATTGCTTTTCTCAGTCTATAACATGTTTTATGAGCGTGTGACATCGCTATTCTCATGAGAGCCGTGGCTCTCGGGGGATCAGCCCTCCCCCTCCGGATTGAGCTCCGCGGCGCGCCGCTTCCAGTGAGTTTTGAGATTCGGAGCAAGATCGCGGCGCAGCGCTTTCGCGTGCGGTGGAAATTGGGGGTAAGCGTGCTGGTCTAAGACTACACAAGTTTAATTCAAACAGTGAAGAAGTGCTTTCTTGTGTCGCTGCATCAGAAAGGGCATCAACAGCAGACCCTCTCAAGCTGAATCCAAAGGTAGCACCAGATTACATACTTGGGATTCAGTGGTCAATGCTTAATGACTCCTTTAGCTTTGATGTTAGTGCAAAGGACCGTTTTCCAACTCGGCGCAGTATTTTGTCAGCTGTTGCTTCCCTGTACGACCCACTTGGGTTCTTGGCTCCTTTTTCCTTAAGTGGACGAAAAATTTTGCAGGAGTTGTGTCCAAAGGGTATTGGGTGGGATGATCAGATACCAGAACACTTGCGTTTGCTGTGGGAGGAGTGGATTAATGGCCTCCAGGTATTGAAAGAAATAAAAACCCCCAGATGTTACTACCCCCCGAATTTTGGCAAAATACTAAGTGTAGAGTTACACCATTTCTGTGATGCCAGTAACACAGGCTATGGTTCGTGCTCGTATCTCAGATACAAAAATGACAAGGATGAAATCCACTGCAGTCTCGTCATGGCCAAGGCAAGGGTAGCTCCCACAAAGGTCACAAGCATTCCAAGGTTGGAACTTTCAGCAGCAGTGACATCAGCTAAAATAAGTGCAATGTTAAAGTCGGAGTTAAAGATGAAAATTGACAGGGAGTGTTTTTGGACTAACTCACAGGTTGTATTGGCTTACATTAACAATGAAGCTAGAAGATTTCATGTGTTTGTTTCAAACAGAGTGCAATTAATCAGAGAGCTCACAGATCCAAAGAATTGGCATCACGTGGAGACGCTGCAAAATCCTGCTGACCACGCCTCAAGAGGTCTTAGTGCTGCAGGCATCTCTACAAGCAACTGGTTATCAGGGCCAAACTTCATTTGGGAGAAAGAGGTGCATCCACCTCACAAACCCTCTACTGAGCTTCTTGTTGGTGACCCAGAGGTGAAATCAGTTCATGTGTCTGCGACAAAGGTTAGCCCACAAGCAGACATTTTACATCATCTGGAGAGGTTTTCCTCTTGGATCACACTGGTCAAAGTGATTGCTAGAATAAAAAGACTAGGCTCACGGTTAAAACAGGTTGAATTAGTTACAGTAGAAGAGCGCAAGGAAGCTGCAAAGATACTCGTCCAGCTCGTCCAGCAGCAAGCCTTTCCTGAGGAGCTCAGAGCTCTTAAAAAGGTAACAGTCGGTTACATTCAAAAATCCAGCCAGCTTTTTAATCTCAATCCTGTTCTGCATGATGGACTTCTTTGTGTTGGTGGGAGACTTACAGGGTCAACCCTTACTCAAGAACAGAAGCATCCAGTTATTCTCCCAAAGAATAGTCACATCACTAATTTGATTTTGTCTTATTACCATAATCAGATTCGCCATCAAGGCAGAAATCAAACATTGATGGAGCTCAGGACAAATGGGTTTTGGGTAATTGGTGGAAGCAAAACAGTTGCAAAATTAATACACAGTTGTGTGCAATGTCGCAGGCAGAGAAGACCAGCTGAGGAGCAAAAATGTCTGAACTCCCTCATGAACGCCTGTGAAGCTTCAGCCCCCTTTGAATTCTGTGGAATGGACTGTTTTGGTCCATTTGTTGTCAAAAATGGTCGCAAAGAGATCAAAAGATATGGGTTAATTTTTACATGCCTTGCTTCTAGAGCTGTACATATTGAAATGTTGGATGATTTGTCTTCAAGTGCTTTCATTAATGCTTTAAGATGTTTCATTTGTCTCAGAGGAGCAGTGTCTCAACTGCGTTGTGATCAAGGAACAAACTTCAATGGAGCCAACAATGAGTTCAAAGAGGGACTGAAGCAATCTGAAGTTGGAGCAATTGAGGCATTTCTGGCTGAAAAGCAGTGCAAGTTTGTTTTCAATGCACCCTCAGCAAGTCACACTGGTGGTGTTTGGGAACGACAGATCCGCACTATCCGTAATGATCTCAATGGAACAACTTCTCAGTGTTCAAGTGGTATAGATGACTCCTCTCTCAGAACTCTTTTCTATGAAGCAATGGCTATTGTTAACAGCCGCCCTTTGAGTGTGCATACTCTTAATGATCCAGCATCTTTGGAGCCCTTGACTCCAAATCATTTAATTTTAATGAAATCCAAGATCGCGCTGCCACCTCCTGGTAATTTTCTTAAGGAGGATCTGTATGCAGTAAAAAGGTGGCGCAGAGTTCAGTACTTGACAGAACAGTTCTGGAGCAGATGGAGGAAGGAGTACCTCTTAAACATCTCTTCGAGACAGAAGTGGTTGGTTCCTAAGCCCAACTTAAAAGTCAATGACATTGTTATTATTAAAGATGATGTACTTCCAAGAAATGAGTGGCGTTTGGGGAGAGTGGTTGAAGCTACAGCAAGTTGTGATGGGTTAGTGCGACGAGTCAAAGTGCAGATTGGAGATCGAAAGATTGCATCAAAAAGGGAGCAGCCCTTCAAACCAACAATTATTGAACGGCCTATTCAAAAATTAGTGCTGCTTCTAGAAAGTAAGTAGGATTATTCTGTGCTGAATATGGAAATCTATCTCCCTCATACCAGACATCATTTATTCATTTATGTTCAGTTTGTATCTGTTGAGGTTTTTATTGATTTATTGTTAAATCCTGTTAAATTTACATTTGCTGACCTTGCAATTTAAATTCAAACATGATTTGGTGGGAGTGTAAGTGCCCGGAGTGTGGGTGGCCCCCTGCTGTTTGGGAGCACCTATTTTCTGTGCTCCGGAAATGCTATAAAGGTCAGGGAGGTGTCGTCACACGCCAGATTTGTTTGTTGCCCGGAGCCTTCGTGTGTGCACGTGCAAACAGAAATGTAAAAGGTATGTAGCTGCCTTAACTATGTAAACTTGTTTTGATTTTTTTCTGTTCGTTGTTCATACTTTTAATTGTATTATGGTGTTGTTTATCAGCAGTGAATGATGACAAGTGGGATTTTTTGTTGTCTGCATTCTTCTGCACCCTTTGGCAGGTGATTCGAGGTAAAGAATAGTATATTTTTCTAAACACATACCTCTATTTTTCTAGCGCCTTCCATGTTTGTATTTTAACTTATTAAATGAACTGAGAATTGTATTATTGTTGTAGATGTTTTGCACTGATATTGTATTTATTATGCCTAATATTGATGTTTGTATTTTGTAGTTTCACGGTGTCCAAATAAAGATGAATTTAAAGCACCAGTCGAACTCCGTAGCTGATTATTGATGCCGAGGGGCTGCTACACCACAAGTTGACTTGTGCTGCTGATTTCACACAAAGGTCCTGTTGAATCAACAACACTAACACCAGAAGAAAACACACCAGCTGACTTTGAACAAGTTCAGCTGACAAACATTCATGCATTTTCCCACATTTACTATCTACAAATGGTTATTGATCCTAACACCTCAGCCTTCAAACTCTTCCACTCACCAGCAGTGAACCCTGGGCCTCCAAAATTTACCATGTCAAACCCTCCACTGACAGCCACTCATCCTATACCTCAGCATACTCGTCTCCTCATGGGAAAAAGTCCTCTTATCCTGGTCCAATGATTTGGACAATCTTCTTGGTTGGATGTTGAGGTTGCTGGCTGGAGGTTGCTGGCAGAGACTGCAGATTAAATTGTTCACTGATGGAGACCAGAAATCAAGATATAAAAGACCATGTCACTTACCATAACTGGACTTGTGCTGCTGATTTCACACAAAGGTCCTGATGAATGAACAACACTAACACCAAAGAAGAAAACACACCAGCTGACTTTGAACCAGTTCAGCTGACAAACATTCATGCATTCTCATACATTCACTATCTACAAATGGTTCCTGATCCTAACACCTAAGCCGTCAAACTCTTCCACTCACCAGCAGTGAACCCTGGGCCTCCAAAATTTGCCATGTCAACCCTCCACTGACAGCCACTCATCCTATACCTCAGCTCACTCGTCTCCTCATGGGAAAAAGTCCTCTTCTTCTGGTCCAATCATTTGGACAATCTTCTTGGTTGGATGTTGAGGTGGCTGGCTAGAGGTTGCTGGCAGAGGCTGCAGATCAACTTGTTCACTGATGGAGACCAGAAGGGACTGAGGATGAAGTATCAGGAATCGCTGACATTGACAAAAAAACAAAAGTTGACATTGCATGTGATGTTGTGAAGAATCACACACATGAAATCAAAATATAAAAGACCATGTCACTTACCACAAGTTGACTTGTGCTGCTGATTTCACACAAAGGTCCTGTTGAATCAACAACACTAACCCCAAAGAAGAAAACACACCAGCTGACTTTGAACAAGTTCAGCTGACAAACATCCATACATTCACTATCTACAAATGGTTATTGATCCTAACACCTCAGCCTTCAAACTCTTCCAATCACCAGCAGTGAACCCTGGGCCTCCAAAATTTGCCATGTCAAACCCTCCACTGACAGCCACTCATCCTATACCTCAGCTCACTCGTCTCCTCATGGGAAAAAGTCCTCTTCTTCTTGCCCGACCAATGGACACAATTTTCTTGGTTGGATGATGAGGTGGCTGGCTGGAGGTTGCTGGCAGAGGCTGCAGATCAATTTGTTCACTGATGGAGACCAGAAGGGACTAAGGATGAAGAATCAGGATTCTCTGACATTGACAAAAAACAAAAGTACACATTGCATGTGATGTGAAGAATCACACGCATGAAATCAAGATATAAAAGACCATGTCACTTACCACAAGTTGACACGTGCTGCTGATTTCACACAAAGGTCCTGTTGAATCAAAAAACATTCTTCCCAAAGAAGAAAACACACCAGCGGACTTTGAACAAGTTCAGCTGACAAACATTCATGCATTCTCCTACATTCACTATCTACAAATGGTTATTGATCCTAACACCTCAGCCATCAAACTCCTCCACTCACCAGCAGTGAACCCTGGGCCTTCAAAATTTGCCATGTCAAACCCTCCACTGACAGCCACTCATCCTATACCTCAGCTCACTTGTCTCCTCATGGGAAAAAGTCCTCTTCTTCTGGTCCAATGATTTGGACAATCTTCTTGGTTGGATGTTGAGGTGGCTGGCTGGAGGTTGCTGGCAGAGGCTGCAGATCAATTTGTTCACTGATGGAGACCAGAAGGGACTGAGGATGAAGTATCAGGATTCTCTGACATTGACAAAAATACAAAAGTTGACATTGCATGTGATGTTTTGAGGAATCGCACACATGAAATCAAGATATTAAAGACCATGTCACTTACCACAAGTTGACTTGTGCTGCTGATTTCACACAAAGGTCCTGTTGAATCAACAACACTCTTCCCAAAGAATCAAACACACCAGCGGACTTTGAACAAGTTCAGCTGACAAACATTCATGCATTCTCCCACATTCACTATCTACAAATGGTTATTGATCCTAACACCTCAGCCTTCAAACTCCTCCACTCACCAGCAGTGAACCCTGGGCCTCCAAAATTTGCCATGTCAAACCCTCCACTGACAGCCACTCATCCTATACCTCAGCTCACTCGTCTCCTCATGGGAAAAAGTCCTCTTCTTCTGGCACGACTAATGGACAATCTTCTTGGTTGGATGTTGAGGTGGCTGGCTGGAGGTTGCTGGCAGAGGCTGCAGATCAACTTGTTCACTGATGGAGACCAGAAGGGACTAAGGGTGAAGTATCAGGATTCTCTGACATTGAAAAAAAAAAACAAAAGTTGACATTGCAAGTGATGTTGTGGAGAATCACACACATGAAATCAAGATATAAAAGACCATGTCACTTACCACAAGTTGACTTGTGCTGCTAATTTCACATGAGAGGTCCTGGTCGTGTATTCATGGATGGGGGTTGAGGGATCAGCTATTTTCCTTCAGTGAAATCAGGTTAGAACTTGACTTTTTTATTAAAAGTCTATCCAACAACTGAATTAATCAATGAGCATTTAGGTCAGTGCTTTGATGACGAGCTGTTGGATCCCTTGTTCAGAACCTGCAGCTGCATTTACAGTTCAGAGTTCACGAGGCTGTTATTTTATTGGCATTCACTGCATTAGAAACAGAGCACATCTCTAATTACCTGAACAGGATCTCATGTTATTTTCTTGAACTGAATTTTCTTTGAAATGTCTCATTACTAGTTATGAAATTCATCTTCATATTTGGACTGGTTTAAAAAAAAAGCTTTTTATCTTTGGTGTCACATTTCACATTAATTTATAAAACATGAGGAAATAAAAAGAAAAAAATCAGGGCTTTGAGACATTAATGTAAAAAAATAAAGTAAAAAAATGACACGGTTTAAAAGATAAATGTAATCCTTGTGAGACTCACCCTCATGTTAAATCAGAACTCTATGGCCAACACAAACATGTCATAGTTTTCTAAAATATCATCAAACTGTTGCTCTCACAGTTTCAAACACTCAGACTGTTTAAGATGGACCATAATCAGAAGAAGACCTTACCCAGACCACAGAGGGGACCTGTGCCTCTGGGACACCTCTGTCAGGATGTCTTCATGACACAGCAATCCCTCTGTCCTTTGTTTGTTGAGAGGTGGGCTTTTCTCACAGGACACCATCATGTTTTGGTCAGAGGAATTCCCACAATACACTGGGGCTATTTTCCCATAGCTGGGGCAGTGGTTGATAGGTTCTGGGGCCAGTTTTTGGCGGCCCTGAATACTCTATCTCTGGGGACCACCGCTGCTCCGAGATCCCCTGCAGTTTAGCCTGGGACTGAGAGACCCAGTTTCCATGTGTGGCCACGAGGAGGCACTGCAGGAGTCTTGGTGGTGGAGAGTCTGAGAAGAGGAGAAGACCTGGACCACGTTCTCCTGGTTCTCCTCTCTTCTCCTCTGTACAGGAGCAAGCGGAGTCAGCAGTACTGACGACCAAAGCTCTATAGACTACAGAAGTGCAGCAGACTGTCCACACACCCTGTGTGCATGCACACACACACACACCATTCACACACCATTCACACAAGAGTCATTCAACATTCACACAACATTCATTCAACATCCACACATGCTCATCACATTCAAACATCATTCTTACATCATTCACATAAGCACAGCACGAGACATCACAAGACATCACAGCACGAGACATCACAGCACGAGACATCAAAACACAAGCTAACATCGAACAAGTAACATATATTTTTGGGTTTTTCTTTGTTTTTCAGACATAAAGACAGAAGACATAACAACATATCACCTAACAAAACACATTGAACATTTGACTTTTTTTGTATTTTTTGTTTTTAGCTAGACATAAAGACAAAACACATAAGAACATGCCACATTCTAAAAACACATGGAACATATAACAATTTTTAACACAAAGAGGAAAGACATAAGAGCAGGTCACCTAAAGAAAACACATGTAACATTTAACATATATCTTTTTTTTTCTTTTTTTTAATATACAGACAAAGGACATAAAAAAAAAAACATCACATTACATAAGACAAAACACAACACATCAGAAGACATCACAACACATGTTTATTATAGGAGTGTGGGCGGAGACAAAAGACCCTGAGAAGGAGGGAGGGTCCTGAAGAGGAGGAACAGACAAAGCTGGGGGAGGTGGAGTCAGAGAAGAAAGAGAAGAAATTGAGTCAGAACCTGAGGAGGAAGAGAAGATTGGGGAGGGGAAAACTGGTAAGAACAATGAGGAGGGTTGGGATAGTCAAGATCAGAGTCAGAGTCAGAGTCGGAGAAGGAGACAGAAGACTCAGAGGTGCTCGGAGACATCTGAGGGGACAAGACTGAGGGGAGGAAGGAGGAGTCTCATGAAGATAAGGAGACTGAGGAGGTGTCTGGGGAGGTAAAGGAGAATGAGAGGGAGAGATCTGATCCAGGAAAGGGGAGGATGGAGTTAGATGAGGGGAAGAAAGGTCAGACAGGGAGATGTATTAGGGAGGACAAGACTTAAAGGGGTTAGGAGGGGTCTGGAGAGGCAAAGGAGGCTGAGAAAGAGAGAGGCGCTTCCTTGGAGGTGCGCCCTCTGCCTCCTCAGAAGACCTCTTGCCTGACCCAGCACGCTGTTGGTCCCTTTTCAGCATTAAAACCCTTAAGTTCTCTACCCACCTTGGCTTGGAGGTCTGAATGTCTGAAGGGTTCTGGACCCCAGGGTTGAAAGCCGGGGCCGGAAGAACAGCTGGATCACAGGCATCCTTAGATGTAGCACCCCTGGGGGGAAGTCGAGTCAGAGAAGGGAGAGAAGACTTAGGGGGCAAGTTATGAGACAAGGAAATGCGCCGAGAGGGGGTGTGGGTGGAAACAAAAGACCCTGAATAACAGGGAGGGTCCTGAAGAGAAAGAGGAGACAGAGGAGGGGGAGGTGGAGTCAAAGAAGAGGGAGAAGAATCTGAGTCTGAGAAGGAGACAGAAGACTCAGAGGTGTTCGGAGACATCTGAGGGGGACAAGACTCAGGGGAGGAAGGAGGGGTCTCATGAAGATAAGGAGACTGAGGAGGTGTCTGGGGAGGTAAAGGAGAATGAGAGGGAGAGAACTGATCCTGGAAACGGGGGAATGGAATCAGGCAAGGGGAAGAAAGGTCAGACACGGAGATGTTTGAGGGAGAACAAGACCTAAAGGTATTAGGAGGGGTCTGGGGAGGCAAAGGAGGCTGAGAAAGAGAGAGGCGTTTCCTACCTACTCACGTATTGACTACATACTAGCTTCTGCCTCTCTAATATCTGAAATTCATAGTGCTGTAATTTTACCTACCCCACTCTCTGATCATAGTGTAGTTTTGTCCAAGATTGAACTTAAGGAGACACCTAAAAAAGCCAGCAGGTGGCGTTTTAACACTGCTCTGTTGAGCAATAAGAAATTTTGTGACCTCTTTAAAGAACAATTACGTGAATTTATTTCAATAAATAAAGGCTCTGTGGATGATCCCTGCATCTTTTGGGGTGCCTTAAAAGGGTTCATAAGAAACACGGCAATCTCATTCTCTTCACATGAGAGCAAGAGCAGACTTGCTAAAATAACTGAACTCGAGGGGAGATTATCAATGTTGGAGCAAAGACAACAAACTTCTTATTCTGATGAGGTAAAGAAATCTATCGACATGACACGTATAGAACTAAATTCGTTACTGAGACATAGAGCAGAATTCCGAATACTAAGAACTAGGAGAAATTATTACTTTAATGGACCAAGGCCAAGTCACCTTCTTGCTTTGAGGCTAAGACAAAATGAGAAATTTTCCAACATCACTTCAATTAGTTCTACTCATGGTCAATTAACAAGTCCCAAAGAAATTAACACAGAGTTTAGCCATTTCTTCTCAAATCTTTACACCTCAGAGATAGCATTTGAAACGGACAAGTACCGTATAAAGATTTTTTGAGAGATTTAAATCTCCCAAAGTTATCCCAAGAAGAGGCAAACAACTTGGGATCCCAAATAACATTAAAAGAGCTTGGGGAGGCCATCCATGGTATGAAAAGGGGAAAATCACCAGGCTGGGACGGCTTGCCCCCAGAATTTTATGCAAAGTTTTGGGGGGAATTGGGGCAGTACACGTTAGAGATGATCCAGGCTGCTGTTGTTAAAGGTTCATTCCCTGATAATGTAAATATGGCTTTACTTACTGTTTTACCCAAACCAAATAAGGACCCCACCCTATGCAATAATTATAGACCGTTAAGCATTTTATGTGCTGAAATTAAAGCTTATGCTAAGGTTTTGGCTACCAGGATGGAGATCCATATGACCAAACTAGTGCACTGTGACCAGACTGGTTTTATAAAATCTCGTCTTGCCAGTGACAATCTTGCAGATTACTCCATATCTTACATTTTTAAAGGATATCAAAACACCCTGCGCAGTGTTGTCTCTTGATGCAGAAAAAAAGCCTTCGATCGGCTCGAATGGCAGTATCTATGGGAGGTTCTTGAAAGGCTAGGCTTTGGCAAAAATTTTATCCAGCTGATTAAGGTCCTTTACGCCAACCCCTCTGCGATGGTGACAGCTAATGGTATTTTATCTTCCCCAATAACTATATCAAGGGGGTCCCGCCAGGGATGTCCCCTTTCTCCCCTTTTATTTTCTCTTTCCTTGGAACCACTAGCCCAAAAGATAAGACAGCATCCACGTATTGTCCCTGTTTCCTTCTATAACACACATCATTCCCTGTCTTTATTCGTGGATGATATACTTCTTTATGTTAATAATGCTCCCTCATCTATACCTCATATCTTGGATGTTTTTACCCAATTCAACCTTATTTCTGGTTACAAAATCAACCGGTCTAAATCACAATTAATGCCCATCAACTCATTTCTAGACCCATCTATTCTTCCACCTTATATTCCTGTAGTTAAATCTTTTAAGTATCTTGGCATTGAAATTTACCCTTCTTTACAAGCTATTTCAACAAAAAATTTTCAAAACATTTTAAAACAAGTTGAAAATGATTTAGAAAGATGGACAAAATTACCCAACTCGTTAGCAGCTCGTGTCTCCATAATTAAAATGGATATTCTCCCCAGGGTAAACTTTTTCTCCAGCATGATACCTCTCCCCCCACCAAATGGTTACTGGGAGAACTTAAATAAAATAATTTCCAAGTTCGTATGGGGTGGTAAAAGACCACGTACCAAATTAATCACACTGCAAAGAAACAAGGGTGATGGTGGCTTGGCTATTCAAATTTTAAAGGGTACTTCTTGTCCTATGTGTTCGTCCAGTGTCAACATGGTTTGATGCTGATGCTCAAGTTTCTTGGAGACCACTTGAGGAAAACCTTGCACACCCCCACCGATTGCAGGACCTTGTTTATTCAGCTTTACCCTCCAAACTTGCTAAACGTCAGCTAGGTCCAATCATATCCTTTTTATTATCCACATGGCGATTAGTAGAAGGCCTTACTCAGTCGTCACTGAAATAGCACAAGAATAGCCCCATATTTAATAACTTCAATCTTATTACTGGCGGAGCTCCTTTCCAATTTTCACAGTGGTCCACAAAAGGCATTCACACTCTTTCTGATATTTGGAACAGTTTGGGAATGAGGACATTTGATTACTTGGTCTCAGAGCATAATCTTGCTAGAAGCTCGTTCTTCTTCTACCTCAGGCTCAGATTAGCAATGCGTACATATGGAGTTCCATGGGGAGTAGCCCTAAAAACCCACTCTCTTCACTCGCTACTGGGCACAAAAGGTTGTACTAGGGGCTTAGTATCAAAGTTATATGTTCTCTTAAACACCGGGAGCAAACCTCTGTCAGTCCAGGAAGCGTGGAAGAGGGATCTTGGCTCCTCTGAGGTTGATATCTGTTGGACCACAGTTTGGAATAATTTAAAACTCACCTCCAAAAACCCAAACCATATACTTATACATTTTAAAATGTTACACAGGTTATATTTGACTCCTAGGAAGCTCTATTTGATGAAATTAACACCCTCTCCTAAATGTGAACTCTGCTCTTCTGATGAGATAGGTTCTTTTATGCATATGTACTGGGATTGTCAGGGAGTAGTTTATTTTTGGAGATCGATTTGTGCAAACTTATCTGATTTGCTTAGTTTTAGGGTACCGTATAACCCAAAGTTGCTACTTCTGAATGACACATCTTCTCTAACTCTCTCCTCTTCTCAAAAGCTTCAACTATTTGTCTGCCTTACAGCAGCAAAAAAGATGTTGGTGCTTCATTGGCAACCTCCTCACTCTCTTTCTATTAGTCAGTGGTTGAGATCTTTACTGGATATATTACATTTAGAGCTGTCAGTGGCAAGAATGCATAACGCCAAACAATCTACTATATACGTTTGGACGTCCTTCATTGACAAAGTAAAACAACGTTGCTCAGACTTTTAAGCTACAGACCACAGACATCCAGAACCTTACTTCTTTATGTATACTTATACAGGTTTCTCTTCTTTTAGTACTTCTTCCTGTATTTTCCTTATGTTTGTACACTAATATTACATGGAATTACAATGCTACACTGTCATTGATATAAACAGGCCATAACATATTATGAACTGCCGCTGGGGGGTTGGGTGTGGGTGTGGGTGTGGGTGTGTGTGTGTGTGTGTGTGTGTGTGTGTGTGTGTGGGGGGGGGTGTCTTTGTTGTGCTTTTATTGATGTATTTTTGTTCTAAAATACCAATAAAAAATTGTGAACAAAAAAAAAAGAGATATAAAAGACCATGTCACTGACCACAAGTTGACTCGTGCTGCTGATTTAACACAAAGGTCCTGTTGAATCAACAACACTGTTTCCATAGAAGAAAACACACCAGTTGACTCTGAACAAGTTCAGCTGACAAACATTCATCCATTCTCCTACATTCACTATCTACAAATGGTTATTGATCCTAACACCTCAGCCTTCAAACTCTTCCACTCACCAGCAGTGAACTCTGGGCCTCGAAAATTTGCCATGTCAAACCCTCCACTGACAGCCACTCATCCTATACCTCAGCTCACTCGTCTCCTCATGGGAAAAAGTCCTCTTCTACAGGCACGACTAATGGACAATCTTCTTGGTTGGATGTTGAGGTGGCTGGCTGGAGGTTGCTGGCAGAGGCTGCAGATCAACTTGTTCACTGATGGAGACCAGAAGGGACTAAGGATGAAGTATCAGGATTCTCTGACAGTGAAAAAAAAAACAAACAAAAGTTGACATTGCATGTGATGTTGTGAAGAATCACACACATGAAATCAAGATATAAAAGACCATGTCACTTACCACAAGTTGACTTGTGCTGCTGATTTCAAACAAAGGTCCTGTTGAATCAACAACACTCTTTCCAAAGAAGAAAACACACCAGCTGACTTTGAACCAGTTCAGCTGACAAACATTCATGCATTCTCCTACATTCACTATCTACAAATGGTTACTGATCCTAACACCTCAGCCTTCAAACTCTTCCACTCACCAGCAGTGAACCCTGGGCCTCCAAAATTTGCCATGTCAAACCCTCCACTGACAGCCACTCATCCTATACCTCAGCTCACTCGTCTCCTCATGGGAAAAAGTCCTCTTCTTCTTGCCCGACCAATGGACAATCTTCTTGGTTGGATGTTGAGGTGGCTGGCTGGAGGTTGCTGGCAGAGGCTGCAGATCAACTTGTTCACTGATGGAGACCAGAAGGGACTAAGGATGAAGTATCAGGATTCTCTGACATTGACAAAAAAACAAAAGTACACATTGCATGTGATGTTTTGAAGAATCACACACATGAAATCAAGATATAAAAGACCACGTCACTTATCACAAGTTGACTTTTGCTACTGATTTCACACAAAGGTCCTGTTGAATCAACAACACTAATCCCAGAAGCAAACACACCAGCTGACTTTGAACAAGTTCAGCTGACAAACATTCATGCATTCTCCTACATTCACTATCTACAAAGTATTGAAAACACCTTCAGCCTTCAAAGTTCAGCAGAACATCTCAGAAATTTATGTCAAATCCACTGACAGCCACTCATCATACTAGCTACTTCTTCCTCATACCTTCTTCCTGGTCCAATGATTTGGACAATCTTCGTGATGTTGGTGCTGGCTGGATTGCTGGCATCAACTGTCTCTCTCACTGTGGAGACCAGAAGGGACTATGAAATCAGGCTCTGACAGGTTGACATGTGTGTGTGTGTGTGTGTGTGTGTGTGTGTGTGTGTGTGTGTGTGATTTATTGATGTATATTTGTTTGCCTCAATAAAAATTGTGAACAAAAAGGTGGCCATGTCCACAAGTTGACTGGATGACTGGTCTATCACCAAAACACCTGTTGACACTTTAGTTGGGATCTGACACAAACAGCTTCACAAACATCCATCCACTCTGAGTACAAATGCAGTCTGAAAATGGTTAGTGATCACTCACTACAAAAACTTCCTGATTCCTAATACCTCTGCTCACAAAAATTTGCTATGCTATGTCTCCTCTCTGGGCCTCTAAATCCAGCCACTCAGGAGCCTCGTCCTCCAGCCTGCCTCCCTGCCTGTCTGGCCTCCGACTCATCTCCTCAGACACCCAGTTGGTTGGTTGACATTGCATGTGATGTTGTGAAGAATCACACACATGAAATCAAGATATAAAAGACCATGTCACTTACCACAAGTTGACTTGTGCTGCTGATTTCACACAAAGGTCCTGTTGAATCAAAAAACATTCTTCCCAAAGAAGAAAACACACCAGCTGACTTTGAACAAGTTCAGCTGACAAACATTCATGCATTCTCCTACATTCACTATCTACAAATGGTTACTGATCCTAACACCTCAGCCTTCAAACTCTTCCACTCACCAGCAGTGAACCCTGGGCCTCCAAAATTTGCCATGTCAAACCCTCCACTGACAGCCACTCATCCTATACCTCAGCTCACTCGTCTCCTCATGGGAAAAAGTCCTCTTCTTCTGGTCCAATGATTTGGACAATCTTCTTGGTTGGATGTTGAGGTGGCTGGCTGGAGGTTGCTGGCAGAGGCTGCAGATCAACTTGTTCACTGATGGAGACCAGAAGGGACTAAGGATGAAGTATCAGGATTCTCTGACATTGACAAAAAAACAAAAGTACACATTGCATGTGATGTTGTGAAGAATCACACCCATGTTATCAAGACATAAAAGACCATGTCACTTACCACAACTTGACTTGTGCTGCTGATTTCACACAAAGGTCCTGTTGAATCAACAACACTCTTCCCAAAGAAGAAACACACCAGCTGACTTTGAACCAGTTCAGCTGACAAACATTCATGCATTCTCCTACATTCACTATCTACAAATGGTTACTGATCCTAACACCTCAGCCTTCAAACTCTTCCACTCACCAGCAGTGAACCCTGGGCCTCCAAAATTTGCCATGTCAAACCCTCCACTGACAGCCACTCATCCTATACCTCAGCTGACTCGTCTATTCATGGGAAAAAGTCCTCTTCTTCTGGTCTGACCAATGGACAATCTTCTTGGTTGGATGTTGAGGTGGCTGGCTGGAGGTTGCTGGCAGAGGCTGCAGATCAACTTGTTCACTGATGGAGACCAGAAGGGACTAAGGTTGAAGTATCAGAAATATCTGACATCCACAAAACCAAAAGTACACATTGCATGTGATGTTGTGAAGAATCACACACATGAAATCAAGATATAAAAGACCATGTCACTTACCACAAGATGACTTGCGCTGCTGATATCACATAAAGGTCCTGTTGAATCAACAACACTAACCCCAAAGAAAACACACCGGTTGACTTTGAACAAGTGCAGCTGACAAACATTCATGCATTCTCCCACATTCACTATCTACAAATGGTTACTGATCCTAACACCTCAGCCTTCAAACCCTTCCACTCACCAGCAGTGAACCCTGGGCCTCCAAAATTTGCCATGTCAAACCCTCCACTGACAGCCACTCATCCTATACTGCAGCTCACTCGTCTCCTCATGGGAAAAAATAGTCTTCTTCTGGTCCAATGATTTGGACAATCTTCTTGGTTGGATGTTGAGGTGACTGGCTGGCGGTTGCTGGCAGAGGCTGCAGATCAACTTGTTCACTGATGGAGACCAGAAGGGACTAAGGATGAAGTATCAGGATTCTCTGACATTGACAAAAACCAAAAGATCACATTGAATGTGAGGTTTTGAAGAATCACACACATGAAATCAAGATATAAAAGACCATGTCACTTACCACAAGTTGACTTGTGCTGCTCATTTCACACAAAGGTCCTGTTGAATCAACAAGACTAACCCAAAGAAGAAAACACACCAGCTGACTTTGAACAAGTTCAGCTGACAAAGATTCCTACATTAACTATCTATAAATGGTTCCTGATCCTAACACCTCAGCCTTCAAACTCTTCCACTCACCAGCAGTGAACCCTGGGCCTCCAAAATTTGCCATGTCAAACCCTCCACTGACAGCCACTCATCCTATACCTCAGCTCACTCGTCTCCTCATGGGAAAAAGTCCTCTTCTTCTGGCCCGACTAATGGACAATCTTCTTGGTTGGATGTTGAGGTGGCTGGCTGGAGGTTGCTGGCAGAGGCTGCAGATCAACTTGTTCACTGATGGAAACCAGAAGGGACTAAGGATGAAGTATTAGGAATCTCTGACATTGACAAAAAAACAAAAGTTGACATTGCAAGTGATGTTTTGAAGAATCACACACATGAAATCAAGATATATAAAAGACCATGTCACTTCCCACAAGTTGAGTTGTGCTGCTGATTTCACACAAAGGTCCTGTTGAATCAACAACACTAACCCCAGAAGAAAACACACCAGCTGACTTTGAACAAGTTCAGCTGGCAAACATTCATACATTCACTATTTACAAATGGTTCCTGATCCTAACACCTCAGCCTTCAAACTCTTCCACTCACCAGCAGTGAACCCTGGGCCTCCAAAATTTGCCATGTCAAACCCTCCACTGACAGCCACTCATCCTATACCTCAGCTCACTCGTCTCCTCATGGGAAAAAGTCCTCTTCTTCTGGTCCAATGATTTGGACAATCTTCTTGGTTGGATGTTGAGGTGGCTGGCTGGAGGTTGCTGGCAGAGGCTGCAGATCAACTTGTTCACTGATGGAGAACAGAAGGGACTGAGGATGAAGTATCAGGATTCTCTGACAGTGAAAAAAAAAACAAACAAAAGTTGACATTGCATGTGATGTTGTGAAGAATCACACCCATGTTATCAAGATATAAAAGACCATGTCACTTACCACAAGTTGACTTGTGCTGCTGATTTCAAACAAAGGTCCTGTTGAATCAACAACACTCTTTCCAAAGAAGAAAACACACCAGCTGACTTTGAACCAATTCTGCTGACAAACATTCATGCATTCTCCTACATCCACAATCTACAAATGGTTACTGATCCTAACACCTCAGCCTTCAAACTCCTCCACTCACCAGCAGTGAACCCTGGGCCTCAAAAATTTGCCATGACAAACCCTCCACTGACAGCCACTCATCCTATACCTCAGCTCACTCGTCTCCTCATGGTAAAAAGTCCTCTTCTTCTGGTCCAACAATTTGGACAATCTTCTTGGTTGGATGTTGAGGTGGCTGGCTGGAGGTTGCTGGCAGAGGCTGCAGATCAACTTGTTCACTGATGGAGAACAGAAGGGACTGAGGATGAAGTATCAGGATTCTCTGACATTGACAAAAAAACAAAAGTTGACATTGCAAGTGATGTTGTGAAGAATCACACACATGAAATCAAGATATAAAAGAATATGTCACTTACCACAAGTTGACTTGTGCTGCTGATTTCACACAAAGGTCCTGTTGAATCAACATCACTCTTCCCAAAGAAGAAAACATACCAGCTGACTTTGAACAAGTTCAGCTGACAAACAATCATGCATTCGCCTACATTCACTATCTACAAATGGTTAGTGATCCAAACACCTCAGCCTTCAAACTCCTCCACTCACCAGCAGTGAACACTGGGCCTCCAAAATTTGCCATGTCAAACCCTCCACTGACAGCCACTCATCCAATACCTCAGCTCACTCGTCTCCTCATGGGAAAAAGTCCTCTTCTTCTGGTCCAATGATTTGGACAATCGTCTTGGTTGGATGTTGAGGTGGCTGGCTGGAGGTTGCTGGCAGAGGCTGCAGATCAACTTGTTCACTGATGGAGACCAGAAGGGACTAAGGATGAAGTATCAGGATTCTCTGACATTGACAAAAAAATACAAAAGTTGACATTGCATGTGATGTTGTGAAGAATCACACACATGAAATCAAGATATAAAAGACCATGTCACATACCACAAGTTGACACGTGCTGCTGATGTCACGCAAAGGTCCTGTTGAATCAACAACACTCTTCCCAAAGAAGAAAACACACCAGCTGACTTTGAACAAGTTCAGCTGACAAACATTCATGCATTCTCCCACATTCACTATCTACAAATGGTTACTGATCCTAACACCTCAGCCTTCAAACCCTTCCACTCACCAGCAGTGAACCCTGGGCCTCCAAAATTTGCCATGTCAAACCCTCCACTGACAGCCACTCATCCTATACCTCAGCTCACTCGTCTCCTCATGGGGAAAAAGTCCTCGTCTTCTGGTCCAATGATTTGGACAATCTTCTTGGTTGGATGTTGAGGTGGCTGGCTGGAGGTTACTGGCAGAGGCTGCAGATCAACTTGTTCACTGATGGAGACCAGAAGGGACTGAGGATGAAGTATCAGGATTCTCTGACATTGACAAAAAAACAAAAGTTGACATTGCAAGTGATGTTGTGAAGAATCACACACATGAAATCAAGATATAAAAGACCATGTCACTTACCACAAGTTGATTTGTGCTGCTGATATCACACAAAGGTCCTGTTGATTCAACAACACTAACCCCAAAGAAGAAAACACACCAGCTGACTTTGAACAGGTGCAGCTATCAAACATTCATGCATTCTCCTACATTCACTATCTACAAATGGTTCCTGATTCTAACACCTCAGCCGTCAAACTCTTCCACTCACCAGCAGTGAACCCTGGGCCTCCAAAATTTGCCATGTCAGACCCTCCACTGACAGCCACTCATCCTATACCTCAGCTCACTCGTCTCCTCATGGGAAAAAGTCCTCTTCTTCTGGTCCAATGATTTGGACAATCTTCTTGGTTGGATGTTGAGGTGGCTGGCTGGAGGTTGCTGGCAGAGGCTGCAGATCAACTTGTTCACTGATGGAGACCAGAAGGGACTGAGGATGAAGTATCAGGAATCTCTGACATTGACAAAAAAACAAAAGTTGACATTGCATGTGATGTTGTGAAGAATCACACACATGAAATCATAATATAAAAGACCATGTCACTTACCACAAGTTGACTTGTGGTGCTGATTTCACACAAAGGTCCTGTTGAATCAACAACACTCTTTCCAAAGAAGAAAACACACCAGCTGACTTTGAACCAATTCTGCTGACAAACATTCATACATTCACTATCTACAAATGGTTATTGATCCTAACACCTCAGCCGTCAAACTCTTCCACTCACCAGCAGTGAACCCTGGGCCTCCAAAATTTGCCATGTCAGACCCTCCACTGACAGCCACTCATCCTATACCTCAGCTCACTCGTCTCCTCATGGGAAAAAGTCCTCTTCTTCTGGTCCAATGATTTGGACAATCTTCTTGGTTGGATGTTGAGGTGGCTGGCTGGAGGTTGCTGGCAGAGGCTGCAGATCAACATGTTCACTGATGGAGACCAGAAGGGACTTAGGATGAAGTATTAGGACTCTCTGACATTGACAAAAAACAAAAGTTGACATTGCAAGTGATGTTTTGAAGAATCACACACATGAAATCAAGATATAAAAGACCATGTCACTTACCACAAGTTGACTTGTGCTGCTGATTTCACACAAAGGTCCTGTTGAATCAAAAAACATTCTTCCCAAAGAAGAAAACAAACCAGCTGACTTTGAACCAGTTCAGCTGACAAACATTCATGCATTCTCCTACATTCACTATCTACAAATGGTTACTGATCCTAACACCTCAGCCTTCAAACTCTTCCACTCACCAGCAGTGAACCCTGGGCCTCCAAAATTTGCCATGACAACCCTCCACTGACAGCCACTCATCCTATACCTCAGCTCACTCGTCTCCTCATGGGAAAAAGTCCTCTTCTTCTGGTCCGACTAATGGACAATCTTCTTGGTTGGATGTTGAGGTGGCTGGCTGGAGGTTGCTGGCAGAGGCTGCAGATCAACTTGTTCACTGATGGAGACCAGAAGGGACTAAGGATGAAGTATCAGGATTCTCTGACATTGACAAAAAAACAAAAGTTGACATTGCATGTGATGTTGTGAAGAATCACACACATGAAATCAAGATATAAAAGACCATGTCACTTACCACAAGTTGACTTGTGCTGCTGATTTCACACAAAGGTCCTGTTGAATCAACAACACTCTTCCCAAAGAAGAAAACACACCAGCTGACTTTGAACAAGTTCAGCTGACAAACATTCATGCATTCTCCCACATTCACTATCTACAAATGGTTACTGATCCTAACACCTCAGCCTTCAAACCCTTCCACTCACCAGCAGTGAACCCTGGGCCTCCAAAATTTGCCATGTCAAACCCTCCACTGACAGCCACTCATCCTATACCTCAGCTCACTCGTCTCCTCATGGGGAAAAAGTCCTCTTCTTCTGGTCCAATGATTTGGACAATCTTCTTGGTTGGATGTTGAGGTGGCTGGCTGGAGGTTGCTGGCAGAGGCTGCAGATCAACTTGTTCACTGATGGAGACCAGAAGGGACTGAGGATGAAGTATCAGGAATCGCTGAAATTGACAAAAAAACAAAAGTTGACATTGCATGTGATGTTGTGAAGAATCACACACATGAAATCATAATATAAAAGACCATGTCACTTCCCACAAGTTGACTTGTGCTGCTGATTTCACACAAAGGTCCTGTTGAATCAACAATATTCGTCGCAAAGAAGAAAACACACCAGCTGACTTGGAACAAGTTAAGCTGACAAACAGTCATACATTCACTATCTACAAATGGTTATTGATCCTAACACCTCAGCCGTCAAACTCTTCCACTCACCAGCAGTGAACCCTGGGCCTCCAAAATTTGCCATGTCAGACCCTCCACTGACAGCCACTCATCCTATACCTCAGCTCACTCGTCTCCTCATGGGAAAAAGTCCTCTTCTTCTGGTCCAATGATATTGACAATCTTCTTGGTTGGACGTTGAGGTGGCTGGCTGGAGGTTGCTGGCAGAGGCTGCAGATCAACTTGTTCACTGATGGAGACCAGAAGGGACTAAGGATGAAGTATCAGGATTCTGACATTGACAAAAAAATAAAAAAGTTGACATTGTATGTGATGTTGTGAAGAATCACACACATGAAATCAAGATATAAAAGACCATGTCACTTCCCACAAGTTGACTTGTGATGCTGATTTCACACAAAGGTCCTGTTGAATCAACAACACTCTTCCAAAAGAAGAAAACACACCAGCTGACTTTGAACAAGTACAGCTGACAAACATTCATGCATTCTCCTACATTCACTATCTACAAATGGTTATTGATCCTAACACCTCAGCCTTCAAACTCTTCCACTCACCAGCAGTGAACCCTGGGCCTCAAAAATTTGCCATGTCAAACCCTCCACTGACAGCCACTCATCCTATACCTCAGCTCACTCGTCTCCTCATGGGAAAAAGTCCTCTTCTTCTGGTCCAATGATTTGGAATTTCTTCTTGGTTGGATGTTGAGGTGGCTGGCTGGAGGTTGCTGGCAGAGGCTGCAGATCAACTTGTTCACTGATGGAGACCAGAAGGGACTAAGGATGAAGTATCAGGATTCTCTGACATTGAAAAAAAAAACAAAAGTTGACATTGCATGTGATGTTGTGAAGAATCACACACATGAAATCAAGATATAAAAGACCATGTCACTTACCACAAGTTGACACATGCTGCTGATTTCACACAAAGGTCCTGTTGAATCAACAACAACTAACCCCAGAAGAAAACACACCAGCTGACTTTGAACAAGTTCAGCTGACAAACATTCATGCATTCTCCCAAATTCACTATCTACAAATGGTTATTGATCCTAACACCTCAGCCTTCAAACTCCTCCACTCACCAGCAGTGAACCCTGGGCCTCCAAAATTTGCCATGTCAAACCCTCCACTGACAGCCACTCATCCTATACCTCAGCTCACTCGTCTCCTCATGGGAAAAAGTCCTCTTCTTCTGGTCCAATGATTTGGACAATCTTCTTGGTTGGATGTTGAGGTGGCTGGCTGGAGGTTGTTGGCAGAGGCTGCAGATCAATTTGTTCACTGATGGAGACCAGAAGGGACTAAGGATGAAGTATCAGGATTCTCTGACATTGACAAAAAAATAAAAGTTGACATTGCATGTGATGTTTTGGAGAATCACACACATAAACTCAAGATATAAAAGAACATGTCACTTACCACAACTTGACTTGTGCTGCTGATTTCACACAAAGGTCCAGTTGAATCAAAAAACATTCTTGCCAAAGTAGAAAACACACCAGCTGACTTTGAACTAGTTCAGCTGACAAACATTCATGCATTCTCCTACATTCACTATCTAAAATGGTTATTGATCCTAACACCTCAGCCATCAAACTCCTCCACTCACCAGCAGTGAACCCTGGGCCTCCAAAATTTGCCATGTCAAACCCTCCACTGACAGCCACTCATCCTATACCTCAGCTCACTCGTCTCCTCATGGGAAAAAGTCCTCTTCTTCTGGCCCGACTAATGGACAATCTTCTTGGTTGGATGTTGAGGTGGCTGGCTGGAGGTTGCTGGCAGAGGCTGCAG
This sequence comes from Scarus forsteni, assembly GCA_036419115.1. Lineage (NCBI taxonomy): Eukaryota > Metazoa > Chordata > Actinopteri > Labriformes > Labridae > Scarus > Scarus forsteni. The sequence goes on from JAZDUH010000506.1 coordinate 145,636, forward strand.
ATCAACTTGTTCACTGATGGAGACCAGAAGGGACTAAGGATGAAGTATCAAGATTCTCTGACATTGACAAAAAAACAAAAGTTGACATTGCATGTGATGTTGTGAAGAATCACACACATGAAATCAAGATATAAAAGACCATGTCACTTACCACAAGTTGACACATGCTGCTGATTTCACACAAAGGTCCTGTTGAATCAACAACAACTAACCCCAGAAGAAAACACACCAGCTGACTTTGAACAAGTTCAGCTGACAAACATTCATGCATTCTCCCACATTCACTATCTACAAATGGTTATTGATCCTAACACCTCAGCCTTCAAACTCCTCCACTCACCAGCAGTGAACCCTGGGCCTCCAAAATTTGCCATGTCAAACCCTCCACTGACAGCCACTCATCCTATACCTCAGCTCACTCGTCTCCTCATGGGAAAAAGTCCTCTTCTTCTGGTCCAATGATTTGGACAATCTTCTTGGTTGGATGTTGAGGTGACTGGCTGGAGGTTGTTGGCAGAGGCTGCAGATCAATTTGTTCACTGATGGAGACCAGAAGGGACTAAGGATGAAGTATCAGGATTCTCTGACATTGACAAAAAAATAAAAGTTGACATTGCATGTGATGTTTTGGAGAATCACACACATAAACTCAAGATATAAAAGAACATGTCACTTACCACAACTTGACTTGTGCTGCTGATTTCACACAAAGGTCCAGTTGAATCAAAAAACATTCTTGCCAAAGTAGAAAACACACCAGCTGACTTTGAACTAGTTCAGCTGACAAACATTCATGCATTCTCCTACATTCACTATCTAAAATGGTTATTGATCCTAACACCTCAGCCATCAAACTCCTCCACTCACCAGCAGTGAACCCTGGGCCTCCAAAATTTGCCATGTCAAACCCTCCACTGACAGCCACTCATCCTATACCTCAGCTCACTCGTCTCCTCATGGGAAAAAGTCCTCTTCTTCAGGCCCAACTAATGGACAATCGTCTTGGTTGGATGTTGAGGTGGCTGGCTGGAGGTTGCTGGCAGAGGCTGCAGATCAACTTGTTCACTGATGGAGACCAGAAGGGACTAAGGATGGAGTATCAGGATTCTCTGACATTGACAAAAAAATACAAAAGTTGACATTGCAATTGATGTTTTGAAGAATCACACACATAAACTCAAGATATAAAAGACCATGTCACTTACCACATGTTGACCTGTGCTGCTCATTTCACACAAAGGTCCTGTTGAATCAACAACACTAACCCCAAAGAATAAAACACACTAGCTGACTTTGAACAAGTTCAGCTTGTAAACATCCATACATTCACTATCTACAAATGGTTATTGATCCTAACACCTCAGCCTTCAAACTCTTCCAATCACCAGCAGTGAACAATGGGCCTCCAAAATTTGCCATGTCAAACCCTCCACTGACAGCCACTCATCCTATACCTCAGCTCACTCGTCTCCTCATGGGAAAAAGTCCCATTCTTCTGGTCCAATGATTTGGACAATCTTCTTGGTTGGATGTTGAGGTGGCTGGCTGGAGGTTGCTGGCAGAGGCTGCAGATCAACTAGTTCACTGATGGAGACCAGAAGGGACTAAGGATGAAGTATCAGGATTCTCTGACACTGACAAAAAAAAAAGTTGACATTACATGTTGTGTTTTGAAGAATCATACACATGAAATCAAGATATAAAAGACCATGTCACTTCCCACAAGTTGACTTGTGCTGCTCATTTCACACAAAGGTCCTGTTGAATCAACAACACCAACCCCGGAAGAAAACTCACCAGCTGACTTTGACCAAGTTCAGCTGACAAACATTCATGCATTCTCCTACATTCACTATCTACAAATGGTTCCTGATCCTAACACCTCAGCCTTCAAACTCTTCCACTCACCAGCAGTGAACCCTGGGCCTCCAAAATTTGCCATGACAACCCTCCACTGACAGCCACTCATCCTATACTTCAGCTCACTCGTTTCCTCATGGGAAAAAGTCCTCTTCTTCTGGTCCCGACTAAATGGACAATCTTCTTGGTTGGATGTTGAGGTGGCTGGCTGGAGGTTGCTGGAGGTTGCTGGCAGAGGCTGCAGATCAACTTGTTCACTGATGCAGACCAGAAGGGACTAAGGATGAAGTATCACGATTCGCTGACATTGATAAAAAAAACAAAAAGTTGACATTGCATGTGATGTTGTGAAGAATCAAACACATGAAATCAAGATATAAAAGACTATGTCACTTACCACAAGTTGACTTGTGCTGCAGATTCACACAAAGGTCCTGGTGAATCAACAACACTAATCCCAAAGAAGAAAACAAAACAGCTGACTTTGAACAAGTTCAGCTGACAAACATTCATGCATTCTCCCACATTCACTATCTACAAATGGTTATTGATCCTAACACCTCAGCCTTCAAACTCTTCCACTCACCAGCAGTGAACCCTGGGCCTCCAAAATTTGCCATGTCAAACCCTCCACTGACAGCCACTCATCCTATACCTCAGCTCACTCGTCTCCTCATGGGAAAAAGTCCTCTTCTTCTGGTCCAATGATTTGGACAATCTTCTTGGTTGGATGTTGAGGTGGCTGGCTGGAGGTTGCTGGCAGAGGCTGCAGATCAACTTGTTCACTGATGGAGACCAGAAGGGACTAAGGATGAAGTATCAGGATTCTCTGACACTGACAAAAAAAAAAGTTGACATTACATGTTGTGTTTTGAAGAATCATACACATGAAATCAAGATATAAAAGACCATGTCACTTCCCACAAGTTGACCTGTGCTGCTGATTTCACACAAAGGTCCTGTTGAATGAATCACACACATGAAATCAAGATATAAAAGACCATGTCACTTACCACAAGTTGACACATGCTGCTGATTTCACACAAAGGTCCTGTTGAATCAACAACACTAACCCCAGAAGAAAACACACCAGCTGACTTTGAACACGTTCAGCTGACAAACATTTATGCATTCTCCCACATTCACTATCTACAAATGGTTACCGATCCTAACACCTCAGCCATCAAACTCCTCCACTCACCAGCAGTGAACCCTGGGCCTCCAAAATTTGCCATGTCAAACCCTCCACTGACAGCCACTCATCCTATACCTCAGCTCACTCGTCTCCTCATGGGAAAAAGTCCTCTTCTTCTGGTCCAATGATTTGGACAATCTTCTTGGTTGGATGTTGAGGTGGCTGGCTGGAGGTTGCTGGCAGAGGCTGCAGATCAATTTGTTCACTGATGGAGACCAGAAGGGACTAAGGATGAAGTATCAGGATTCTCTGACATTGACAAATAAAAAAGTTGACATTGCATGTGATGTTTTGAAGAATCACACACATGAAATCAAGATATAAAAGAACATGTCACTTACCACAAGTTGACGTGTGATACTGATTTCATACAAAGGACCTGTTGAATCAAAAACATTCTTCCCAAAGATGAAAACACATCAGCTGTCTTTGAACAAGTTAACCTGACAAACATTCATGCATTCTCCCACATTCAATATCTAATAATGGTTATTGATCCTAACACCTCAGCCTTCAAACTCTTCCACTCACCAGCAGTGAACCCTGGGCCTCCAAAATTTGCCATGTCAAACCCTCCACTGACAGCCACTCATCCTATACCTCAGCTCACTCGTCTCCTCATGGGAAAAAGTCCTCTTCTGTCCCGACTAATGGATAATCTTCTTGGCTGGCTGGAGGTTGCTGGCAGAGGCTGCAGATCAACTTGTTCACTGATGGAGACCAGAATGGACTAAGGATGAAGTATCAGGATTCTCTGACATTGACAAAAAAACAAAAGTTGACATTGCAATTGATGTTTTGAAGAATCACACACATGAAATCAAGATATAAAAGACCATGTCACTTACCACAAGTTGACCTGTGCTGCTGATTTCACACAAAGGTCCTGTTGAATCAACAACACTAACCCCAAAGAATCAAACACACTAGCTGACTTTGAACAAGTTCAGCTGACAAACATTCATGCATTCTCCTACATTCACTATCTACAAATGGTTATTGATCCTAACACCTCAGCCTTCAAACTCTTCCACTCACCAGCAGTGAACCCTGGGCCTCCAAAATTTGCCATGTCAAACCCTCCACTGACAGCCACTCATCCTATACCTCAGCTCACTCGTCTCCTCATGGGAAAAAGTCCACTTCTTCTGGTCCAATGATTTGGACAATCTTCTTGGTTGGATGTTGAGGTGGCTGGCTGGAGGTTGCTGGCAGAGGCTGCAGATCAACTTGTTCACTGATGGAGACCAGAAGGGACTAAGGATGAAGTATTAGGATTCCTTGACATTGACAAAAAAACAAAAATTGACATTGCATGTGATGTTTTGAAGAATCACACACATGAAATCAAGATATAAAAGACCATGTCACTTCCCACAAGTTGACTTGTGCTGCTGATTTCACACAAAGGTCCTGTTGAATCAACAACACTCTTCCCAAAGAAGAAAACACACCAGCTGACTTTGAACCAGTTCAGCTGACAAACATTCATGCATTCTCCTACATTCACTATCTACAAATGGTTCCTGATCCTAACACCTCAGCCTTCAAACTCTTCCACTCACCAGCAGTGAACCCTGGGCCTCCAAAATTTGCCATGACAACCCTCCACTGACAGCCACTCATCCTATACCTCAGCTCACTCGTCTCCTCATGGGAAAAAGTCCTCTTCTTCTGGTCCAACAATTTGGACAATCTTCTTGGTTGGATGTTGAGGTGGCTGGCTGGAGGTTGCTGGCAGAGGCTGCAGATCAACTTGTTCACTGATGGAGACCAGAAGGGACTAAGGATGAAGTATCAGGATTCTCTGACAGTGAAAAAAAAACAAAAGTTGACATTGCATGTGATGTTTTGAAGAATCACACACATGAAATCAAGATATAAAAGACCATGTCACTTACCACAAGTTGACTTGTGCTGCTGATTTCACACAAAGGTCCTGTTGAATCAACAACACTAACCCCAAAGAAGAAAACACACCAGCTGACTTTGAACAAGTTCAGCTGACAAACATTCATGCATTCTCCTACATTCACTATCTACAAATGGTTATTGATCCTAACACCTCAGCCTTCAAACTCTTCCACTCACCAGCAGTGAACCCTGGGCCTCCAAAATTTGCCATGTCAAACCCTCCACTGACAGCCACTCATCCTATACCTCAGCTGACTCGTCTCCTCATGGGAAAAAGTCCTCTTCTTCTGGTCCAATGATTTGGACAATCTTCTTGGTTGGATGTTGAGGTGGCTGGCTGGAGGTTGCTGGCAGAGGCTGCAGATCAACTTGTTCACTGATGGAGACCAGAAGGGACTAAGGATGAAGTATCAGGATTCTCTGACATTGACAAAAAAACAAAAGTACACATTGCATGTGATGTTGTGAAGAATCACACACATGAAATCAAGATATAAAAGACCATGTCACTTACCACAAGTTGACTTGTGCTGCTGATTTCACACAAAGGTCCTGTTGAATCAACAACACTCTTCCCAAAGAAGAAAACACACCAGCTGACTTTGAACAAGTTCAGCTGACAAACATTCATGCATTCTCCCACATTCACTATCTACAAATGGTTATTGATCCTAACACCTCAGCCTTCAAACTCTTCCACTCACCAGCAGTGAACCCTGGGCCTCCAAAATTTGCCATGTCAAACCCTCCACTGACAGCCACTCATCCTATACCTCAGCTCACTCGTCTCCTCATGGGAAAAAGTCCTCTTCTTCTGGTCCAATGATTTGGACAATCTTCTTGGTTGGATGTTGAGGTGGCTGGCTGGAGGTTGCTGGCAGAGGCTGCAGATCAACTTGTTCACTGATGGAGACCAGAAGGGACTAAGGATGAAGTATCAGGATTCTCTGACATTGACAAAAAAAGTTGACATTACATGTTGTGTTTTGAAGAATCACACACATGAAATCAAGATATAAAAGACCATGTCACTTCCCACAAGTTGACTTGTGCTGCTGATTTCACACAAAGGTCCTGTTGAATCAACAACACTAACCCCAGAAGAAAACACACCAGCTGACTTTGAACCAGTTCAGCTGACAAACATTCATGCATTCTCCTACATTCACTATCTACAAATGGTTATTGATCCTAACACCTCAGCCTTCAAACTCTTCCACTCACCAGCAGTGAACCCTGGGCCTCCAAAATTTGCCATGTCAAACCCTCCACTGACAGCCACTCATCCTATACCTCAGCTCACTCGTCTCCTCATGGGAAAAAGTCCTCTTCTGGTCCAATGATTTGGACAATCTTCTTGGTTGGATGTTGAGGTGGCTGGCTGGAGGTTGCTGGCAGAGGCTGCAGATCAACTTGTTCACTGATGGAGACCAGAAGGGACTAAGGATGAAGTATCAGGATTCTCTGACATTGACAAAAACACAAAAGTTGACATTGCATGTGATGTTGTGAAGAATCACACACATGAAATCAAGATATAAAAGACCATGTCACTTACCACAAGTTGACTTGTGCTGCTGATTTCACACAAAGGTCCTGTTGAATCAACAACACTAACCCCAGAAGAAAACACACCAGCTGACTTTGAACCAGTTCAGCTGACAAACATTCATGCATTCTCCCACATTCACTATCTACAAATGGTTATTGATCCTAACACCTCAGCCTTCAAACTCTTCCACTCACCAGCAGTGAACCCTGGGCCTCCAAAATTTGCCATGTCAAACCCTCCACTGACAGCCACTCATCCTATACCCCAGCTCCCTCATCTCCTCATGGAAAACAGTCCTCCGATTCTGGCCCAACAATTTGGACAATTTACTTGGTTGGATGTTGAGGTGGCTGGCTGGAGGTTGCTGGCAGAGGCTGCAGATCAACTTGTTCACTGATGGAGACCAGAAGGGACTAAGGATGAAGTATCAGGATTCTCTGACATTGAAAAAAAAAAACAAAAGTTGACATTGCATGTGATGTTTTGAAGAATCACACATATAAACTCAAGATATAAAAGACCATGTCACTTACCACAAGTTGACTTGTGCTGCTGATTTCAAACAAAGGTCCTGTTGAATCAACAACACTCTTCCCAAAGAAGAAAACACACCAGCTGACTTTGAACCAGTTCAGCTGACAAACATTCATGCATTCTCCCACATTCACTATCTACAAATGGTAACTGATCCTAACACCTCAGCCTTCAAACTCCTCCACTCACCAGCAGTGAACCCTGGGCCTCCAAAATTTGCCATGTCAAACCCTCCACTGACAGCCACTCATCCTATACCTCAGCTCACTCATCTCCTCATGGGAAAAAGTCCTCTTCTTCTGGTCCAATGATTTGGACAATCTTCTTGGTTGGATGTTGAGGTGGCTGGCTGGAGGTTGCTGGCAGAGGCTGCAGATCAATTTGTTCACTGATGGAGACCAGAAGGGACTAAGGATGAAGTGTCAGGATTCTCTGACATTGACAAATAAACAAAAGTTGACATTGCATGTGATGTTTTGAAGAATCACACACATGAAATCAAGATATTAAAGACCATGTCACTTACCACAAGTTGACTTGTGCTGCTGATTTCACACAAAGGTCCTGTTGAATCAACAACACTCTTCCCAAAGAATCAAACACACCAGCTGACTTTGAACAAGTTCAGCTGACAAACATTCATGCATTCTCCCACATTCACTATCTACAAATGGTTATTGATCCTAACACCTCAGCCTTCAAACTCTTCCACTCACCAGCAGTGAACCCTGGGCCTCCAAAATTTGCCATGTCAAACCCTCCACTGACAGCAACTCATCCTATACCTCAGCTCACTCGTCTCCTCATGGGAAAAAGTCCTCTTCTTCTGGCACGACTAATGGACAATCTTCTTGGTTGGATGTTGAGGTGGCTGGCTGGAGGTTGCTGGCAGAGGCTGCAGATCAATTTGTTCACTGATGGAGACCAGAAGGGACTAAGGATGAAGTATCAGGATTCTCTGACATTGAAAAAAAAAACAAAAGTTGACATTGCAAGTGATGTTGTGAAGAATCACACACATGAACTCAAGATATAAAAGACCATGTCACTTACCACAAGTTGACTTGTGCTGCTAATTTCACATGAGAGGTCCTGGTCGTGTATTCACGTATGGATGGGGGTTGAGGGATCAGCTATTTTCCTTCAGTGAAATCAGGTTAGAACTTGACTTTTTTATTAAAAGTCTGTCCAACAACTGAATTCATCAATGAGCATTTAGGTCAGTGCTTTGATGACGAGCTGTTGGATCCCTTGTTCAGAACCTGCAGCTGCATTTACAGTTCAGAGTTCACGAGGCTGTTATTTATTGGCATTCACTGCATTAGAAACAGAGCAGATCTCTAATTACCTGAACAGGATCTCATGTTATTTTCTTGAACTGAATTTTCTTTGAAATGTCTCATTACTAGTTATGAAATTCATCTTCATATTTGGACTGGTTTAAAAAAAACAGCTTTTTATCTTTGGTGTCACATTTCACATTAATTTATAAAACATGAGGAAATGAAAAGAAAAAAATCAGGGCTTTGAGACATTAATGTAAAAAAATAAATAAAGTAAAAAAATGACACGGTTTAAAAGATAAATGTAATCCTTGTGAGACTCACCCTCATGTTAAATCAGAACTCTATGGCCAACACAAACATGTCATAGTTTTCTAAAATATCATCAAACTGTTGCTCTCACAGTTTCAAACACTCAGACTGTTTAAGATGGACCATAATCAGAAGAAGACCTTACCCAGACCACAGAGGGGACCTGCGCCTCTGGGACACCTCTGTCAGGATGTCTTCATGACACAGCAATCCCTCTGTCCTTTGTTTGTTGGGGGTGGGCTTTTCTCACAGGACATCATCATGTTTTGGTCAGAGGAATTCCCACAATACACTGGGGCTATTTTCCCATAGCTGGGGCAGTGGTTGATAGGTTCTGGGGCCAGTTTTTGGCGGCCCTGAATACTCTATCTCTGGGGACCACCGCTGCTCCGAGATCCCCTGCAGTTTAGCCTGGGACTGAGAGACCCAGTTTCCATGTGTGGCCACGAGGAGGCACTGCAGGAGTCTTGGTGGTGGAGAGTCTGAGAAGAGAGGAGAAGACCTGGACCACGTTCTCCTGGTTCTCCTCTCTTCTCCTCTGTACAGGAGCAAGTGGAGTCAGCAGTACTGACAACCAAAGCTCTATAGACTACAGAAGTGCAGCAGACTGTCCACACACCCTGTGTGCATGCACACACACACACACCATTCACACACCATTCACACAAGAGTCATTCAACATTCACACAACATTCATTCAACATCCACACATGCTCATCACATTCAAACATCATTCTCACATCATTCACACAAGCACAGCACGAGACATCACAGCACGAGACATCACAAGACATCACAGCACGAGACATCACAGCACGAGACATCAAAACACAAGCTAACATCGAACAAGTAACATATATTTTTGGGTTTTCTTTGTTTTTCAGACATAAAGACAGAAGACATAACAACATATCACCTAACAAAACACATTGAACATTTGACTTTTTTTGTAGTTTTTGTTTTTAGCTAGACATAAAGACAAAACACATAAGAACACGCCACATTCTAAAAACACATGGAACATAGAACAATTTTTAACACAAAGACGAAATACATAAGAGCAGGTCACCTAACGAAAAACACATGTAACATTTAACATATATCTTTTTTTTTCTTTTTTTTTAATATACAGACAAAGGACATAAAAAAACATCACATTACATAAGACAAAACACAACACATCAGAAGACATCACAACACATGTTTATTATAGGAGTGTGGGCGGAGACAAAAGACCCTGAGAAGAAGGGAGGATCCTGAAGAGGAGGAACAGACAAAGCTGGGGGAGGTGGAGTCAGAGAAGAGAGAGAAGAAATTGAGTCAGAACCTGAGGAGGAAGAGAAGATTGGGGAGGGGAAAACTGGTAAGAACAATGAGGAGGGTTGGGATAGTCAAGATCAGAGTCAGAGTCAGAGTCTGAGAAGGAGACAGAAGACTCAGAGGTGCTCGGAGACATCTGAGGGGAAAAGACTCAGAGGAGGAAGGAGGAGTCTCATGATGATAAGGAGACTGAGGAGGTGTCTGGGGAGGTAAAGGAGAATGAGAGGGAGAGAACTGATACAGGAAAGGGGAGGATGGAGTCAGATGAGGGGAAGAAAGGTCAGACAGGGAGATGTATTAGGGAGGACAAGACTTAAAGGGGTTAGGAGGGGTCTGGGGAGGCAAAGGAGGCTGAGAAAAAGAAAGGCGCTTCCTTGGAGGTGCGCCCTCTGCCTCCTCAGCAGACCTCTTGCCTGACCCAGCACGCTGTTGGTCCCTTTTCAGCATTAAAACCCTCAAGTTCTCTACCCACCTTGGCTTGGAGGTCTGAATGTCTGAAGGGTTCTGGACCCCAGGGTTGAAAGCCGGGGCCGGAAGAACAGCTGGATCACAGACATCCTTAGATGTAGCACCCTTGGGGGGAAGTGGAGTCAGAGAAGGGAGAGAAGATTTAGGGGGCAAGTTATGAGACAGGGAAATGCGCCGAGAGGGGGTGCTGGTGGAGACAAAAGACCCTGAATAACAGGGAGGGTCCTGAAGAGGAAGAGGAGACAGAGGAGGGGGAGGTGGAGTCAAAGAAGGGGGAGAAGAATCTGAGTCTGAGGAGGAGACAGAAGACTCAGAGGTGCTAGGAGACATCTGAGGGGGACAAGACTCAGGGGAGGAAGGAGGGGTCTCATGAAGATAAGGAGACTGAGGAGGTGTCTGGGGAGGTAAAGGAGAATGAGAAGGAGAGAACTGATCCTGAAAACGGGGGGATGGAGTCAGGCAAGGGGAAGAAAGGTCAGACACGGAGATGTTTGAGGGAGAACAAGACCTAAAGGTGTTAGGAGGGGTCTGGGGAGGCAAAGGAGGCTGAGAAAGAGAGAGGCGCTTCCTTGGAGGTGCGCCCTCTGCCTCCTCAGCAGGTCTCTTGCTTGACCCAGCACGCTGTTGGTCCCTTTTCAGCATTAAAACCCTCAAGTTCTCTACCCACCTTGGCTTGGAGGTCTGAATGTCTGAAGGGTTCTGGACCCCAGGGTTGAAAGCCGGGGCCGGAAGAACAGCTGGATCATAGACATCCTTAGGTGTAGCACCTTTGGGGGGAGGTCGCATCAGAGAAGGGAGAGAAGATTTAGGGGGCAAGTTATGGGACAGGGAAATGCGCCAAGAGGGGGTGTGGGTGGAAACAAAAGACCCTGAATAACAGGGAGGGTCCTGAAGAGGAAGAGGAGACAGAGGAGGAAGAGGTGGAGTCAAAGAAGGGGGAGAAGAATCTGAGTCTGAGATAGAGTCTGAGTCAGAGTCTGAGTCTGAGAAGGAGACAGAAGACTCAGAGGTGCCAGGAGACATCTGAGGGGGACAAGACTCAGGGGAGGAAGGAGGGGTCTCATGAAGATAAGGAGACTGAGGAGGTGTCTGGGCAGGTAAAGGAGAATGAGAAGGAGAGAACTGATCCTGAAAACGGGGGGATGGAGTCAGGCAAGGGGAAGAAAGGTCAGACACGGAGATGTTTGAGGGAGAACAAGACCTAAAGGTGTTAGGAGGGGTCTGGGGAGGCAAAGGAGGCTGAGAAAGAGCCAGAAGCTTCCTTGGAGGTGCGCCCTCCGCCTCCTCAGCAGGTCTCTTACCTGACCCAGCACGCTGTTGGTCCCTTTTCAGCATTAAAACCCTCAAGTTCTCTACCCACCTAGGCTTGGAGGTCTGAATGTCTGAAGGGTTCTGGACCCCAGGGTTAAAAGCCGGGGCCGGCAGAACAGGTGGATCACAGACATTCTTAGATGTAGCACCTTTGGAGGGAGATAGAGTCAGAGAAGGGAGAGAAGAGGTAGGGGGGCAGTTAAGGGATAGAGAAATGCGCCTGGAGGGGGTGTGGGTGGAGACAAAAGTCCCTGAATAACAGGGAGGGTCCTGAAGAGGAAGAGGAGACAGAGGAGGGGGAGGTGGAGTCAAAGAAGGGGGAGAAGATTCAGGGAAATGGTAATAAGATGGACAAGTGGACTCAGGGACATTGGGAGGGGTCTGAGGGGATAGAGGAGATTCGTGAGGGGACATCAGTATCAAAGGAGGGGGAAGTGGAGTCAGAGCAGGGAGAGAAAAGTCAGAGGGGGAAAAAGTCTCAAAGGTGTGAGGAGGAGTCTGGAGAAGATAGGAAGACTCAGGAGGGGGCAACTGGTCCAGGGAATGAGGAGGTGGAGTGAAAGGAGGGGCGGAAAAGTCAGACTGGGGGATAAAGTAGGGAGGACAAGGATGAAAGGTGGAAGGATTAGTGTAGAAAAGAGAAGGAGCATGAGGAGGAGACAAGTGAACAAAGGAAGGGGGAGCTGGAGTAAAAGGAGGAGTAGCAAAGTCAGACAGGGGGACATAGGAAGGGGTAAAACACTCAGCGAAACAGGAGGCAGCCTCAGGAGGCTGGCTCAAAAAAGGGGGAGGTAGAATAACAGGAGGGAGAGAAGACTCGAAGGAGGAGAAGTAGACAGGTGCAGGGCTGAAAGGAGAAGAGTAAGAGCAGCAGCAGAGTGCCGGGTCCTGGTACTCCATGTCTTCAGTCCTACACACTGGAAAGCAGGGCACTTCCACGGACTCGTGGACCATGGTGGAGCACTCACCTGCTTCATAGGGAGGGGGGCAGTTGGAGTGAGCCTGGGCCAATCTCATCCGGAACTCGGTGGAACTCGGTGGAACTCCGTCACCATGATTAAGAAGGCCTTCAGCTGGATCATGGATCTAAAGACAGAAACAAAACAAACAATCAGAATCTGGATGTTCACAACTGAACAGCAGCAAATTTATCAGACAGACTTTCTTTAAGAGTTTCACAGTTCTGAGGAAAAACTAGAGTCAAAGTCCTCAGCACACTAATATTTATCTGTAGGTATGTACAGTGGAAATGGAGAAATCTGGTAGCCCAGAGGGCCACATTAATGCTGTACACACAGCCAAGGGCCCCACTACTAACTTCAAAATAATCACTATACAGCATTCATGCTAATTTATCTGAACAAAGGGAGCATGTAACTCTCTAAAAATCACCCTAACATTCAAATCTTTAAAGTGCCGTTTAACTTTTATCCTTTTCTCTCATAATATTGACCAATCATGACTGAAAATATCATGATTTTAACTTATCTCATATTATTGACATTTTAACGAAGACTCATGACTCCATAGCTCATAACTAGACCTTTTTATTTCATAATTTTGGCTTTAAACTCAAAGTTCTGGCTTCTATGTCTTCATTTTGACTTTCATTTCATAATCATTACATCATATCTCAAAATTTTAAGTCTTTACTTACATTTGGACTTTCTGTCTCTTATCTATTGTTTTTATGTCATATCCATGACTTGTAACATCATAATCATGAATATTTTCTTCATAATTTTAATACTTTCTGAAATCATTTTGACTGTTTTTAATCTTTAATCTAATCATTTCACAGTTTAAACTCATAAGAAGGACCTACAAATTCAGATTTGCTTTTCATCAGCGCTGAGGTAGTTTCCGGTTGTTGTGTTGTGGAAATGTTCTTCCACAGTGATGCTTCAAAAGTTATTAAAGAAACAGGATATCAACATTCGGCTAGTTCTCTGCAGATAATTGGATATATACCAACAACCAAAGAACAAACAGAATTTTTGAGGTCAAGGAAGAGTTGTCATTTTATCACCTTAATGTTGACAGTTTATTGATATTTAAATTAACTTCAGGGACACACTGAGTGAGAGGGAGGGCACTGTGTGTCCACAGTCACACCTTCACTGCTCAAACTGCACATTAAAAGGCAGACATCATAATATTACCTCTAAGTAATTAAAATATAGTCACATATATCTTTTATGCATTTCAAAGGACCACATCAATATTCTGAAACCTAAATGCACATAATGATAGATGACTGAAGAAACTACAAACTGATTAGAGGAAGGTCAGAGCTTTCATCAACATTCAACAGCCTGAGAAAATAACAGTAAAAGAATTATAGCTGAGTTCATATGGAAAATAAAATGCAAACTCTAATCTAACCCAAAGTTACCATTATGGTTACCTCAACACTCTACAGTGACTTTCAACATTATTAAGCATCAAATGTTATTATTTTGTTTATTTTCTGATATGTACTCATGACTCATAAATTAACATTAGCTCAGCATATTACAACAACTGGATAAAACAGTGAACAACATTATCACTGAAAATTAAACCTGCAATCTGTTTTTCAAACAACATTCATTTAAACTACATTGATACACTGTTCTCTTCACCAGAATGCTGTTTTTGTCATTTAATCAACATATCTTAAAAAAACTCAGCATATTTCACAGCTCTAGTACAGACCAAAACGAGATTAAAGCAGCTATTTTATCGTTTTCATTCTAGTCTTTATATGTTGTCTGTCTTCAGGTGGTGAGCAGTCAATCTACTAAAATTATACTGCAACAACCTAAAAAAAAGACTTAGACTAATCTAACATGGAACACAGAGGACCATCGGCTGCAGAAATCCATCCAAAATGATATTTCTTTAACAGTTATCAGCCCAATAAGTGTTTTAATGATTTAAAACAGTAACAAAATGAAGGTGTAGAAATACATAGCCTCGCCTCAAACTGTTCAGCTAACTGTTGTCTTGGGCTCATCGACCGTTTTTTACCACATTTCTTGACTAGTTAATTTCACTTACAATATTCCAGTAAAACTTGATTAATAAACCCAAAAAGTGTCATTTCAGGACATTTTATTAAGTCTGTTGGCATGTTGCTTTTTACATTCGAAAGGTTCTGACTCTTGCCCAGACACATGGAGTTCAATATAATCATATTTCTTACATTTCTCGAGCAAAGATCGACTTTCTCCATTTTTCTGATGGTCGGTCGATGAACTTTGGCTGCAGCAACTTTTTCAACTCTGGTCTTGAGGCAGGAAATGATTTTAAAACCGTCTGAATGTCTTCACGGACTCGGTTTGTGAGGTTTGGTTGGTTGCTATTCTTCAAATGAATTTAATGTTGACATAGAAACCAACATCCAACGTCAATCACGTTCTGACGTCTCTGACGTCATTGCGTAATAACGGCTCCATCGACTGTGTAATTGAATAACAGCCTGACTGTTTGTTTTTACACATCATTGGAGCTCCGCGTTTTCTTTCCTATCTTGTTCTTTTTATTCCGCGAAAAAACAACAAACAATATTTTTTAGAATTCCTGGCTCAATTCTGCAAAAACATTTTAAAACCTCCGAAAACCTTTGAAAGTCAAAATTGTAAATAAATATTTGCTGTCTCATTATTTTACATATTTGCCTTTCAATCCTTAAAGCTTCAGACTGTGTGTGCTTCTTTTAGTCCACTTGGATTTTTAGTGTAAGAATCTGTGTATAATCTCAATCTTTCAAACAGGATCAGGTGAAAGACATATTGTACATAGCAAAGGCAGAGACAAGCGGGGCTGTCTGAGGTTTTAGACTGTAATGATATAAGATTTGTTTTTTCAGTGTTGTATGACCATAGAGACAAAACACAAAATCAAAATGAAGTGGAAATATCACACAACTTAAAACAAATCATACACAGATCAATAATGAACAAACCTTTTCCACCTGATTATTGTAGTTAAGCCTCCACCATAGAGGGAAACAAAATCGAAGGATGTAGGGAAATTTAAAGTAAAAGCTATTAACACATTTACAGCTATGTAGATCTGTTACATCTAAATAGTTGTGATGCATTGCATCTACTTTTTGAAGCGGATTTTGTCTCAAATGTTCAATAGGTCAGCTAGTTTTCTGAAAACAATTAGTCTACCTAAAAACCTGGGGGCAGCAACTACTGTTCATACTGTATTTTTAAAAGCAAACTCAAGACCTACTTTTAGTATAGTTTTTAACTAATGATATTTATTACCTGAATTTCTTTGCAATATACTACTCTAGCATATTTCATTACGCATTTGGCGGTTGTCTGTTTCATTGACACATATTATTTATTTGTACATTTGATTATTTTCCCTTTATTTTTAGTTAATTTCTTATCATGATTGTTAATTATCATTTTAGTCTTAGCTCCTGTGTTGCCTCAATTTTAATTCAAGATAGCGTCCCCTCAGTCCTCTATTTCTGTTTTCTGTTATTCTTCTCTTAAAGCCGATGTGTGTGTGTGTGTGTGTGTGTGTGTGTGTGTGTGTGTGTGTGAGTGTGCGTGTAGTATGTGCTTGATCATGCATTTTCTTTCCATTCAGTTTTGTACTTTTATTTATTCTAATTTTATTTCAAATTAGAACTGTGTGCTACAATATTTTCTGTGAAAAGTGCTGAACAAAAAGCTTGACTGATGCATGACTGGTAAATATATGCCAACACCAAAACATCAAGAAAGATTTTTGATGTAAGGAAAGAGTTTTTCTTTCTATTACCTTCATGTTCACAGTGAACTGATTTTTTTAAACCAGCTTCAAGGACACAATGAGTGATAGGGAGGGTGTGTGCCCCCAGCACATGTGTCCGATCCTTGCTCACACTACACATTAAGAGGTAGCCATTATGCATTACTTCAACATAGTTGCTTCTCATATCTGTCATACCATTTTATAAGACCAGATCTATATTTAAAAACAAGAAAGCACATGACAGTAGATGGTTGAAGCAGCTATAAAAGGAATCAGGGTCAGTCCGACCTTTTTTAAACTGAATAGTCAGGGCAAATACCAAGAAATAAATCAAATGATAATCAACATCTAAATTAAAAACCATACTCTGCTCCTGTTATCAGCATTACAATAGGCTGCTCTAAAGACTTCTAACACTCATTTAAGTAAGCACTGAAGTTACCTCAACACTCTATTATTTCTTTTCTGATAAGCACACATGACTTTATAATCTGAACCTAGTAAAGATTAAAAAAATCTCAAGGACCGATAAATTAAGATCAGCTCAGCATTTTACATTAACTGGATAAAACAATAAACAAACTTTAAATTGAAAATTAAACCTGCATCTGTTTGCCATACAACTTTCATTTAAACTACATTGATACACTGTTCTCTTCACGAGAATGCTCTTTTTATAAATTTACCTACATACCGTTATCCTAAAAAAACTCGACATACAATATTTCACAGATTCAGACCAGAACGAGATTCAAAGCAGTTATTTTATTAATTTCATTCAAGTCTTTAAATGTTTTCTGTCTTCAGGTAGTGAGCAGTCAATCTATTAAAGTTACACCTCAACAAGCCAAAAAAATACTTACACTAATCTAACAAGGAACACAGAGGACTATCTGCTCCAGAAAAAGAGAAACTTAAAAATGCAGTTCTGTCTAACACAATACTTTTAAAATAACTTTGTTCAAAAGTTGTTTGGCACTAGAGGTCATTGTGGCTCTTCATCCATTCTCCAGTATGTGAGAGAATTTCTCACTTTTAAGCATAGAGGCTAATATATGACTGCACTACTGAAATATTTCAATATAAACCCAGAGACATTGTCCCAAATTACTATACCACGTTTGTTGATTTGAGACAGCAAGAAAATGTCCAAATCAAGAAAATGAAAACACCACAAAACAGTGCTTGTTTATTTTAATACATCATTTTATCACACATCTTAGTATAGCTTAAACACACAGTTAATTGGTCATACAAATTTAACAGCCTTACATTAAATTCCAACAAAAACATTCAATTTTCCGTACAAGTTTGGTAAGAGTCTCTGTCAGTAACGCCATCATCACCTCTGTGAGAGGATTTATTCTTTTTCTCATAATAACGAGATCGTGATCTTAATTATGAGATAAGGTGTCTAATTTTTTTTTTATTCAGTGAATGCAATGACGTACTTCTGTAATAAATGTAGGCTATAGTTAAGCCTCTTTTCACATCTGACCTTGAGGTAGCATTAAGCTAAAGCGACATCTCTAAAAATGATCAGTAACAAGAATGTTTACAGTTTGAGCTAAAGTTGGGAAATTTATGGAGTTTAATCTGACGTACAAGTGCTGCCTTCCACAGTTATTAAAACAGAGTAACTGACATTAAAAGATAACTGTTGACAGGATTTTTCCATCATTGTTATGAGCAATATTTGAGTTATTAGTATTTTGAAATTATATTTCTCTGTTTGCCATTTTTTAATGTTAAAAATAACAGTGTCAAAAAAGCCTGCCGTGCGTGGTTTTAAATCAGTGAATAATTGTGAAGTAAAGTTGAAATTTAAACATCTATTAAAATAATCCTGATCATCATTATTGCTGAATCGAGTAGCCACTAGTGAGAGCCACGTTTTAAGAAGAAGATTCAAGAAAAATGCAGGAAAATTTCTGTAGAAAAGGTCACAAATAGATTGACATTGGGGAACGGCTCAATAATGAACAAATTAAATATAATAAATAATGGAGGATTTATTAACTTAGAGCATGTTGTTAAGAGTACACAAAATGATCAAACAGGAAACAGATCTTAAAACAGCATAAATCATTTAAAATACCTGTGCTCTATAGCTGTACAAAATATATCCTGTTGGAGCAGGCCATAGAATGAATGAATGAATGAATGAATGTTTTGAATGAATGAATGAATGAATGAATGAATGTTTTGAATGAATGAATGTTTTATTTCGAACCCAAAATGGAAAACATACACATGTATATCTCTATACAAATCCAACAAAAATAAAATACAAAAGGTAAGCAAAGGCAAATAGAAATTACAGCATTTTTTCTTCTATCAATATTTACAAGAAATTATGACAGATTCAGTTCGAAAAGGGTGTAGGAAGAAGTAGCAAACTTATCTAGTCCCACCCCTTTTTCATTTTAAAGATGTCTTACTTAAATTCACACTGAAGCCTCTTCAGGTCATAGCCGTCAACATTTTTAGCAACAAAAGCAACAACAAGCTCAGACAAATAGTAGTTATAACAACAAATTTCAAAATAAAGACAATAATGACACATTGCTGGACAGACAATACCCCTGGTGTTACTGATTTTCTCGTTGTTTTTCCATTCTGTATCTGTTTAATATTTCAGCTTTAAAGATGAATTTAAACCGACCTATTGTTTTACATGATTTCAGTTCATCACTGCAGCTATTCCATAAAGTAACTCCTTTTTTTTTTTAAATATTTTATTTTAAAGCTTTTTTTTCCTTGATACATAATACAAAATGACAACCAGAAACATCATAAAAAAACAGATATCACAAACCTAACAAAACAAAACAGAACAAATAAGCTGCCCTCTCAAGAAAAAATCTAAGGAGTGTGTCCATGTCAGTCCAGTGATTAATAATGTCTATGTGCTAAACAGAGGCCAAAGGCAGAGTCCATCAAAACTGAAAAGAGAATGCTTGAGCGAGACACAGGACAAAGACAAAAGGACCAAATACCAACATATTACCAAGTGAACCACCCATGGCGGTTATGCACAGTAAAGCATCAAAAGAAAGACAATCAATTACTAGTATGAGACCTTTCCTTCTTTATGTAGTCAATGAAAGGACCCCATATCTTAAGAAATTTTGGCTGCAATTTAGCCAAAGAATACCTGATTTCTTCAAGATACAGACAAGAAATAATATCATTTAGCCAGGTTTTAAAGCAAGGAGGAGAAGTGGATTTCCACTCTTTCAAAATGATTCTTTTTGCTATAACCATACCAAACCTCAAGGATTGTTGCAAGGTAGAGGGGAGGGTCAGGGAGTGATTGGAGCAACCCATTATAACAGTTAAGCAGTCAGGAGTAAGGTCTATGCCATATGCAACACTGTACAGATTAAAAATATTGTTCCAAAAGCCCATGAGTTTAGGGCATGACCAGAAAAGGTGTCCCAGAGTTCCATCACCCAACCCACACTTATCACAGGTAGCAGAGACAGAGGGAAAAAGCCTATTTAATTTAGTTTTTGAGTAATGTAGCCGATGAATAACTTTGAACTGGATAAGTTGAAGCTTAGCATTGATAGAACAAGACTTGATCCCTATCAGTCCCCTGGCCCACAGCTCATCTGAAATATCCACTCCAATGTCTCTAATCCATGCTTCTCTAATATGGAGAGATGGGGTTGTAGAAGAAAAAATATTAACTAGTTGTGATATTAACTGTTTTGAGGTGGGAGGTTTAGTCATTAAATCGTAGAAAATATGTTGTTTGGGCAATGAGTCTGAAAGAGAAAAAAATGAGCTAACAAAGCTTCTGAGTTGAAGATAGCGAAAAAAATGACTTGAAGGAAGATTAAATTTTGTTTGTAGTTGTGTAAAAGTTGCAAACTGATTGTTAATATAAAAATCTTTGATAGTAGACAATCCTCCATCTGACCAGCGTGTAAAGACCACATCTATCAGGCCTGGTTTAAATAAAGGGTTTTGGCGGATAGGAGCATAGGAGGATAGTTCAGGGAGACCCAGCACCCCCCTAATCTGCTTAAGAATCTTGTATGTGTTGCAGAGAATGAAATCATTATTCAGCTGTTTAAAAGATATATTTATATTTGAAAATAAAATGGCTGACAAAGAGGCTTCCGTAAATTTAGTAGCTTTATCAAGTTCAATCAACGGCCAGCTAGGGTAAGACGCATTGGACTGTTTTGTTGAAGCTGGAATATGATTCCAAAAAATCCACGCTCTAGCATTGCATGCCCAATAATAATGGCGAAATACGGGGAGGCCAAGTCCACCCTCAACAGGGGGTTTCTGAAGGTGCGCTTTAGAGATACGGGGAGGTTTGTTAGCCCAAAGAAAGGGCATTATAATGGAATCAATTGTTTTGAAAAAGGAAGACGTAAGAAAAATTGGTACATTTTGGTAGATATAAGTAAACTTAGGGAGAACTATCATTTTTATTATATTAATTCGGCCTATTAAGGAGAGGGGAAGAAGTTTCCATTTTTCTATCATATTTTTTAATGCATCAATTATGTTTAGATAGTTGAACTTATAAAGAAGTTTAGGATTTCTTGTGATATTTATTCCTAAATACTTAAATTTATCATCAGAAATTTTAAAGGGAAACTTGCTAAGAAAGTAGTGATCAAGGCCATCAGACAGGGGCATAAGGATGCTCTTGTCCCAATTAATGGTGAACCCAGAAAGCTGACCAAATGCCCTTATTAAATCAAGAAGAGGTGAGAGTGACGTTTTTACATCGGATAGTGTCAATACCACATCATCCGCATATAGACCTATTGTAGAAATAGATGAGCTGCATGGTATACCAATAATCTTAGGACTTGTTCTTATAGAAACAGCAAGTGGTTCCAGTGCAAGAGCAAAGAGCATAGGGGAGAGGCAGCACCCCTGTCTGGTGCCACGTTGCAGAGCAAATGGTGGGGATCTATCGTTATTTGTAAGGACTGAAGATTTGGGACACAGATACAACATTTTTATAAAGGTCATAAACCTCTCACCAAAACCAAACTTTTTAAGAATACTAAACATATATTTCCATTCAATTTGATCGAATGCCTGCTGAGCATCCAAAGAGATGACAGCAGAGTAAGGCTTATTATGTGCATAAATTATATTCAATATACGACGAGTATTGGAGAAAGGAAACCTATCTGGAATAAATCCTGTCTGATCAGGATGAATTAATGCACCAAGATAGCTGGACAGTCGATTGGATAAAACTTTGGCAATAATCTTCTGGTCGCTGTTTAACAGGCTTAAAGGACGATAAGATGAAAGGTTTAGACTGTCTCTGTCCTTTTTTAGGATTAAACAGATGTGGGCGTCATATAGCGTTTTGGGAAAAATACCATTATTAAGAGAGCATTTAACCATACGAAGCAAGAGTGGAGCAACAGTATCAACATGGGCTTTATAAAATTCTATACAAAAGCCATCTGGACCACAGGCCTTGCCATTAGGGAAGGAGTGAATAGCAACTTTGATTTCTTCCAAAGTGAAGTCAGAATCCATTATCTGACGTGCTGTTTCATCGAGAACTGGAATATCAAGTGTATTTAGGAAGTCAGCTATGTCGCTGTTAGTAGCATTGGATTTAGCAGAGTAGAGTTGCTTATAAAAGTTTGCAAAGGTCTCATTAATCAGTTTGGAATCTGTTATAATTTCTCCGCTTGGAGATCTAACTTTATGTATTGCCCTTTCGGCTTGTACACCTTTCAGCTGTCTGGCAAGCAGTTTGTCTGCTTTTTCATCTAGCTCAAAGTATTTTTGCTTAAGCTTACGAATATGATTTTGAACCTGTTCCCCAAGAATACGATTATACTCATATTTAATTCTTAGAATAGAGTCAAGAGTGTCTTTAGACTTTGATTGGCGGTATGTATTCTCTAATGCTGACAGTTCCGATTCCATTTCCGACAGCCGCTGTCGCCTATCTCTCTTAGCCTTAGATTGGTAGGAAATTATGTAGCCTCTAATTACCACTTTAAATGTCTCCCACAATACTGAATCAGATACTGCACCATTGTCATTGATATGCAAAAAATCTGAAATTTTAGCTTCAATGTGCTCACAGAAACTTTTTTCAGACAACAAAGAAGGGTTAAATTTCCAGTTATAATGTCGTATAGGCAGACTAAAATTTATTTCTATGGAAAGAGGGGCATGGTCTGATATTAATATGCCATGATAAGTTGATCTGTTAATGTTGGATACAAGTTTTGAATCTACCAAAAAATAATCTATTCTAGAAAAGCTACCATGTACTGCAGAGAAAAAAGAGTATTGTTTGTCTGAAGGGTGCTGAAGTCTCCAAGCATCCACCAGGTTCAAAGATTTTACAAGGTTATTAATAACTGGAACAGATTTTAGAGGAGGAGCAATTTTTGAGGAAGACCTATCTATATTAACATCCATGTAGCAGTTAAAGTCTCCACCAATTATAATATTTTGATTACTATATTCTGAAACAAGATTAAAGACTTTACAAAAAAAATCAGGGCAATCAAAATTTGGGGCATAAATATTTAAAAGAGCTAATGGGATTGAATTGATAGAGCCCAAAACAAGGACATACCTCCCACCTGGGTCAGTAATCATAGACTGGAATACAAAAGGGACAGTTTTGCGGATCAGTATGGCAACCCCTCTCGCCTTCGAGGTGAATGTTGACTGGTACACCTGTGAAACCCATACTGATCGAAGTCGCCTCTGCTCTGTAGGATGAATATGGGTTTCCTGTAAAAATATTACATCAGACGACAAAGATTTCAGGTGTGCAAAAACCTTAGCCCTTTTTAAAGCCTTGCCCATGCCTCTACAATTCCAGGAGGTAAAAGTGATGGAACTCATACCCGACCTGTGTGCAACTTTATCCTGCATCTAAGCTGTGGTAGGAATGTTTGAATATCACTGACATGTAATACAAAAACAGTAACAGGGCAGCAAAACAACCAGTAAGGAACAAACAAACAAAGAAACAACCCCCCCCAACCCCCACCCCAAATGAAAGAACTGCAGCAAAGGAACGTGCTGCACATCCCTTTTATCACGTAGGAGGCTGCCGGGTAACGGAGCCAGCAGAAGAAAAACAGGAAAAAAGAAAAAAAAAGAAACAAAGCTAACTAGTCTAATGTTAGCACCAGCACCCATGTGCACCTCTAGTTGTAAAATCAGTTAACTTAGATCGCACCATTATAAAACTAGTGGAATGTGTCATAGAATAACTCAAATTATTAAAAAGAATTAAAAAAAAAAAAAAAAAAAGATCTAAAGAGGGAGATGACTTTGAACATAAAGAATCTATATGGCATTAATAGTTTACAACTTAACAGACCAATAACCACAAAATGAAAGAATCCTGAAGTGAGTTCACAGATAAAATAGTCTTGAAAGTTCTTGAAGATGTGTATATGTTTATACACATACACATCTACTTAAGCACACACGCACATACCTGTACATGTATACATACCTACACAAACATAAAACACGTACATAAATACGCATACCTATACAAGTGTCTGCAACGTATCCCATATTGGTTCTGAGGTTTACAGCTAACTATTTTTGCAAATATTTGAGTTGTCAAATTGGCAGAGAATAGTTAGCCCAGAGAAAAGAAAAAAACATATCTCTGCAATATGAACATATCTATCAATAAACAATGTCATACAAATATGAACTTAAGTTTTGTCGGTTAGAGTCTCCGCAAACCGTTCAGCATCAGCTGGTGTTGTAAAGACTTGAGCTGTGTTGTTATAGGCGACGTGTAGTTTGGCTGGAAAGCGCAAAGTGCACTTTGCGCCAGCATCTGAGAGCCTCTTCCTCACGTTATTGAACGACTGTCGCAGAGCAGAAACCTCAGCAGTATAGTCTGGAAATATCCAGACTTGTTGACCATGGTATTGCAGGGGCGTCTGTTGACGGGCAAGCCGAAGAATTTTACTCACGTCGCTGTCGTTGTGGATCTTTGCAATGAAGACTCGCGGCCGTTCATTAGGTGATGGCTTAGGTCTCAGTGCGCGGTGAGCTCGGTCAACTTTAACAGGCTTACCGAAGCTTTCTTGGCCAAAGAGCTCTGAAATCAGCCGTGAGATGAATTCGGTGGGGTGGCCTCCCTCTTCTCCTTCTTTAATGCCCACCACCCGTATGTTTAGCCTGCGTGAGCGACCCTCCAGGTCATTAACTTTGGCTTTGAGAGCGGCGCTAGCCTTCTCTAGCTCCTGGCACCGAGCTTCCAGATCCGTGATGCGGCTGTCCGCGGCTGTACAAGCCTCATCCATGTCGTCCATACGGTGCATCGCCTCTCGATGCTCTTTCTGAAGAGTTGACAGACAGGCATCTATTGAATCAAGACGTCCTTCAATGGACTTCTTCAAGTCATCCATGAGCGTACAAACTTTGGCTAAGTCCGCGCCTTGTTTGCTAATGGCAGCTAATATAGCCGTGTTGCTAGCGGTCGACGAGCTCTCTGACGGAGGGGCCGTCTTACCGTCATCCTTCTTGGGTGGCATATTGCAGATATTAGCTCTCACAGACTGCCAAATAAACCAGAGTTCTCAGAATCAATAGACAGAGGATAGGTGCTGAGTTTTAGTCCATATTATGTAGAGGGCAACACGGAGCTTCGGCGAAGCACGTCTACTCCATTACTGCACACGAGCGCCCCCCCCCATAAAGTAACTCCTTTAACTGAGACACAGTGAAGTTTCATATTTGTTCTTCCTGGTTGTTTTTTGAACATATAATTTCCTCGAAGATGATGTTTGTCATCTCTCAGTTGAAAAAACCTTTGGATTCTGTTTGGTAGCATATCATTTTTTACTTTACACATAATTTGGATAGTTTTATAATCAACCAGGTCCTTAAATTTTAATGTCTTAAGTTCAATGAAGAGTTGGTTTGTTGGTTCTCTGTATGTGGTTTTGTTTATGATTCGTATTGCTCTTTTCTGTAGGATGAAGATCGGCTCTGTGTTTGTTTTGTATGTGTTCCCCCACACCTCAACACAGTAATTCACGTATGGGAGTATGAAGGAGCAGTACAAAATGTACAACGAAGATTTATTTAGGAAATACTGGACTTTATATAAAATAGCAACTGACTTTGATATTTTTCCTTTGATGTAGTTAATGTGTGATTTCCAACTCAGTTTCTCATCTATCAACACACCAAGAAATTTAATTTCAGATACTCTTTCGATTTCTATACCATTTGTAACAAGCTTTTTGGTTGAGCAAATGGGATGGTTCCCAAATATAATATATTTAGTTTTATTAAATTTAGTGTTAACTTATTTGAGTCAAACCAACTCTTCAATTTTTTAACTCTTCACCAACTTCATCCAAAAGTTTTTCCAAATTGTCACAACAAAACAAATTAGTATCATCAGCAAATAGTAAACCTTAATTTATCAGAGACTTCACAGATATTATTTATGTACAAATAAACAACAATGCTCCCAATACTGAACCCTGAGGAACCCCACTTTACCCCAAGAGTTGTGATTTTACCTGACCCATCTCTACATACTGGTTCCTATTGTTCAAATAACTGATGATCCATGCAAGTGCTACTCCTCGTATCCCATATTTTTTGTAGTTTATTTATTAATAAATTGTGGTCAACTGTGTCAAACGCTTTTTTTAAATCTAAGAACTCCTAGCATATCTTCTTTTTTCTATTGCAGTTGTTATCTCTTCAACAAATTGAAGAGTGCCATTGAGGTAGTCCTGTTTTTCCTGAATCCATATTGCTGATCATAAAGTATATTGTGCTTTGTGATGAAGTCATGTAATCTTATGTAAAATATCCATTATTTTTGAGAATTGAGATAAAGAAATTGGTCTGTAGTTAGAGAAAATGTGACAATCTCCGCTTTATAACAAGGTATTACTTTGCTGTTTTCATTTTTTTGGAAACACACCAGTTTTCAGAGATTGATTACATATATAGAACGGTTGTACTACAGTCAATAATTTGCAACCAAGGACATGTCAAACCATCACAATCTGATTTCTACACAAAAGTTTTTACAATATCAGTAATTTTTCATTTGTGCCCTTTAGAAACATGGTTCTTACATGTATATTTTTACTTTCAACTGAATTTGTGTTATTTGAGCTTATAATGAAAATCAGGACCAACACTGACAAAATACTCATTAAATTCCTTTGTAATTAAAGTTATATCTATAGTCTCATTGTTTGGGGTTAAGAAATAGTTTGGGTATCCTGTTTTCCAACCCTGTTTCTAGTAATTTCATTTAGTAGTTTCATGTATTTAATGTTGTTCTTGTTTGTTTCAGTAA
Organism: Scarus forsteni; assembly: GCA_036419115.1. Lineage (NCBI taxonomy): Eukaryota > Metazoa > Chordata > Actinopteri > Labriformes > Labridae > Scarus > Scarus forsteni. The sequence continues at coordinate 172,455 of JAZDUH010000506.1, forward strand.
ATTACTGCAGTAAGTTCTTTGCTGTTTCTTATAATTTGTGTCAGTTTATTTTTATATGTCTTATATTTCAATTCTGCTGTTTGTTCTTCTTTAAAAATCTGTATAATACATTTTTTTCAAATGAATTCTGTATTCCTTTGTAAGCCAAGGTTTTCCAACAGTTTTCAGGCTAACTGTTTTACCATAGGACAGTGTTTATCATAAAAGTTATTTTGGACAGAAACATATCATATGCTTCATCAACATCTTCACGTAGACTTCACTCCAATCATGGCTCATTAAATCTAATTTAAATGAATTAATTGCATATTCAGTTTTGTGTCTAATAATTTTGTAATCTGTAGCCTGTATCTTTTCACTACTGCAGCTCTGTATAATTGCAAAACACTGGCAGATGATCAGTTGTGTCATTTATAATCAATCCACTATTTACTGTCTTAATTACATTTGTAAAACTGTTGTCTATTAATGTGGCACTATGTGTTGTAATTCTAGATGGACGTTATAGAGGATATAGACCTAGGCTGTACATTGAGTTTATGAATTCAAACATGTTTCTTGGCACTGTGATTTAAGAGATCAATATTAAAGTCACACAAATAAAATTTTATTATTTAGTCTGCTATACATACCAACCATTTGATCTCTAAATGTGTCAATGCATGACCCTGGAGTTCTGTATACACTACTTATAATTATATTTTGACCTTTTTCTATTTCTATTTCCACAGTTACACATTCCATAATATCATCTACTACCAATGACATAGATTCCATTTTTTTACTGCTTTTTGTCAATGTATGAGCAACTCATCTTTTTGTTCTACTGACATAAAAACATGTCATATCCTTCTATTTCAGCAGTTGCTGTTTCCTGCAGGCTAACAAGTTTCAGAGATCGCAATGGCTGTAAATTGTTGTTTAATTGTCTTAGGCAGTATTTAATTTTAAAGGTTTGAGTTAAGACTTCTACTGTTGAAATGTATAATTGATATTCTTCCTGCTGCAAGATATTTCTGTAAAGTGTTCTTCTGTATAGTACTCAGTTGTTCTGTGTATTATTGTAAAAATTATTCTCAGGGTCAAAATCATTTTCCATGCAATGTTCTTTATGTTCAGTAAATTGAAAAGTCTTTCATTTCATTAAGTTTATGCTCTGATGAGGTTCTGGCCAAATAAAAACTTGTTCATGACAAAAGACTGAGGAATGAATCAAATGAATGAATAAAATAAAATTGAACAAAAACTCCTACATTGACACTTTTAGCTTGATTACATTAATGATGTTGCTGCCTGACGGATTTACTGACCACATGAAATAAAGTCTGACTTTAAATGTTGTGTTATTATCTGGGATTCTCACCATTTTGATCTGTTTATTTCTATGTTTGGTTAGTTCAAAACACATTAGCCCAAAGAAGAAAACACACCAGCTGACTTTGAACAAGTTCAGCTGACAAACATTCATGCATTCTCCTACATTCACTATCTACAAATGGTTATTGATCCTAACACCTCAGCCTTCAAACTCTTCCACTCACCAGCAGTGAACCCTGGGCCTCCAAAATTTGCCATGTCAAACCCTCCACTGACAGCCACTCATCCTATACCTCAGCTCACTCGTCTCCTCATGGGAAAAAGTCCTCTTCTTCTGGTCAAACGATTTGGACAATCTTCTTGGTTGGATGTTGAGGTGGCTGGCTGGAGGTTGCTGGCAGAGGCTGCAGATCAATTTGTTCACCGATGGAGACCAGAAGGGCCTAAGGATGAAGTATCAGGATTCTCTGACATTGAAAAAAAAAAAAATTGACATTGCATGTGATGTTGTGAAGAATCACACACATGAAATCAAGATATAAAAGACCATGTCACTTACCACAAGTTGACTTGTGCTGCTGATTTCACACAAAGGTCCTGTTGAATCAACAACACTAACCCCAGAAGAAAACACACCAGCTGACTTTGAACAAGTTCAGCTGACAAACATTCATGCATTCTCCTACATTCACTATCTACAAATGGTTACTGATCCTAACACCTCAGCCTTCAAACTCTTCCACTCACCAGCAGTGAACCCTGGGCCTCCAAAATTTGCCATGTCAAACCCTCCACTGACAGCCACTCATCCTATACCTCAGCTCACTCGTCTCCTCATGGGAAAAAGTCCTCTTCTTCAGGCATGACTAATGGACAATCTTCTTGGTTGGATGTTGAGGTGGCTGGCTGGAGGTTGCTGGCAGAGGCTGCAGATCAACTTGTTCACTGATGGAGACCAGAAGGGACTAAGGATGAAGTATCAGGAATCTCTGACATTGACAAAAAAATAAAAGTTGACATTGCAAGTGATGTTGTGAAGAATCACACACATGAAATCAAGATATAAAAGACCATGTCACTTACCACAAGTTGATTTGTGCTGCTGATTTCACACAAAGGTCCTGTTGAATCAACAACACTAACCCCAAAGAAGAAAACACACCAGCTGACTTTGAACAAGTTCAGCTGACAAACATTCATGCATTCTCCTACATTCACTATCTACAAATGGTTCCTGATCCTAACACCTCAGCCTTCAAACTCTTCCACTCACCAGCAGTGAACCCTGGGCCTCCAAAATTTGCCATGTCAAACCCTCCACTGACAGCCACCAATCAAATACCTCAGCTCACTCATCTCCACATGGGAAAAAGTCCTCTTCTGGTCCAATGATTTGGACAGTCTTCTTGGTTGGATGTTTTAGTGGCTGGCTGGAGGTTGCAGGCAAAGGCTGCAGATCAACTTGTTCACTGATGGAGACCAGAAGGGACTAAGGATGAAGTATCAGGATTCTCTGACATTGACAGAAAAACAAAAGTTGACATGTGATGTTGTGAAGAATCACACACATGAAGTCAAGATATAAAAGACCATGTCACTTACCACAAGTGTACTTGTGCTGCTGATTTCACACAAAGGTCCTGTTGAATCAACAACACTCCCAAAGAAGAAACACACCAGCTGACTTTGAACAAGTTCAGCTGACAAACATTCATACATTCACTATCTACAAATGGTTATTGATCCTAACACCTCAGCCTTCAAACTCTTCCACTCACCAGCAGTGAACCCTGGGCCTCCAAAATTTGCCATGTCAAACCCTCCACTGACAGCCACTCATCCTATACCTCAGCTCAATCGTCTCCTCATGGGAAAAAGTCCTCTTCTCCTGGTCCAACGATTTGGACAATCTTCTTGGTTGGATGTTGAGGTGGCTGGCTGGAGGTTGCTGGCAGAGGCTGCAGATCAATTTGTTCACTGATGGAGACCAGAAGGGACTAAGGATGAAGTATCAGGATTCTCTGACATTGACAAAAAAACAAAAATTGACATTGCAAGTGATGTTTTGAAGAATCACACACATGAAATCAAGATATAAAAGACCATGTCACTTCCCACAAGTTGACTTGTGCTGCTGATTTCACACAAAGGTCCTGTTGAATCAACAACACTAACCCCAGAAGAAAACACACCAGCTGACTTTGAACAAGTTCAGCTGACAAACATTCATGCATTCTCCTACATTCACTATCTACAAATGGTTATTGATCCTAACACCTCAGCCTTCAAACCCTTCCACTCACCAGCAGTGAACCCTGGGCCTCCAAAATTTGCCATGTCAAACCCTCCACTGACAGCCACTCATCCTATACCTCAGCTCACTCGTCTCCTCATGGGAAAAAGTCCTCTTCTGGCCCGACTAATGGACAATCTTCTTGGTTGGATGTTGAGGTGGCTGGCTGGAGGTTGCTGGCAGAGGCTGCAGATCAACTTGTTCACTGATGGAGACCAGAAGGGACTAAGGATGAAGTATCAGGAATCTCTGACATTGACAAAAAAACAAAAGTTGACATTGCATGTGATGTTGTGAAGAATCACACACATGAAATCAAAATATAAAAGACCATGTCACTTACCACAAGTTGACTTGTGCTGCTGATTTCACACAAAGGTCCCGTTGAATCAACAACACTCGTCGCAAAGAAGAAAACACACCAGCTGACTTTGAACAAGTTCAGCTGACAAACATTCATGCATTCTCCCACATTCACTATCTACAAATGGTTATTGATCCTAACACCTCAGCCTTCAAACCCTTCCACTCACCAGCAGTGAACCCTGGGCCTCCAAAATTTGCCATGTCAAACCCTCCACTGACAGCCACTCATCCTATACCTCAGCTCACTCGTCTCCTCATGGGAAAAAGTCCTCTTCTTCTGGTCCGACTAATGGACAATCTTCTTGGTTGGATGTTGAGGTGGCTGGCTGGAGGTTGCTGGCAGAGGCTGCAGATCAACTTGTTCACTGATGGAGACCAGAAGGGACTAAGGATGAAGTATCAGGATTCTCTGACATTGACAAAAAACAAAAGTACACATTGCATGTGATGTTGTGAAGAATCACACACATGAAATCAAGATATAAAAGACCATGTCACTTACCACAAGTTGACTTGTGCTGCTGATTTCACACAAAGGTCCTGTTGAATCAACAACACTAACCCCAGAAGAAAACACACCAGCTGCGTTGAACCACTTCAGCTGACAAACATTCATACATTCACTATCTACAAATGGTTATTGATCCTAACACCTCAGCCGTCAAACTCTTCCACTCACCAGCAGTGAACCCTGGGCCTCCAAAATTTGCCATGTCAAACCCTCCACTGACAGCCACTCATCCTATACCTCAGCTCACTCGTCTCCTCATGGGAAAAAGTCCTCTTCTTCTGGTCCAATGATATTGACAATCTTCTTGGTTGGATGTTGAGGTGGCTGGCTGGAGGTTGCTGGCAGAGGCTGCAGATCAACTTGTTCACTGATGGAGACCAGAAGGGACTAAGGATGAAGTATTAGGATTCCCCAACATTGAAAAAAAAACAAAAATTGACATTGCATTTGATGTTTTGAAGAATCACACACATGAAATCAAGATATAAAAGACCATGTCACTTACCACAAGTTGACTCGTCCTGCTGATTTCACACAAAGGTCCTGTTGAATCAACAACACTCTTCCCAAAGAAGAAAACACACCAGCTGACTTTGAACAGGTTCAGCTGACAAACATTCATGCATTCTCCTACATTCACTATCTACAAATGGTTATAGATCCTAACACCTCAGCCTTCAAACTCTTCCACTCACCAGCAGTGAACCCTGGGCCTCCAAAATTTGCCATGTCAAACCCTCCACTGACAGCCACTCATCCTATACCTCAGCTCAATCGTCTCCTCATGGGAAAAAGTCCTCTTCTCCTGGTCCAACGATTTGGACAATCTTCTTGGTTGGATGTTGAGGTGGCTGGCTGGAGGTTGCTGGCAGAGGCTGCAGATCAATTTGTTCACTGATGGAGACCAGAAGGGACTAAGGATGAAGTATCAGGATTCTCTGACATTGACAAAAAAACAAAAATTGACATTACATGTTGTGTTTTGAAGAATCATACACATGAAATCAAGATATAAAAGACCATGTCACTTACCACAAGTTGACTTGTGCTGCTGATTTCACACAAAGGTCCTGTTGAATCAACAACACTAACCCCAGAAGAAAACACACCAGCTGACTTTGAACAAGTTCAGCTGACAAACATTCATGCATTCTCCTACATTCACTATCTACAAATGGTTATTGATCCTAACACCTCAGACTTCAAACCCTTCCACTCACCAGCAGTGAACCCTGGGCCTCCAAAATTTGCCATGTCAAACCCTCCACTGACAGCCACTCATCCTATACCTCAGCTCATTCGTCTCCTCATGGGAAAAAGTCCTCTTCTTCAGGCATGAATAATGGACAATCTTCTTGGTTGGATGTTGAGGTGGCTGGCTGGAGGTTGCTGGCAGAGGCTGCAGATCAACTTGTTCACTGATGGAGACCAGAAGGGACTAAGGATGAAGTATCAGGATTCTCTGACATTGACAAAAAACAAAACTTGACATTGCATTTGATGTTTTGAAGAATCACACACATGAAATCAAGATATAAAAGACCATGTCACTTACCACAAGTTGACTTGTGCTGCTGATTTCACACAAAGGTCCTGTTGAATCAACAACACTCTTCCCGAGGAAGAAAACACACCAGCTGACTTTGAACAAGTTCAGCTGACAAACATTCATGCATTCTCCCACATTCACTATCTACAAATGGTTACTGATCCTAACACCTCAGCCGTCAAACTCTTCCACTCACCAGCAGTGAACCCTGGGCCTCCAAAATTTGCCATGTCAAACCCTCCACTGACAGCCACTCATCCTATACCTCAGCTCACTCGTCTCCTCGTGGGAAAAAGTCCTCTTCTCCTGGTCCAACGATTTGGACAATCTTCTTGGTTGGATGTTGAGGTGGCTGGCTGGAGGTTGCTGGCAGAGGCTGCAGATCAATTTGTTCACTGATGGAGACCAGAAGGGCCTAAGGATGAAGTATCAGGATTCTCTGACATTGACAAAAAAACAAAAATTGACATTACATGTTGTGTTTTGAAGAATCATACACATGAAATCAAGATATAAAAGACCATGTCACTTACCACAAGTTGACTTGTGCTGCTCATTTCACACAAAAGTCCTGTTGAATCAACAACACTAACCCCAGAAGAAAACACACCAGCTGACTTTGAACAAGTTCAGCTGACAAACATTCATGCATTCTCCTACATTCACTATGTACAAATGGTTATTGATCCTAACACCTCAGACTTAAAACCCTTCCACTCACCAGCAGTGAACCCTGGGCCTCCAAAATTTGCCATGTCAAACCCTCCACTGACAGCCACTCATCCTATACCTCAGCTCACTCGTCTCCTCATGGGAAAAAGTCCTCTTCTTCAGGCAAGACTAATGGACAATCTTCTTGGTTGGATGTTGAGGTGGCTGGCTGGAGGTTGCTGGCAGAGGCTGCAGATCAACTTGTTCACTGATGGAGACCAGAAGGGACTAAGGATGAAGTATCAGGATTCTCTGACATTGACAAAAAAACAAAAGTTGACATTGCAAGTGATGTTGTGAAGAATCACACACATGAAATCAAGATATAAAAGACCATGTCACTTACCACAAGTTGATTTGTGCTGCTGATATCACACAAAGGTCCTGTTGAATCAACAACACTAACCCCAAAGAAGAAAACACACCAGCTGATTTTGAACAGGTTCAGCTATCAAACATTCATGCATTCTCCTACATTCACTATCTACAAATGGTTCCTGATTCTAACACCTCAGCCGTCAAACTCTTCCACTCACCAGCAGTGAACCCTGGGCCTCCAAAATTTACCATGTCAAACCCTCCACTGACAGCCACTCATCCTATACCTCAGCTCACTCGTCTCCTCATGGGAAAAAGTCCTCTTCTTCTGGCCCGACTAATGGACAATCATCTTGGTTGGATGTTGAGGTGGCTGGCTGGAGGTTGCTGGCAGAGGCTGCAGATCAACTTGTTCACTGATGGAGACCAGAAGGGACTAAGGATGAAGTATTAGGATTCTCTGACATTGAAAAAAAAACAAAAATTGACATTGCATTTGATGTTTTGAAGAATCACACACATGAAATCAAGATATAAAAGACCATGTCACTTACCACAAGTTGACTCGTGCTGCTGATTTCACACAAAGGTCCTGTTGAATCAACAACACTCTTCCCAAAGAAGAAAACACACCAGCTGACTTTGAACAGGTTCAGCTGACAAACATTCATGCATTCTCCTACATTCACTATCTACAAATGGTTATAGATCCTAACACCTCAGCCTTCAAACTCTTCCAATCATCAGCAGTGAACCCTGGGCCTCCAAAATTTGCCATGACAACCCTCCACTGACAGCCACTCATCCTATACCTCAGCTCAATCGTCTCCTCATGGGAAAAAGTCCTCTTCTCCTGGTCCAACGATTTGGACAATCTTCTTGGTTGGATGTTGAGGTGGCTGGCTGGAGGTTGCTGGCAGAGGCTGCAGATCAATTTGTTCACTGATGGAGACCAGAAGGGACTAAGGATGAAGTATCAGGATTCTCTGACATTGACAAAAAAACAAAAATTGACATTACATGTTGTGTTTTGAAGAATCATACACATGAAATCAAGATTTAAAAGACCATGTCACTTACCACAAGTTGACTTGTGCTGCTGATTTCACACAAAGGTCCTGTTGAATCAACAAAACTCTTAACAAAGAAGAAAACACACCAGCTGACTTTGAACAAGTTCAGCTGACAAACATTCATGCATTCTCCTACATTCACTATCTACAAATGGTTATTGATCCTAACACCTCAGACTTCAAACCCTTCCACTCACCAGCAGTGAACCCTGGGCCTCCAAAATTTGCCATGTCAAACCCTCCACTGACAGCCACTCATCCTATACCTCAGCTCACTCGTCTCCTCATGGGAAAAAGTCCTCTTCTTCAGGCATGAATAATGGACAATCTTCTTGGTTGGATGTTGAGGTGGCTGGCTGGAGGTTGCTGGCAGAGGCTGCAGATCAACTTGTTCACTGATGGAGACCAGAAGGGACTAAGGATGAAGTATCAGGATTCTCTGACATTGACAAAAAACAAAACTTGACATTGCATTTGATGTTTTGAAGAATCACACACATGAAATCAAGATATAAAAGACCATGTCACTTACCACAAGTTGACTTGTGCTGCTGATTTCACACAAAGGTCCTGTTGAATCAACAACACTCTTCCCAAAGAAGAAAACACACCAGCTGACTTTGAACAAGTTCAGCTGACAAACATTCATGCATTCTCCTACATTCACTATCTACAAATGGTTACTGATCCTAACACCTCAGCCTTCAAACTCTTCCACTCACCAGCAGTGAACCCTGGGCCTCCAAAATTTGCCATGTCAAACCCTCCACTGACAGCCACTCATCCTATACCTCAGCTCACTCGTCTCCTCATGGGAAAAAGTCCTCTTCTCCTGGTCCAACGATTTGGACAATCTTCTTGGTTGGATGTTGAGGTGGCTGGCTGGAGGTTGCTGGCAGAGGCTGCAGATCAATTTGTTCACTGATGGAGACCAGAAGGGCCTAAGGATGAAGTATCAGGATTCTCTGACATTGACAAAAAAACAAAAATTGACATTACATGTTGTGTTTTGAAGAATCATACACATGAAATCAAGATATAAAAGACCATGTCACTTACCACAAGTTGACTTGTGCTGCTGATTTCACACAAAAGTCCTGTTGAATCAACAACACTAACCCCAGAAGAAAACACACCAGCTGACTTTGAACAAGTTCAGCTGACAAACATTCATGCATTCTCCTACATTCACTATCTACAAATGGTTATTGATCCTAACACCTCAGACTTCAAACCCTTCCACTCACCAGCAGTGAACCCTGGGCCTCCAAAATTTGCCATGTCAAACCCTCCACTGACAGCCACTCATCCTATACCTCAGCTCACTCGTCTCCTCATGGGAAAAAGTCCTCTTCTTCAGGCATGACTAATGGACAATCTTCTTGGTTGGATGTTGAGGTGGCTGGCTGGAGGTTGCTGGCAGAGGCTGCAGATCAACTTGTTCACTGATGGAGACCAGAAGGGACTAAGGATGAAGTATTAGGACTCTCTGACATTGAAAAAAAAACAAAAATTGACATTGCATTTGATGTTTTGAAGAATCACACACATGAAATCAAGATATAAAAGACCATGTCACTTACCACAAGTTGACTTGTGCTGCTGATTTCACACAAAGGTCCTGTTGAATCAACAACACTCTTCCCAAAGAAGAAAACACACCAGCTGACTTTGAACAAGTTCAGCTGACAAACATTCATGCATTCTCCTACATTCACTATCTACAAATGGTTACTGATCCTAACACCTCAGCCTTCAAACTCTTCCACTCACCAGCAGTGAACCCTGGGCCTCCAAAATTTGCCATGACAACCCTCCACTGACAGCCACTCATCCTATACCTCAGCTCACTCGTCTCCTCATGGGAAAAAGTCCTCTTCTCCTGGTCCAACGATTTGGACAATCTTCTTGGTTGGATGTTGAGGTGGCTGGCTGGAGGTTGCTGGCAGAGGCTGCAGATCAACTTGTTCACTGATGGAGACCAGAAGGGACTAAGGATGAAGTATCAGGATTCTCTGACATTGACAAAAAACAAAAGTTGACATTGCATTTGATGTTTTGAAGAATCACACACATGAAATCAAGATATAAAAGACCATGTCACTTACCACAAGTTGACTTGTGCTGCTGATTTCACACAAAGGTCCTGTTGAATCAACAACACTAACCCCAGAAGAAAACACACCAGCTGACTTTGAATCAGTTCAGCTGGCAAACATTCATGCATTCTCCTACATTCACTATCTACAAATGGTTATTGATCCTAACACCTCAGCCTTCAAACTCTTCCACTCACCAGCAGTGAACCCTGGGCCTCCAAAATTTGCCATGTCAAACCCTCCACTGACAGCCACTCATCCTATACCTCAGCTCACTCGCCTCCTCATGGGAAAAAGTCCTCTTCTTCTGGCCCGACTAATGGACAATCATCTTGGTTGGATGTTGAGGTGGCTGGCTGGAGGTTGCTGGCAGAGGCTGCAGATCAACTTGTTCACTGATGGAGACCAGAAGGGACTAAGGATGAAGTATCAGGATTCTCTGACATTGACAAAAAACAAAAGTTGACATTGCATGTGATGTTGTGAAGAATCACACACATGAAATCAAGATATAAAAGACCATGTCACTTACCACAAGTTGACACATGCTGCTGATTTCACACAAAGGTCCTGTTGAATCAACAACACTAACCCCAGAAGAAAACACACCAGCTGACTTTGAACAAGTTCAGCTGACAAACATTCATGCATTCTCCCACATTCACTATCTACAAATGGTAACTGATCCTAACACCTCAGCCTTCAAACTCTTCCACTCACCAGCAGTGAACCCTGGGCCTCCAAAATTTGCCATGTCAAACCCTCCACTGACAGCCACTCATCCTATACCTCAGCTCACTTGTCTCCTCATGGGAAAAAGTCCTCTTCTTCTGGTCCAACGATTTGGACAATCTTCTTGGTTGGATGTTGAGGTGGCTGGCTGGAGGTTGCTGGCAGAGGCTGCAGATCAACTTGTTCACTGATGGAGACCAGAAGGGACTAAGGATGAAGTATCAGGATTCTCTGACATTGACAAAAAAATAAAAGTTGACATTGCATTTGATGTTTTGGAGAATCACACACATAAAATCAAGATATAAAAGAACATGTCACTGAACAAAAGTTGACTTGTGCTGCTGATTTCACACAAAGGTCCTGTTGAATCAAAAAACATTATTCCCAAAGAAGAAAACACACCAGCGGACTTTGAACAAGTTCAGCTGACAAACATTCATGCATTTTCCTACATTCACTATCTACAAATGGTTATTGATCCTAACACCTCAGCCATCAAACTCCTCCACTCACCAGCAGTGAACCCTGGGCCTCCAAAATTTGCCATGTCAAACCCTCCACTGACAGCCACTCATCCTATACCTCAGCTCACTCGTCTCCTCATGGGAAAAAGTCCTCTTCTTCAGGCAAGACTAATGGACAATCTTCTTGGTTGGATGTTGAGGTGGCTGGCTGGAGGTTGCTGGCAGAGGCTGCAGATCAACTTGTTCACTGATGGAGACCAGAAGGGACTAAGGATGAAGTATCAGGATTCTCTGACATTGAAAAAAAAATAAAAAAGTTGACATTGCAATTGATGTTTTGAAGAATCACACACATAAACTCAAGATATAAAAGACCATGTCACTTACCACAACTTGACTTGTGCTGCTGATTTCACACAAAGGTCCTGTTGAATCAACAACACTAACCCCAGAAGAAAACACACCAGCTGACTTTGAACCAGTTCAGCTGACAAACATTCATGCATTCTCCTACATTCACTATCTACAAATGGTTATTGATCCTAACACCTCAGCCTTCAAACTCTTCCACTCACCAGCAGTGAACCCTGGGCCTCCAAAATTTGCCATGTCAAACCCTCCACTGACAGCCACTCATCCTATACCTCAGCTCACTCATCTCCTCATGGGAAAAAGTTCTCTTCTTCTGGTCCAATGATTTGGACAATCTTCTTGGTTGGATGTTGAGGTGGCTGGCTGGAGGTTGCTGGCAGAGGCTGCAGATCAACTTGTTCACTGATGGAGACCAGAAGGGACTAAGGATGAAGTATCAGGATTCTCTGACATTGACAAAAAACAAAAGTTGACATTGCATGTGATGTTTTGAAGAATCACACACATGAAATCAAGATATAAAAGACCATGTCACTTACCACAAGTTGACTTGTGCTGCTGATTTCACACAAAGGTCCTGTTGAATCAACAACACTAACCCCAAAGGAGAAAACACACCAGCTGACTTTGAACAAGTTCAGCTGACAAACATTCATGCATTCTCCTACATTCACTATCTACAAATGGTTATTGATCCTAACACCTCAGACTTCAAACCCTTCCACTCACCAGCAGTGAACCCTGGGCCTCCAAAATTTGCCATGTCAAACCCTCCACTGACAGCCACTCATCCTATACCTCAGCTCACTCGTCTCCTCATAGGAAAAAGTCCTCTTCTTCTGGCCCGACTAATGGACAATCTTCTTGGTTGGATGTTGAGGTGGCTGGCTGGAGGTTGTTGGCAGAGGCTGCAGATCAACTTGTTCACAGATGGAGAGGAGAAGGGGCTAAGGATGAAATATCTGGAGTCTCTGACATTGACAAAAACCAAAAGTAGACATTGTATGTGATGTCGTGAAGAATCACACACATGAAATCAAGATATAAAAGACCATGTCACTTAACAAAAGTGTGCTTGTGCTGCTCATTTCACACAAAGGTCCTGTTGAATCAACAACACTCTTCCCAAAGAAGAAAACACACCAGCGGACTTTGAACAAGTTCAGCTGACAAACATTCATGCATTCTCCTACATTCACTATCTACAAATGGTTATTGATCCTAACACCTCAGCCTTCAAACTCTTCCACTCACCAGCAGTGAACCCTGGGCCTCCAAAATTTGCCATGTCAAACCCTCCACTGACAGCCACTCATCCTATACCTCAGCTCACTCGTCTCCTCATAGGAAAAAGTCCTCTTCTGGCCCGACTAATGGACAATCGTCTTGGTTGGATGTTGAGGTGGCTGGCTGGAGGTTGCTGGCAGAGGCTGCAGATCAACTTGTTCACTGATGGAGACCAGAAGGGACTAAGGATGAAGTATCAGGATTCTCTGACATTGACAAAAAACAAAAGTACACATTGCATGTGATGTGAAGAATCACACGCATGAAATCAAGATATAAAAGACCATGTCACTTACCACAAGTTGACTTGTGCTGCTGTTTTCACACAAAGGTCCTGTTGAATCAACAACACTCTTCGCAAAGAAGAAAACACACCAGCTGACTTTGAACAAGTTCAGCTGACAAACATTCATGCATTCTCCCACATTCACTATCTACAAATGGTTATAGATCCTAACACCTCAGCCTTCAAACTCTTCCACTCACCAGCAGTGAACCCTGGGCCTCCAAAATTTGCCATGTCAAACCCTCCACTGACAGCCGCTCATCCTATACCTCAGCTCACTCGTCTCCTCATGGGAAAAAGTCCTCTTCTACAGGCACGACTAATGGACAATCGTCTTGGTTGGATGTTGAGGTGGCTGGCTGGAGGTTGCTGGCAGAGGCTGCAGATCAACTTGTTCACTGATGGAGACCAGAAGGGACTAAGGATGAAGTATCAGGATTCTCTGACACTGACAAAAAAAAAAGTTGACATTACATGTTGTGTTTTGAAGAATCATACACATGAAATCAAGATATAAAAGACCATGTCACTTCCCACAAGTTGATTTGTGCTGCTGATATCACACAAAGGTCCTGTTGAATCAACAACACTAACTCCAAAGAAGAAAACACACCAGCTGATTTTGAACAGGTTCAGCTATCAAACATTCATGCATTCTCCTACATTCACTATCTACAAATGGTTATTGATCCTAACACCTCAGCCTTCAAACTCTTCCACTCACCAGCAGTGAACCCTGGGCCTCCAAAATTTGCCATGACAACCCTCCACTGACAGCCACTCATCCTATACCTCAGCTCACTTGTCTCCTCATGGGAAAAAGTCCTCTTCTTCTGGTCCAATGATTTGGACAATCTTCTTGGTTGGATGTTGAGGTGGCTGGCTGGAGGTTGCTGGCAGAGGCTGCAGATCAACTTGTTCACTGATGGAGACCAGAAGGGACTAAGGATGAAGTATCAGGATTCTCTGACATTGAAGAAAATCCAAAAGTTGACATTGCATGTGAAGTATTGAAGAATCACACACATGAAATCAAGATATAAAGAACCATGTCATTTACCACAAGTTGACTTGTGCTGCTGATTTCACACAAAGGTCCTGTTGAATCAACAACACTTTTCCCAAAGAAGAAAACACACCAGCTGACTTTGAACCAGTTCAGCTGACAAACATTCATGCATTCTCCTACATTCACTATCTGCAAATGGTTATTGATCCAAACACCTCAGCCTTCAAATTCTTCCACTCTCCAGCAGTGAACCCTGGGCCTCCAAAATTTGCCATGTCAAACCCTCCACTGACAGCCACTCATCCTATACCTCAGCTCACTCGTCTACTCATGGGGAAAAAGTCCTCTTCTTCTGGTCCAATGAATTGGACAATCTTCTTGGTTGGATGTTGAGGTGGCTGGCTGGAGGTTGCTGGCAGAGGCTGCAGATCAACTTGTTCACTGATGGAGACCAGAAGGGACTAAGGATGAAGTATCAGGATTCTCTGATATTGACAAAAAAACAAAAGTTGACATTGCATTTGATGTTTTGAAGAATCACACACATAAACTCAAGACATAAAAGACCATGTCACTTACCACAAGTTGACACGTGCTGCTGATTTCACACAAAGGTCCTGTTGAATCAAAAAACATTCTTCCCAAAGAAGAAAACACACCAGCTGACTTTGAACAAGTTCAGCTGACAAACACAAAGAAGAAAACACATGGGAAAAAGTCCTCTTCTTCTGGTCCAACAATTTGGACAATCTTCTTGGTTGGATGTTGAGGTGGCTGGCAGAGGCTGCTGATTAACTTGTTCACTGATGGAGACCAGAAATCAAGATATAAAAGACCATGTCACTTACCACAAGTTGA
Organism: Scarus forsteni; assembly: GCA_036419115.1. Classification (NCBI taxonomy): domain Eukaryota; kingdom Metazoa; phylum Chordata; class Actinopteri; order Labriformes; family Labridae; genus Scarus; species Scarus forsteni. The sequence goes on from JAZDUH010000506.1 coordinate 187,703, forward strand.
CTTGTGCTACTGATTTCACACAAAGGTCCTGATGAATCAACAACTGAGGTGTTAGGATATTGTATTTATTATGCCTAATATTGATGTTTGTATTTTGTAGTTTCACGGTGTCCAAATAAAGATGAATTTAAAGCACCAGTCGAACTCCGTCGCTGATTATTGATGCCGAGGGGCTGCTACAGTGAAACTCGACGCTGAAGTCCCACCTCATGAAGTGAACCAGCTGCTGCGGCCTCGTTGAAGTGAACCCAGCTGCCGACCACAAAATGTCACTCCTCGCCGATGTATCTCCTCAACGGGTGTCGTCTTGCGCAAAGCAGAGCCTCCATCGGAACCATCGGCAGTTGGAAGCCGTCATCAGCAGCTTCAGCGGACTTAAAACAGTAAGAGACGCATAAAGCTGTCAATAAACTCTTCTTAGAAGGACGGATTCTACTTTAATAAATGGAAAAAACCCGCCTATCCCCTCATTGTTGAAATTGTATATTTTAAGGGTTTGTTTTGTTTTTTGTTTTGAATTGCTACATGCCATGTCTGAGTTCAGCACGATTTGAAAACTCCTGAATTATGAGCTCTATAAAAAGATTTAAATATGCGTCAGGGCAGCAGGTGAAATTACCTTGTTTAGATAAATTGTAAATTAAATAATTTTAATCTTATTAAAATTATAAATTTCGAAGATTGTGCAGTATTAAACTTTTGTGGCATTAAATTGTGTTTTAAAAGGTGTTGATGTCTGGTATGGGAGGTAATTGCCTGATTTGGCTTAAAATCACTATTTAATTTGCCTTAGGCTACCACTAACCCCACAATTTGTTGAAAAGGTGCATAAAATCACAAAATGTTGAACCTGTTGAAGAGGACCAGAATCCCTCAAGTGTTCTAAGGTCCAGCACTCGCTCTCGAACATTAACTGAAAAGGGCCAAGAGTTGCACAAGCAGGAAATGATGAAAAATGAAATTGGTTTTAATAAATCCTATGAAGCTTGGAAGCTAATTGCTAAAGAGACAAGATCTCAATAAAAGACTTTTTGCTCCTCAGATGACCTTGATAAATTTGAGAAAAATATTCTGCGCAGTCACGATAAAGTGTGTCAGTTTTATGAGTCAATTCCACGTAATGGTACACCAACTCCTGATAACGCAAAGAAAATGGATGCTTGCAGCACATTGTCCTCTGAAATTTGTGACCTTGTGAAAATGCGAAAAGAAAATGTAGATATTTTCAATGAATATCTTGAAAAGGAAAGAGTAAGGATACAACTTAGCAGGGAAGAGTATGGATCTGTTTTTGGTAAAACTAATACAGAAACTGTAGCCTCAGAGTTGAATCAGTCACTGGGTTCTGTTGGCAAACTATCCCATGCTACTTCTAAAGCTTCCAGCAAACGAGCTGATGCAGAAGCAGATCTTGCAGCTAAATTAGAGCAAGCAAATGCCACACAAAGATTAAACGTCCAGCAGGCAAAGCTTGACAAGCTAGAAAATGAGTGGAAAGCGGAGGAAACTCAAATGCTGACAGAAATACAGCAAAGGCAGGCTAAAGTAAAATTAAAGCTTGAGGAAGAAAAAATAAAGTTACAGCACCTTAAAGCTGATAGTGAGGTGGCAGTAGCAGCTGCTCGTGTAAGGGCTTATAACAATTTTGATGTTTCAGATGGTCAAAGTGAAGATGTCAAAATTTCTTTCGATAGCCCAAACTCCTCATACCAACCTTTGTTGAACCCTCAAGCAACCCCTTTTGAACCTCGACCTGCTCCATTTAAACCCACTCCAGAAGCTAGTTTGACTGAAGCTATTGCAAATACCTTTGCTTTAAGTCGATTTCCTGTGCCAGAACCAGCCTTATTTAATGGTGATCCTTTGAAATTTGTTGACTGGAAGGTGTCTTTCACAGCCTTAATAGATAATAAGCCCCTCCCAATCAGTGAGAAAATGCTTTATTTAAAGAGTTATCTGGCAGGTGAAGCTCGAAAAGCAGTGGAGGGATTCTTTTATCGAAATTCAGAGGAGGCTTATAACGGTGCCTGGGCAGTTTTGGAGGATCGATATGGCAGTCCTTTTATTATCCAGCGTGCTTTTAGAGACAGATTAATGAAATGGCCAAAAATAGCTGTTAATGACTCCAAAGCACTGAGAGAGTTTGCAGACTTTCTTTTAGGTTGTGTTGAAGCGACGCCACACGTAAAAGGTCTTTCTATCCTAAATGATAGTGAAGAAAATCATAAATTACTTAAAAAACTTCCAGAGTGGATGGTTCGTAGATGGAGCTGAATAGTTGTTGAAGAGTTGGACAATTGTGGTGATTACCCAAACTTTATTAAATTTACAGAGTTTGTGAAAGAAGAAGCTAAAATTGCTTGTAATCCTGTCACCTCCTCTCTAATGGCAAAACCAGCTGTAGAGAGGACTCCAAAAGGAGCAAAAACATTTAACACTAGTGTTGAGGTAAAAGAGTCTAGCTTCAATATTGCTGAAAACCCAAAGCCACCCTGTCTGTTTTGCAATAATGCAACTCATGGTATAGCTAAATGTCCCTCATATGCATCAAAGCCCATGGATGAAAAGAAAGCTTTTATCCATGAGCATCGTTTGTGTTTTGGATGCTTGAGAAAGGGTCATAGCAGCAAGGAGTGCAAAAAAGAGACATGCTTGCAGCATCTGCAATAGAAAGCATCCAACTTGCCTCCATTTTGAGAGAGAGTCTGTACAGATGCCGAGCAATAGCTCTGGTGTCTCTGGTGTCTCTGGTGGTTCTGCAGTGAGTGAGGTCCATAATGTTATGTCCCATGCGCTGACACAGCATGCTTTGTCAACCTCCAGCATAGTTCCTGTACTTGTATCTTCAGAAGCTGAGCCTCAAAGGGAAATTCTCACTTATGCTCTTCTGGACACTCAAAGTGATTCCACCTTTGTTTTAGAGGATTTAGTCTCAGATTCAAATGTTAACACTCGGCCAGTTCGACTTAAGTTAAGCACGATGACTGCTATTAATACAGTCATAGAAAGTAAAACTGCTAGTGGTCTGCAGGTAAGGGGTCTGAACTCTGAAAGATTTATTAAGATACAGGAAGCTTATTCTCGTGACTTCATTCCTGTAGATAAGTCCCACATCCCCACCAGAAGTACGGCGCTTAAGTGGCCACATCGTCACCATTTGGCCTCAGAGTTGGCACCACTTCAGGACTGTGAAGTGGGACTTCTCATAGGCTATGACTGTCCTTTGGCTTTGGCTCCCCTAGAGGTGGTCACAGGGCATGATAATGAGCCTTTCGTACAGCGAACTGCTCTTGGGTGGAGTATTATAGGGTCAGCGAATCCTCACTTAGATAGGCAAGGCAGCCACAGCTTTGTGCATCGTGTAGCTGTAAAGGAAATCGCAGTACCTCCTGTCACAGATGTGTTGAGAGTGTTAGAATCAGATTTCAATGAGAGGAGCTATGAGGATAAGTATGTGTCGCAGGATGATGTCCGCTTCATACAGTTTCTTAGCAGCAATATAAGTCAGAATGAAGACGGACACTATCAAATGCCCCTTCCTTTTAAAGATGATAATCCACCTTCTTTACCAAACAACAAGAGACTTGCTACTGTTAGACTGCAACACCTAAAACGAAAGCTAAATGCTAATAAACAGTACCATGAACAGTACAGTGCTTTCATGGAGGAGGTAATCAGCAAAGGTGATGCAGAGCTAGCCCCTGTAGCTTCGGAGGGTAAGAACATTTGGTATATTCCTCATCATGGGGTATACCACCCGAGGAAGCCCGGAAAATGAAGAGTTGTTTTTGATTGCTCCGCAAAGTTCAGTGGCATCTCTCTAAATGACACCCTTCTTACAGGTCCTGACTTGATTAATTCTCTGGTGGGAGTTTTATGCCGTTTTAGAAAAGAACAGGTTGCTGTGATTTGTGACATCGAGAAAATGTTCCATCAGTTCCATGTTGCGCCAGAGACTCGGGACTACTTAAGGTTCCTTTGGTGGGAGGGGGGAAATTTAGATTCAGAGCCAAAAGAGTACAGAATGACAGTACATCTGTTCGGTGCTGCCTCATCACCCGGTTGTGCAAATTTTGGGTTGAAGTACCTTGCCCAGCAGCACAAGGCTGAGCATCCTGTTGCTGCAGGTTTTGTGGAGAGTAATTTTTACGTGGCTGATGGTTTAGCCAGTGTTGCAACCGTCAAAGAGGCAAAAGATTTGATTGTTGAGGCTCAAGAACTGTGTAAGCGTGCTGGTCTAAGACTACACAAGTTTAATTCAAACAGTGAAGAAGTGCTTTCTTGTGTCGCTGCATCAGAAAGGGCATCAACAGCAGACCCTCTCAAGCTGAATCCAGAGGTAGCACCAGATTACATACTTGGGATTCAGTGGTCAATGCTTAATGACTCCTTTAGCTTTGATGTTAGTGCAAAGGACCGTTTTCCAACTCGGCGCAGTATTTTGTCAGCTGTTGCTTCCCTGTACGACCCACTTGGGTTCTTGGCTCCTTTTTCCTTAAGTGGACGAAAAATTTTGCAGGAGTTGTGTCAAAAGGGTATTGGGTGGGATGATCAGATACCAGAACACTTGCGTTTGCTGTGGGAGGAGTGGATTAATGGCCTCCAGGTATTGAAAGAAATAAAAAACCCCAGATGTTACTACCCCCCGAATTTTGGCAAAATACTAAGTGTAGAGTTACACCATTTCTGTGATGCCAGTAACACAGGCTATGGTTCGTGCTCATATCTCAGATACAAAATGACAAGGATGAAATCCACTGCAGTCTCGTCATGGCCAAGGCAAGGGTAGCTCCCACAAAGGTCACAAGCATTCCAAGGTTGGAACTTTCAGCAGCAGTGACATCAGCTAAAATAAGTGCAATGTTAAAGTCGGAGTTAAAGATGAAAATTGACAGGGAGTATTTTTGGACTAACTCACAGGTTGTATTGGCTTACATTAACAATGAAGCTAGAAGATTTCATGTGTTTGTTTCAAACAGAGTGCAATTAATCAGAGAGCTCACAGATCCAAAGAATTGGCATCACGTGGAGACGCTGCAAAATCCTGCTGACCACGCCTCAAGAGGTCTTAGTGCTGCAGGCATCTCTACAAGCAACTGGTTATCAGGGCCAAACTTCATTTGGGAGAAAGAGGTGCATCCACCTCACAAACCCTCTACTGAGCTTCTTGTTGGTGACCCAGAGGTGAAATCAGTTCATGTGTCTGCGACAAAGGTTAGCCCACAAGCAGACATTTTACATCATCTGGAGAGGTTTTCCTCTTGGATCACACTGGTCAAAGTGATTGCTAGAATAAAAAGACTAGGCTCACGGTTAAAACAGGTTGAATTAGTTACAGTAGAAGAGCGCAAGGAAGCTGCAAAGATACTCGTCCAGCTCGTCCAGCAGCAAGCCTTTCCTGAGGAGCTCAGAGCTCTTAAAAAGGTAACAGTCGGTAACATTCAAAAATCCAGCCAGCTTTTTAATCTCAATTCTGTTCTGCATGATGGACTTCTTTGTGTTGGTGGGAGACTTACAGGGTCAACCCTTACTCAAGAACAGAAGCATCCAGTTATTCTCCCAAAGAATAGTCACATCACTAATTTGATTTTGTCTTATTACCATAATCAGATTCGCCATCAAGGCAGAAATCAAACATTGATGGAGCTCAGGACAAATGGGTTTTGGGTAATTGGTGGAAGCAAAACAGTTGCAAAATTAATACACAGTTGTGTGCAATGTCGCAGGCAGAGAAGACCAGCTGAGGAGCAAAAAATGTCTGAACTCCCTCATGAACGCTGTGAAGCTTCAGCCCCCTTTGAATTCTGTGGAATGGACTGTTTTGGTCCATTTGTTGTCAAAAATGGTCGCAAAGAGATCAAAAGATATGGGTTAATTTTTACATGCCTTGCTTCTAGAGCTGTACATATTGAAATGTTGGATGATTTGTCTTCAAGTGCTTTCATTAATGCTTTAAGATGTTTCATTTGTCTCAGAGGAGCAGTGTCTCAACTGCGTTGTGATCAAGGAACAAACTTCAATGGAGCCAACAATGAGTTCAAAGAGGGACTGAAGCAATCTGAAGTTGGAGCAATTGAGGCATTTCTGGCTGAAAAGCAGTGCAAGTTTGTTTTCAATGCACCCTCAGCAAGTCACACTGGTGGTGTTTGGGAACGACAGATCCGCACTATCCGTAATGTTCTCAATGGAACAATTTCTCAGTGTTCAAGAGGTATAGATGACTCCTCTCTCAGAACTCTTTTCTATGAAGCAATGGCTATTGTTAACAGCCGCCCTTTGAGTGTGCATACTCTTAATGATCCAGCATCTTTGGAGCCCTTGACTCCAAATCATTTAATTTTAATGAAATCCAAGATCGCGCTGCCACCTCCTGGTAATTTTCTTAAGGAGGATCTGTATGCAGTAAAAAGGTGGCGCAGAGTTCAGTACTTGACAGAACAGTTCTGGAGCAGATGGAGGAAGGAGTACCTCTTAAACATCTCTTCGAGACAGAAGTGGTTGGTTCCTAAGCCCAACTTAAAAGTCAATGACATTGTTATTATTAAAGATGATGTACTTCCAAGAAATGAGTGGCGTTTGGGGAGAGTGGTTGAAGCTACAGCAAGTTGTGATGGGTTAGTGCGACGAGTCAAAGTGCAGATTGGAGATCGAAAGATTGCATCAAAAAGGGAGCAGCCCTTCAAACCAACAATTATTGAACGGCCTATTCAAAAATTAGTGCTGCTTCTAGAAAGTAAGTAGGATTATTCTGTGCTGAATATGGAAATCTATCTCCCTCATACCAGACATCATTTATTCATTTATGTTCAGTTTGTATCTGTTGAGGTTTTTATTGATTTATTGTTAAATCCTGTTAAATTTACATTTGCTGACCTTGCAATTTAAATTCAAACATGATTTGGTGGGAGTGTAAGTGCCCGGAGTGTGGGTGGCCCCCTGCTGTTTTGTAGCACCTATTTTCTGTGCTCCGGAAATGCTATAAAGGTCAGGGAGGTGTCGTCACACGCCAGATTTGTTTGTTGCCTGGAGCCTTCGTGTGTGCACGTGCAAACAGAAATGTAAAAGGTATGTAGCTGCCTTAACTATGTAAACTTGTTTTGATTTTTTTTTGTTTGTTGTTCATGCTTTTAATTGTATTATGGTGTTGTTTATCAGCAGTGAATGATGACAAGTGGGATTTTTTGTTGTCTGCATTCTTCTGCACCCTTTGGCAGGTGATTCGAGGTAAAGAATAGTATATTTTTCTAAACACATACCTCTATTTTTCTAGCGCCTTCCATGTTTGTATTTTAACTTATTAAATGAACTGAGAATTGCATTATTGTTGTAGATATTTTGCACAGATATTGTATTTACTATGCCTAATATTGATGTTTGTATTTTGTAGTTTCACGGTGTCCAAATAAAGATGAATTTAAAGCACCAGTCGAACTCCATCGCTGATTATTGAAGCCGAGGGGCTGCTACACCACAAGTTGACTTGTGCTGCTGATTTCACACAAAGGTCCTGTTGAATCAACAACACTAACACCAGAAGAAAACACACCAGCTGACTTTGAACAAGTTCAGCTGACAAACATTCATGCATTTTCCCACATTTACTATCTACAAATGGTTATTGATCCGAACACCTCAGCCTTCAAACTCTTCCACTCACCAGCAGTGAACCCTGGGCCTCCAAAATTTGCCATGTCAAACCCTCCACTGACAGCCACTCATCCTATACCTCAGCATACTCGTCTCCTCATGGGAAAAAGTCCTCTTATCCTGGTCCAATGATTTGGACAATCTTCTTGGTTGGATGTTGAGGTGGCTGGCTGGAGGTTGCTGGCAGAGGCTGCAGATCAACTTGTTCACTGATGGAGACCAGAAGGGACTAAGAATGAAGTATCAGGAATCGCTGACATTGACAAAAAATAAAAGTTGACATTGCATTTGATGTTTTGAAGAATCACACACATTAACTCAAGATATAAAAGACCATGTCACTTACCACAAGTTGACTTGTGCTGCTGATTTCACACAAAGGTCCTGTTGAATCAACAACACTCTTCCCAAAGAAGAAAACACACCAGCTGACTTTGAACAAGTTCAGCTGACAAACATTCATGCATTCTCCTACATTCACTATCTACAAATGGTTAGTGATGCAAACACCTCAGCCTTCAAACTCTTCCACTCACCAGCAGTGAACCCTGGGCCTCCAAAATTTGCCATGTCAAACCCTCCACTGACAGCCACTCATCCTATACCTCAGCTCACTCGTCTCCTCATGGGAAAAAGTCCTCTTCTTCTGGTCCAATGATTTGGACAATCTTCTTGGTTGGATGTTGAGGTGGCTGGCTGGAGGTTGCTGGCAGAGGCTGCAGATCAACTTGTTCACTGATGGAGACCAGAAGGGACTAAGGATGAAGTATCAGGATTCTCTGACATTGACAAAAAAACAAAAATTGACATTGCATGTGATGTTTTGAAGAATCACACACATGAAATCAAGATATAAAAGACCATGTCACTTACCACAAGTTGACTTGTGCTGCTGATTTCACACAAAGGTCCTGTTGAATCAACAACACTAACCCCAAAGAAGAAAACACACCAGCTGACTTTGAACCAGTTCAGCTGACAAACATTCATGCATTCTCCTACATTCACTATCTACAAATGGTAACTGATCCTAACACCTCAGCCTTCAAACTCTTCCACTCACCAGCAGTGAACCCTGGGCCTCCAAAATTTGCCATGTCAAACCCTCCACTGACAGCCACTCATCCTATACCTCAGCTCACTCGTCTCCTCATGGGAAAAAGTCCTCTTCTTCAGGCAAGACTAATGGACAATCTTCTTGGTTGGATGTTGAGGTGGCTGGCTGGAGGTTGCTGGCAGAGGCTGCAGATCAACTTGTTCACTGATGGAGACCAGAAGGGACTAAGGATGAAGTATCAGGATTCTCTGACATTGACAAAAAAACAAAGGTTGACATTGCATTTGATGTTTTGAAGAATCACACATGAAATCAAGATATAAAAGACCATGTCACTTACCACAAGTTGACTTGTGCTACTGATTTCATACAAAGGTCCTGTTGAATAAACAACACTCTTCCCAAAGAAGAAAACACACCAGCTGACTTTCAACAAGTTCAGCTGACAAACATTCATGCATTCTCCTACATTCACTATCTACAAATGGTTAGTGATCCTGACACCTCAGCCTTCAAACTCCTCCACTCACCAGCAGTGAACCCTGGGCCTCCAAAATTTGCCATGTCAAACCCTCCACTGACAGCCACTCATCCTATACCTCAGCTCACTCGTCTCCTCATGGGAGAAAGTCCTCTTCTTCTGGTCCAATGATTTGGACAATCTTCTTGGTTGGATGTTGAGGTGGCTGGCTGGAGGTTGTTGGCAGAGGCTACAGATCAATTTGTTCACTGATGGAGACCAGAAGGGACTAAGGATGAAGTATCAGGAATCTCTGACATTGACAAAAAAATAAACGTTGACATTGCATTTGATGTTTTGAAGAATCACACACATAAACTCAAGATATAAAAGACCATGTCACTTACCACAAGTTGACTTGTGCTGCTGATTTCACACAAAGGTCCTGTTGAATCAAAAAACATTCTTCCCAAAGAAGAAAATACACCAGCTGACTTTGAACAAGTTCAGCTGACAAACATTCATGCATTCTCCTACATTCACTATCTAAAAATGGTTATTGATCCTAACACCTCAGCCTTCAAACTCTTCCACTCACCAGCAGTGAACCCTGGGCCTCCAAAATTTGCCATGTCAAACCCTCCACTGACAGCCACTCATCCTATACCTCAGCTCACTCGTCTCCTCATGGGAAAAAGTCCTCTTCTTCTGGTCCAACGATTTGGACAATCTTCTTGGTTGGATGTTGAGGTGGCTGGCTGGAGGTTGCTGGCAGAGGCTGCAGATCAACTTGTTCACTGATGGAGACCAGAAGGGACTAAGGATGAAGTATCAGGATTCTCTGACATTGACAAAAAAACAAAAGTTGACATTGCATTTGATGTTTTGAAGAATCACACACATGAAATCAAGATATAAAAGACCATGTCACTTACCACAAGTTGACTTGTGCTGCTGATTTCACACAAAGGTCCTGTTGAATCAAAAACACTCTTCCCAAAGAAGAAAACACACCAGCTGACTTTGAACAAGTTCAGCTGACAAACATTCATGCATTGTCCCACATTCACTAACTAAAAATGGTTATTGATCCTAACACCTCAGCCTTCAAACTCTTCCACTCACCAGCAGTGAACCCTGGGCCTCCAAAATTTGCCATGTCAAACCCTCCACTGACAGCCACTCATCCTATACCACAGCTCACTCGTCTCCTCATGGGAAAAAGTCCTCTTCTTCTGGTCCAACGATTTGGACAATCTTCTTGGTTGGATGTTGAGGTGGCTGGCTGGAGGTTGCTGGCAGAGGCTGCAGATCAACTTGTTCACTGATGGAGACCAGAAGGGACTAAGGATGAAGTATCAGGATTCTCTGACATTGACAAAAAAACAAAAGTTGACATTGCATGTGATGTTGTGAAGAATCACACACATGAAATCAAGATATAAAAGACCATGTCACTTACCACAAGTTGACTTGTGCTGAAGATTTCACACAAAGGTCCTGTTGAATCAACAACACTAACCCCAGAAGAAAACACACCAGCTGACTTTGAACCAGTTCAGCTTGCAAACATTCATGCATTTTCCCACATTCACTATCTACAATCGGTTATTGATCCTGACACCTCAGCCGTCAAACTCTTCCACTCACCAGCAGTGAACCCTGGGCCTCAGAAATTTGCCATGTCAAACCCTCCACTGACAGCCACTCATCCTATACCTCAGCTCACTCGTCTCCTCATGGGAAAAAGTCCTCTTCTTCTGGCCTGAGTAATGGACAATCTTCTTAGTTGGACGTTGAGGTGGCTGGCTGGAGGTTGTTGGCAGAGGCTGCAGATCAACTTGTTCACTGATGGAGACCAGAAGGGACTAAGGATGAAGTATCAGGATTCTCTGACATTCACAAAAAGCAAAAGTTGACATTGTATGTGATGTTGTGATGAATCACACACATGAAATCAAGATATAAAAGACCATGTCAACTACCACAAGTTGATTTGTGCTGCTGATTTCACATGAGAGGTCCTGGTCCTGTATTCACGAATGGATGGGGGTTGAGAGATCAGCTATTTTCCTTCAGTGCAATCAGGTTAAAACTTGACTTTTTTATTAAAAGTCTGTCCAACAACTGAATTCATCAATGAGCATTTAGGTCAGTGATTTGATGACGAGCTGTTGGATCCCTTGTTCAGAACCTGCAGCTGCATTTACAGTTCAGAGTTCACGAGGCTGTTATTTTATTGGCATTCACTGCATTAGAAACAGAGCAGATCTCTGATTACCTGAACAGGATCTCATGTTATTTTCTTGAACTGAATTTTCTTTGAAATGTCTCATTACTAGTTATGAAATTCATCTTCATATTTGGACTAGTTTAAAAAAAACAGCTTTTTATCTTTGGTGTCACATTTCACATTAACTTATAAAACATGAGGAAATGAAAAGAAAAAAATCAGGGCTTTGAGACATTAATGAAAAAAAATAAATAAAGTAAAATAAAAAAATGACACGGTTTCAAAGATAAATGTAATCCTTGTGAGACTCACCCTCATGTTAAATCAGAACTCTATGGCCAACACAAACATGTCATAGATTTCTAAAATATCATCAAACTGTTGCTCTCACAGTTTCAAACACTCAGACTGTTTAAGATGGACCATAATCAGAAGAAGACCTTACCCAGACAACAGAGGGACTCATGCCTCTGGGATACCTCTGTCAGGATGTCTTCATGACACAGCAATCCCTCTGTCCTTTGTTTGTTGGGGGTGGGCTTTTCTCACAGGACATCATCATGTTTTGGTCAGAGGAATTCCCACAATACACTGGGGCTATTTTCCCATAGCTGGGGCAGTGGTTGATAGGTTCTGGGGCCAGTTTTTGGCGGCCCTGAATACTCTATCTCTGGGGACCACCGCTGCTCCGAGATCCCCTGCAGTTTAGCCTGGGACTGAGAGACCCAGTTTCCATGTGTGGCCACGAGGAGGCACTGCAGGAGTCTTGGTGGTGGAGAGTCTGAGAAGAGAGGAGAAGACCTGGACCACGTTCTCCTGGTTCTCCTCTCTTCTCCTCTGTACAGGAGCAAGCGGAGTCAGCAGTACTGACGACCAAAGCTCTATAGAGTACAGAAGTGCAGCAGACTGTCCACACACCCTGTGTGCATGCACACACACACACACCATTCACACACCATTCACACAAGAGTCATTCAACATTCACACAACATTCATTCAACATCCACACATGCTCATCACATTCAAACATCATTCTTACATCATTCACACAAGCACAGCACGAGACATCACAAGACATCACAGCACGAGACATCACAGCACGAGACATCACAGCACGAGACATCAAAACACAAGCTAACATCGAACAAGTAACATATATTTTTGGGTTTTTCTTTGTTTTTGAGACATAAAGACAGAAGACATAACAACATATCACCTAACAAAACACATTGAACATTTGACTTTTTTTGTAGTTTTTGTTTTTAGCTAGACATAAAGACAAAACACATAAGAACACGCCACATTCTAAAAACACATGGAACATAGAACAATTTTTAACACAAAGACCAAAGACATAAGAGCAGGTCACCTAACGAAAACACATGTAACATTTAACAAAAACATCACATTACATAAGACAAAACACAACACATCAGAAGACATCACAACACATGTTTATTATAGGGGTGTGGGCGGAGGCAAAAGACCATGAGAAGGAGGGAGGGTCCTGAAGAGGAGGAACAGACAAAGCTGGGGGAGGTGGAGTCAGAGAAGAGAGAGAAGAAATTGAGTCAGAACCTGAGGAGGAAGAGAAGATTGGGGAGGGGAAAACTGGTAAGAACAATGAGGAGGGTTGGGATAGTCAAGATCAGAGTCAGAGTCAGAGTCTGAGAAGGAGACAGAAGACTCAGAGGTGCTTGGAGACATCTGAGGGGAAAAGACTCAGGGGAGGAAGGAGGAGTCTCATGATGATAAGGAGACTGAGGAGGTGTCTGGGGAGGTAAAGGAGAATGAGAGGGAGAGAACTGATCCAGGAAAGGGGAGGATGGAGTCAGACAAGGGGAAGAAAGGTCAGACACGGAGATGTATTAGGGAGGACAAGACTGAAAGGGGTTAGGAGGGGTCTGGGGAGGCAAAGGACTCTGAGAAAGAGAAAGGCGCTTCCTTGGAGGTGCGCCCTCTGCCTCCTCAGCAGACCTCTTGCCTGACCCAGCACGCTGTTGGTCCCTTTTCAGCATTAAAACCCTTAAGTTCTCTACCCACCTTGGCTTGGAGGTCCGAATGTCTGAAGGGTTCTGGACCCCAGGGTTGAAAGCCGGGGCCGGAAGAACAGCTGGATCACAGACATCCTTAGATGTAGCACCCTTGGGGGGAAGTCGAGTCAGAGAAGGGAGAGAAGATTTAGGGGGCAAGTTATGGGACAGGGAAATGCGCCGAGAGGGGGTGTGGGTGGAAACAAAAGACCCTGAATAACAGGGAGGGTCCTGAAGAGGAAGAGGAGACAGAGGAGGGGGAGGTGGATTCAAAGAAGGGGGAGAAGAATCTGAGTCAGAGGAGGAGACAGAAGACCCAGAGGTGCTAGGAGACATCTGAGGGGGACAAGACTCAGGGGAGGAAGGAGGGGTCTCATGAAGATAAGGAGACTGAGGAGGTGTCTGGGGAGGTAAAGGAGAATGAGAGGGAGAGAACTCATCCTGCAAATGGGGATGGAGTCAGGCAAGGGGAAGAAAGGTCAGACACGGAGATGTTTGAGGGAGAACAAGACCTAAAGGTGTTAGGAGGGGTCTGGGGAGGCAAAGGAGGCTGAGAAAGAGAGAGGCGCTTCCTTGGAGGTGCGCCATCTGCTTCCTCAGCAGGTCTCTTGCTTGACCCAGCACGCTGTTGGTCCCTTTTCAGCATTAAAACCCTCAAGTTCTCTACCCACCTTGGCTTGGAGGTCTGAATGTCTGAAGGGTTCTGGACCCCAGGGTTGAAAGCCGGGGCCGGAAGAACAGCTGGATCACAGACATCCTTAGGTGTAGCACCTTGGGGGAGGTCGAGTCAGAGAAGGGAGAGAAGATCTAGGGGGGTTATGGGACAGGGAAATGCGCCGAGAGGGGGGGTGTGGTGGAGACAAAGACCCTGAATAACAGGGAGAGTCCTGAAGAGGAAGAGGAGACAGAGGAGGGGGAGGTGGAGTCAAAGAAGGGGGAGAAGAATCTGAGTCTGAGATAGAGTCTGAGTCAGAGTCTGAGCAGGAGACAGAAGACTCAGAGGTGCCAGGAGACATCTGAGGGGGACAAGACTCAGGGGAGGAAGGAGGGGTCTCATGAAGATAAGGAGACTGAGGAGGTGTCTGGGCAGGTAAAGGAGAATGAGAAGGAGAGAACTGATCCTGGAAACGGGGGGATGGAGTCAGGCAAGGGGAAGAAAGGTCAGACACGGAGATGTTTGAGGGAGAACAAGACCTAAAGGTGTTAGGAGGGGTCTGGGGAGGCAAAGGAGGCTGAGAAAGAGAGAGGCGCTTCCTTGGAGGTGCGCCCTCTGCTTCCTCAGCAGGTCTCTTGCTTGACCCAGCACGCTGTTGGTCCCGTTTCAGCATTAAAACCCTCAAGTTCTCTACCCACCTAGGCTTGGAGGTCTGAATGTCTGAAGGGTTCTGGACCCCAGGGTTGAAAGCCGGGGCCGGAAGAACAGCTGGATCATCGACATCCTTAGGTGTAGCACCTTTGGGGGGAGGTCGCATCAGAGAAGGGAGAGAAGATTTAGGGGGCAAGTTATGGGACAGGGAAATGCGCCGAGAGGGGGTGTGGGTGGAGACCAAAGACCCTGAATAACAGGGAGGGTCCTGAAGAGGAGGAGGAGACAGAGGTGGGGGAGGTGGAGTCAAAGAAGGGGGAGAAGAATCTGAGTCTGAGATAGAGTCTGAGTCAGAGTCTGAGTCTGAGAAGGAGACAGAAGACTCAGAGGTGCCAGGAGACATCTGAGGGGGACAAGACTCAGGGGAGGAAGGAGGAGTCTCATGAAGATAAGGAGACTGAGGAGGTGTCTGGGGAGGTAAAGGAAAATGAGAAGGAGAGAACTGATCCTGGAAACGGGGGGATGGAGTCAGATGAGGGGAAGAAAGGTCAGACAGGGAGATGTATGAGGGAGAACAAGACCTAAAGGTGTTAGGAGGGGTCTGGGGAGGCAAAGGAGGCTGAGAAAGAACCAGAAGCTTCCTTGGAGGTGCGCCCTCCGCCTCCTCAGCAGGTCTCTTACCTGACCCAGCACGCTGTTGGTCCCTTTTCAGCATTAAAACCCTCAAGTTCTCTACCCACCTAGGCTTGGAGGTCTGAATGTCTGAAGGGTTCTGGACCCCAGGGTTAAAAGCCGGGGCCGGCAGAACAGGTGGATCACAGACATCCTTAGATGTAGCACCTTTGGAGGGAGATAGAGTCAGAGAAGGGAGAGAAGAGGTAGGGGGGCAGTTAAGGGATAGAGAAATGCGCCTGGAGGGGGTGTGGGTGGAGACAAAAGTCCCTGAATAACAGGGAGGGTCCTGAAGAGGAAGAGGAGACAGAGGCGGCCTCAGGGCTGGCTCAAAAAAGGGGAGAGTCAGAACAACAGGAGAGAGAAGACTCGAAGGAGGAAGAATGGTAGACAGGTGCAGGGTGGGACTCCAGGGACATTGAGTAAGAGGCAGCCAGCAGGTCTCAGGGGATAGAGGAGATTTGTGAGGGGACATCAGCAATATCAAAGGAGGGGGAAGTGGAGTCAGAGCAGGGAGAGAAAAGTCAGAGGGGGAAAAACCAAAGGTGTGAGGAGGAGTCTGGAGAAGATAGGAAGACTCAGGAGGGGCAACTGGTCCAGGGAATGAGGAGGTGGAGTGAAAGGAGGGGCGGAAAAGTCAGACTGGGGGATAAAGTAGGGAGGACAAGGATGAAAGGTGGAAGGATTAGTGTAGAAAAGAGAAGGAGCATGAGGAGGAGACAAGTGAACAAAGGAAGGGGGAGCTGGAGTAAAAGGAGGAGTAGCAAAGTCAGACAGGGGGACATAGGAAGGGGTAAAACACTCAGCGAAACAGGAGGCAGCCTCAGGAGGCTGGCTCAAAAAAGGGGGAGGTAGAATAACAGGAGGGAGAGAAGACTCGAAGGAGGAGAAGTAGACAGGTGCAGGGCTGAAAGGAGAAGAGTAAGAGCAGCAGCAGAGTGCCGGGTCCTGGTACTCCATGTCTTCAGTCCTACACACTGGAAAGCAGGGCACTTCCACGGACTCGTGGACCATGGTGGAGCACTCACCTGCTTCATAGGGAGGGGGGCAGTTGGAGTGAGCCTGGGCCGATCTCATCCGGAACTCGGTGGAACTCGGTGGAACTCCGTCACCATGATTAAGAAGGCCTTCAGCTGGATCATGGATCTAAAGACAGAAACAAAACAAACAATCAGAATCTGGATGTTCACAACTGAACAGCAGCAAATTTATCAGACAGACTTTCTTTAAGAGTTTCACAGTTCTGAGGAAAAACTAGAGTCAAAGTCCTCAGCACACTAATATTTATCTGTAGGTATGTACAGTGGAAATGGAGAAATCTGGTAGCCCAGAGGGCCACATTAATGCTGTACACACAGCCAAGGGCCCCACTACTAACTTCAAAATAATCACTATACAGCATTCATGCTAATTTATCTGAACAAAGGGAGCATGTAACTCTCTAAAAATCACCCTAACATTCAAATCTTTAAAGTGCCGTTTAACTTTTATCCTTTTCTCTCATAATATTGACCAATCACGACTGAAAATATCATGATTTTAACTTATCTCATATTATTGACATTTTAACGAAGACTCATGACTCCATAGCTCATAACTAGACCTTTTTATTTCATAATTTTGGCTTTAAACTCAAAGTTCTGGCTTCTATGTCTTCATTTTGACTTTCATTTCATAATCATTACATCATATCTCAAAATTTTAATTCTTTACTTACATTTGGACTTTCTGTCTCTTATCTATTGTGTTTATGTCATATCCATGACTTATAACATCATAATCATGAATATTTTCTTCATAATTATAATACTTTCCGAAATAATTTTGACTGTTTTTAATCTTTAATCTAATCATTTCACAGTTTAAACTCATAAGAAGGACCTACAAATTCAGATTTGCTTTTCATCAGCGCTGAGGTAGTTTCCGGTTGTTGTGTCGTGGAAATGTTCTTCCACAGTGATGCTTCAAAAGTTATTAAAGAAACAGGATATCAACATTCGGCTAGTTCTCTGCAGATAATTGGATATATACCAACAACCAAAGAACAAACAGAATTTTTAAGGTCAAGGAAGAGTTGTCATTTTATCACCTTAATGTTGACAGTTTATTGATATTTAAATTAACTTCAGGGACACACTGAGTGAGAGGGAGGGCACTGTGTGTCCACAGTCACACCTTCACTGCTCAAACTGCACATTAAAAGGCAGACATCATAATATTACCTCTAAGTAATTAAAATATAGTCACATATATCTTTTATGCATTTCAAAGGACCACATCGATATTCTGAAACCTAAATGCACATAATGATAGATGACTGAAGAAACTACAAACTGATTAGAGGAAGGTCAGAGCTTTCATCAACATTCAACAGCCTGAGAAAATAACAGTAAAAGAATTATAGCTGAGTTCATATCAAAAATAAAATGCAAACTCTAATCTAACCCAAAGTTACCATTATGGTTACCTCAACACTCTACAGTGACTTTCAACATTATTAAGCATCAAATGTTATTATTTTGTTTATTTTCTGATATGTACTCATGACTCATAAATTAACATTAGCTCAGCATATTACAACAACTGGATAAAACAGTGAACAACATTATCACTGAAAATTAAACCTGCAATCTGTTTTTCAAACAACATTCATTTAAACTACATTGATACACTGTTCTCTTCACCAGAATGCTGTTTTTGTCATTTAATCAACATATCTTAAAAAAACTCAGCATATTTCACAGCTCTAGTACAGACCAAAACGAGATTAAAGCAGCTATTTTATCGTTTTCATTCTAGTCTTTATATGTTGTCTGTCTTCAGGTGGTGAGCAGTCAATCTACTAAAATTATACTGCAACAACCTAAAAAAAAGACTTAGACTAATCTAACATGGAACACAGAGGACCATGGGCTGCAGAAATCCATCCAAAATGATATTTCTTTAACAGTTATCAGCCCAATAAGTGTTTTAATGATTTAAAACAGTAACAAAATGAAGGTGTAGAAATACATAGCCTCGCTTCAAACTGTTCAGCTAACTGTTGTCTTGGGCTCATCGACCGTTTTTTTTACCACATTTCTTGACTAGTTAATTTCACTTACAATATTCTCTCAATATTCCAGTAAAACTTGATTAATAAACCCAAAAAGTGTCATTTCAGGACATTTTATTAAGTCTGTTGGCATGTTGCTTTTTACATTCGAAAGGTTCTGACTCTTGCCCAGACACATGGAGTTCAATATAATCATATTTCTTACATTTCTCGAGCAAAGATCGACTTTCTCCATTTTTCTGATGGTCGGTCGATGAACTTTGGCTGCAGCAACTTTTTCAACTCTGGTCTTGAGGCAGGAAATGATTTTAAAACCGTCTGAATGTCTTCACGGACTCGGTTTGTGAGGTTTGGTTGGTTGCTATTCTTCAAATGAATTTAATGTTGACATAGAAACCAACATCCGTCAATCACGTTCTGACGTCTCTGACGTCATTGCGTAATAACGGCTCCATCGACTGTGTAATTGAATAACAGCCTGACTGTTTGTTTTTACACATCATTGGAGCTCCGCGTTTTCTTTCCTTTCTTGTTCTTTTTATTCCGCGAAAAAAAAAAACCCAATATTTCTTAGAATTCCTGGCTCAATTCTGCAAAAACATTTTAAAACCTCCGAAAACCTTTGAAAGTCAAAATTGTAAATAAATATTTGCTGTCTCATTATTTTACATATTTGCCTTTCAATCCTTAAAGCTTAAGACTGTGTGTGCTTCTTTTAGTCCACTTGGATTTTTAGTGTAAGAATCTGTGTATAATCTCAATCTTTCAAACAGGATCAGGTGAAAGACATATTTTACATAGCAAAGGCAGAGACAAGCGGGGCTGTCTGAGGTTTTAGACTGTAATGATATAAGATTTGTTTTTTCAGTGTTGTATGACCATAGAGACAAAACACAAAATCAAAATGAAGTGGAAATATCACACAACTTAAAACAAATCATACACAGATCAATAATGAACAAACCTTTTCCACCTGATTATTGTAGTTAAGCCTCCACCATAGAGAAACAAAATCTAAGGATGTAGGGAAATTTAAAGTAAAAGCTATTAACAAATTTACAGCTATGTAGATCTGTTACATCTAAATAGTTGTGATGCATTGCATCTACTTTTTGAAGCTGATTTTGTCTCAAATGTTCAATAGGTCAGCTAGTTTTCTGAAAACAATTAGTCTACCTAAAAACCTGGGGGCAGCAACTACTGTTCATACTGTATTTTTAAAAGCAAACTCAAGACCTACTTTTAGTATAGCTTTTAACTAATGATATTTATTACCTGAATTTCTTTGCAATATACTACTCTAGCATATTTCATTACGCATTTGGCGGTTGTCTGTCTCATTGACACATATTATTTATTTGTACATTTGATTATTTTCCCTTTATTTTTAGTTAATTTCTTATCATGATTGTTAATTATCATTTTAGTCTTAGCTCCTGTGTTGCCTCAATTTTAATTCAAGATAGCGTCCCCTCAGTCCTCTTTTTCTGTTTTCTGTTATTCTTCTCTTAAAGCCGATGTGTGTGTGTGTGTGTGTGTGTGTGTGTGTGTGTGTGTGTGTGTGTGTGTGTGTGTGTGTGTGTGTGTGAGTGTGCGTGTAGTATGTGCTTGATCATGCATTTTCTTTCCATTCAGTTTTGTACTTTTATTTATTCTAATTTTATTTCAAATTAGAACTGTGTGCTACAATATTTTCTGTGAAAAGTGCTGAACAAAAAGCTTGACTGATGCATGACTGGTAAATATATGCCAACACCAAAACATCAAAAAAGATTTTTGATGTAAGGAAAGAGTTTTTCTTTCTATCACCTTCATGTTCACAGTGAACTGATTTTTTTAAACCAGCTTCAAGGACACAATGAGTGATAGGGAGGGTGTGTGCCCCCCCAGCACATGTTGCCCATCATTGCTCAAACTACACATTAAAAGGTAGACATTATGCATTACTTCAAAAACATAGTTTCACATATCTGTCATACCATTTTAAAAGACCAAATCTATATTTAAAAACAAGAAAGCACATGACAGTAGATGGTTGAAGCAGCTATAAAAGGAATCAGGGTCAGTCCGACCTTTTTTAAACTGAATAGTCAGGGCAAATACCAAGAAATAAATCAAATGATAATCAACATCTAAATTAAAAACCATACTCTGCTCCTGTTATCAGCATTACAATAGGCTGCTCTAAACACTTCTAACACTCATTTAAGTAAGCACTGAAGTTACCTCAACACTCTATTATTTCTTTTCTGATAAGCACACATGACTTTATAATCTGAACCCAGTAAAGATTAAAAAAATCTCAAGGACCGATAAATTAAGATCAGCTCAGCATTTTACATTAACTGGATAAAACAATAAACAAACTTTAAATTGAAAATTAAACCTGCATCTGTTTGCCATACAACTTTCATTTAAACTACATTGATACACTGTTCTCTTCACGTGAATGCTCTTTTTATAAATTTACCTACATACCGTTATCCTAAAAAAAACTCGACATACAATATTTCACAGATTCAGACCAGAACGAGATTCAAAGCAGCTATTTTATTAATTTCATTCAAGTCTTTAAATGTTTTCTGTCTTCAGGTAGTGAGCAGTCAATCTATTAAAGTTACACCTCAACAAGCCAAAAAAATACTTACACTAATCTAACAAGGAACACAGAGGACTATCTGCTCCAGAAAAAGAAAAACTTAAAAATGCAGTTCTGTCTAACACAATACTTTTAAAATAACTTTGTTCAAAAGTTGTTTGGCACTAGAGGTCATTGTGGCTCTTCATCCATTCTCCAGTATGTGAGAGAATTTCTCACTTTTAAGCATAGAGGCTAATATATGACTGCACTACTGAAATATTTCAATATAAACCCAGAGACATTGTCCCAAATTACTATACCACATTTGTTAATTTGAGACAGCAAGAAAATGTCCAAATCAAGAAAATGAAAACACCACAAAACAGTGCTTGTTTATTTTAATACATCATTTTATCATACATCTTAGTATAGCTTAAACACACAGTTAATTGGTCATACAAATTTAACAGCCTTACATTAAATTCCAACAAAAACATTCAATTTTCCGTACAAGTTTGGTAAGAGTCTCTGTCAGTAACGCCATCATCACCTCTGTGAGAGGATTTATTCTTTTTCTCATAATAACGAGATCGTGATCTTAATTACGAGATAAGGTGTCTAATTTTTTTTTTATTCAGTGAATGCAATGACGTACTTCTGTAATAAATGTAGGCTATAGTTAAGCCTCTTTTCACATCTGACCTTGAGGTAGCATTAAGCTAAACCGACATCTCTAAAAATGATCAGTAACAAGAATGTTTACAGTTTGAGCTAAAGTTGGGAAATTTATGGAGTTTAATCTGACGTACAAGTGCTGCCTTCCACAATCATTAAAACAGAGTAAGTGACATTAAAAGATAACTGTTGACAGAATTTTTCCATCATTGTTATGAGCAATATTTGAGTTATTAGTATTTTGAAATTATATTTCTCTGTTTGCCAATTTTTAATGTTAAAAATAACAGTGTCAAAAAAGCCTGTGGTGCGTGGTTTTAAATCAGTGAATAATTGTGAAGTAAAGTTGAAATTTAAACATCTATTAAAATAATCCTGATCATCATTATTGCTGAATCGAGTAGCCACTAGTGAGAGCCACGTTTTAAGAAGAAGATTCAAGAAAAATGCAGGAAAATTTCTGTAGAAAAGGTCACAAATAGATTGACATTGGGGAACGGCTCAATAATGAACAAATTAAATATAATAAATAATGGAGGATTTATTAACTTAGAGCATGTTGTTAAGAGTACACAAAATGATCAAACAGGAAACAGATCTTAAAACAGCATAAATCATTTAAAATACCTGTGCTCTATAGCTGTACAAAATATATCCTGTTGGAGCAGGCCATAGAATAAATTAAGTTTATGCTCTGATGAGGTTAAGTGGATTCAACAAAATATAAAAAATGACAAAAAAAAAAACTGAGGGAATGAATCAAATGAATGAATAAAATCTGAATAAATTGAAATTAAATAACTCCTACATTGTGACACTTTTAGCTTCTCTGATTACATTAATGAGTTTTGCTGCCTGGACAGATTTACTGACCACGGGGATTTGTTTTTTAATTAAAGTCTGAGTTTAAATGTTGTGTTATTATCTGGGATTCTCTTCTGACTTTACTTGATCTGTTTATTTCTATGTTTGGTTAGTTTTTGCAGAGAAGAAGGACATTAGCCCAAAGTGTGAGAAAACACACCAGCTGACTTTGAACAAGTTCAGCTGACAAACATTCATGCATTCTCCTACATTCACTATCTACAAATGGTTATTGATCCTAACACCTCTGCCTTCAAACTCTTCCACTCACCAGCAGTGAACCCTGGGCCTCCAACATTTGCCATGTCAAACCCTCCACTGACAGCCACTCATCCTATACCTCAGCTCACTCGTCTCCTAATGGGAAAAAGTCCACCTCTTCTGGTCCAATGATTTGGACAATCTTCTTGGATGGATGTTGAGGTGGCTGGCTGGAGGTTGCTGGCAGAGGCTGCAGATCAACTTGTTCACTGATGGAGACCAGAAGGGACTAAGGATGATGTATCAGGATTCTCTGACATTGACAAAAACCAAAAGTTGACATTGCATGTGATGTTGTGAAGAATCACACACATGAAATCAAGATACAGTTTAAAAGACCATGTCACTTACCACAAGTTGACTTGTGCTGCTGATTTCACACAAAGGTCCCTTTGAATCAACAACACTTTTCCCAAAGAAGAAAACACACCAGCTGACTATGAACAAGTTCAGCTGACAAACATTCATGCATTCTCCTACATACACTTTCTACAAATGGTTCCTGATCCTAACACCTCAGCCTTCAAACTCTTCCACTCACCAGCAGTGAACCCTGGGCCTCCAAAATTTGCCATGTCAAACCCTCCACTGACAGCCACTCATCTGTTGTGAGATGATCTTGGTGAACTCAAGACAGAGTTCTCCCAGGAAATGCAACCTTGTGTCTGAGGTCAACATGATCTCAGCCTTCACCCGCACTGTTTACAACATTCGCAATCAAAAACCCATTTGGTGAAACAAAAAAGAATTAAGGAAGATAATCTCTGTTTTATACAAGAAGATACGCAACGAACTACATGAAAGAACATTAGATGTAAAGAACAAATGGGAGATGGAACTTAACACAATAATAGATGATTGATTAAGACTCATGGGAAGAGTGGCAAATGTCTGAACAGCCCAAATTGGAGGAATATGCTAAACTAAGAAAGATTCTTTAAGACACCAATTATCTTGGCCAGCTATACAGTAATGTCACTCTGCTGGAGAAAGTGTGACAGATTGGTGATTTCACACATATTCTATGTCCAGTGGTGAAACATTTCTATAAAGTGACAGCAGAAATAAAAGAAAATCTTAAAGCTTAATACCAGCTTAAAATTTATCATGATCTTATGTTGCAACACTACAAACTTGGGATAAGGATAAAAGGTATATGTTTAAAGTCCTTATATTAATTGCCCCTAATCACCATCAACTGGCTCAACCACATTCACCAACGCTTGAACAATGGACTCAAAAGATTAGGTGGTGAACTGTATGGAGGACATTACTTCAATACTGAGACTGAGGAGAGATAACTATCTGAAGAAATGGTCTTCTGTAATCTCCTATTTGGAAAAGACTTAAATTTGCAGGTAATATGATTTTTCTCTGTATAAGGGATATTATTTCTTTTAAAATTTATATAGTTTTTGTATATTTAAGGAAACTGTAATGTACTTATAAGTGTGTGACTATTTGTCAAGGAACTGTTTTAATAAAAGTTCAAAAAAAAAAAAAACCCATTTGGTGCCTGGCACAGGATGGACACGTCAAACATAGGGCTTAATACAAGACATTGACCAGGAGGACATAAGACTCACTGCCTTAACAGACGATCGTAAAAGACTGTCTCCTTTGTCTGGAATGGGTGATTACCAACACTCAACCCCCATTAAACCCAAAGGGAGGAATCTTCCTGTAATGACTTTAACCAAATTGGCCAGAGATGACCTGTCAACCTCCTTATCAGACTGGGATATTTGCATTTTTAAAGACATTCCTTCAGCCAGATTTCTACAAACCCCTCCAAAATCATCTAAGACCTTGTATACATATCTAAGCAATATGATAACCTGATGTGTTGTGAAATGTATGCTATCTGAGTCAATGTGATTCCCCAAGATAAGCCAAACTGGAATCACTTCCTTCAATTCTCAATTCCATCTTCCCACAGCAGGAAAACTACAATGGACCAACAGTGCCACCCTGTGGAAGCACTGGCAACGAACATTTGCAAAAGTAAATGAAGCGAAGCCTGCGAGCTAGTTCAGGCAGACAATGAAAATATATTCATGTCACATTATATCATGTCACACTCTACATCAATCCTAATACTCTCCATTATTTGGCTGTATTTAAACTGGAGTTTTTCTCTCCCTCTGCTCGCAAACGTCTATGCTGCCAGACACTGATTTCTGCGTGTTCTTTCAGCTGCTCTCTCATGCGTTTGTCATCCCTTTTGCTCCTGATCCTGATGTCTCTGTGTCTCTGATTCAGTGAGTGAGTCTCAGCGGTCATAGCACTGGGAATCCTGAAACCCCAGATTCAGTTGAAGTTCATTTTGAATAGTGTTGTCTCGCCAGATCTGCACATGAAAAACAATCCGGATGATCCTGCGCGCCTGTTGGAAGAGCTCTATGCCGTAACATCACCGCCGCCACTTCAGCCACAAGTTTCCATTGTTTGATGATCAGCAGAACTCCAGATTCCTTGAAGGTATGCCAGGTAAAGCGCCTGCCATCGCTCCTGAGCTGGAACTGTAAAAGCCAGATTCAGCTTCTCCACACGTCCAGGTCTGCAAGTGAAATCAGCGCTGAACACCGTGGAAACAACGCCACGCCATGTGAGCATGGGTCCTCTATTCCATAGCTGGACACCTGTTGCATCTTGACGGCATACCGCAAAAACCCTGGATTTGCAGTTCCATTCCTGCCACTTTCTCAGCTCCAGCCTGCTGCTGCTGCCATTTGGTTCTCTAAGAATCAAATCTGCTCATAATCTCATTCCGTAATCTTTAACATTTGACACAATGATTGAATTATGTCTTCTTCAGGGTATGTTAGATCACTCTGCTCGTATCATTATTTTAATCATATTTTATCTATTTTATTCATTCATCTGAGATGTTATGGTTAATCATATACCCTAGTACATAATTACTTAAAGTAATTTTATGAAACTTTGCTCTTATCTCAACAGGTCATAATATTATTTTGGTGAAGAATCTGTTGTATGGTTCTGAATTTGCATACAAAGATACAACGAGGTGAAGACTTTCCAGTAGTTCTAAGTCAGACTCAGTAATATTTATCCATCTGAATTCGGTCGTTTTAGTTGTCTCATACACACTATAGCAGTGGAAATATCTGATTAAGACATTAGAATAAAGGAGCATTAATTTAACTAAACTAAAACAAAGCAGAATTAAAATAAAGTACAATGAATAAATACAACCAATGAAAAGAGAGGGTTGTAACATGCAGTTCCTTTAAAGCAATATCAACTTCCTTACGAAAGAAATAAGTAACAATTAAGTAAAGTGAGACTCTGAATGAGATGGAGGTATAATCAGTATTAACAATTAATAATTTTCAAGGTAAAGGTAAAGCTAAGATAGTGATCCAGAATGTTCAAGTTCCTTACTCTGGCAGAATTTAAAGAGGCCTGTTGTGAGACACCATTGTTAAGTAAATCCACAATGCAGAAATTTGTCACCTACTTAGCTATAAGTCAGGTCTTTTGGTTCTCTTTTAAGGGAATATGGCTTTTAAAGAGCATAATCAGCATGCTGCTAAAAAGCTGAAGGTTTTGTTATTATTACAGAAAAAGTCCTGTTTCTCTGAAAAGAATTATTGAGTCTAAATTTATCTTGATATGGATGTTTTATACATGAGTGCCTCTGCTCAGTCTTTAAATGTTGGACAGTGTTTATCATGGAGCTCTGAGAATTATCACATGTGGATTTCTGAGTCATCACTGAACTTATAATCTAAAGTCAGTTGGACTTCCTTAAACCGTGACTGCACTGGTATGTGTTCATTTACAAAGCCATTGTTGATAAAATTGCTGACTATCTGTCCTCCTTATTAATCTTGATGGATGGATTACATAACCTGAAATCATTGAGCTTTATGCAGTTTGTTGTTACCAAAGTCCGAACTGATGAGTTTTAGCTTTTAACTGACTTTTAGCTTCTCTGCACCTTCTGCATGGAATAATCTGCAGACTGAATTTAAGTGGCAGAGCTCAGCATCTCTGAATGTTTTTAAATCTGCAATGAAAGCTCTGGAATACAGAGTTCTGAATGTCACAGCTTTAATTGATGGCTTTTGGTTTTTCTCTCATTTGTACTGTTGAGTCTGTGTTTGCTGCAGATTTGCTGATCTCAATGGGACCAACCTGGATTTAAATAAAGTTTAAAATAAATTAATTAATTAATTTAAAATAAATTAATACATAAAATGTATATTAAAAATAAAATAAAATAAACATGTCACTTAATAATAATAATAATAATAATAATAATTAATAATAATAACAATAAAATATAAATAAAATAAAAATAACCCCTGTCTGAAAATCTTCAGTCAGCTGCTAGATCAGAAATAGAGGACACTCCATCAAAGAAGTTTCAAAGGCTGCATGGTTGGTCCTTTCTCAAAATCCCCTTCTCTATTTCAGCAGTGAGCCCTGGGTCTTGACAAAATATTCACTCAAACTCATCTCTCAGCTCCTCAGGATACCTCATGAAGCAAACAGCCTAATTCCACCTGAATCATTGTCTTTATACTCTTCTGTAGATGCTGTGCAATCATTAATCAGCTGGGGCTGGTGCATGGCTGAAGCAGACAATACAGATGCCTTCAAGTCATTCTGACTCATCTGTAGCATCTTTTGGCATTAAGTGGCATTCAGAGTTATTTCTCTGTGAAGTAACCTGCTGTCTTAGTAGCCTTAGCACTTACACACATGAGGCTCAATGCTGAATTCTGTACATGTGAAAACTATGCTTTGCTGCCAGACAGTCAAAGACAGAGCAGTTTTAATGAAGGCTGTTGTTCAGACCTGCAGTTTGGTCTTGCTCTGCAATGAATGGAATAGCATTTCTTTCTTTGACATGTTGAGTCTTTAGATTCTCTCCAGCTTTATACTGACGCTGCTCCATCTGTTGTTGATTTCTATAAGGTGGTTTGTAGATGTCTGGCAAACAAAATACTGACCCTCAAGGATCCTAAATCCACTGCTCTATGAGCTTTACCCAGTAGTGATGCTTGCTCTGAACCAGGTCTCTTTTAATCCTCAGTATGATCTCACCTTTTCTGATTTGAAAATAGAAAGGACATGTATGCCTTATCCTGAAGCACTCAAATCTGACAGATCTCACCAATGCACTCATATCAAATTGCAAAACTAAAATGTCCTTTCTCTTCTATACAATTATCTGCATCATCGCCCCTTCTCAACCATCATCCCCTGGTTCATCAACGGTCACAAACCAAATGAGATCCTGGTTCTCTTCAATCTGCAAGTTTTCTGTTGAGCTATGGCCTGCCTCCTGACACTATTCCCTCACTTCCTGAGGACTGGTAACCATGACAGCATCGCTTCATCTGCCTACCTCCACACTGCAATCCTGGGGCTGGTCCTTTTCACACATCAGCTAAGGAGACTTCACAGAAAGTCATCCTGGCTGCTCAAAAGCTCATGAGTTCCATTTGACATTTAAGATTGCATCCAATTGCTGAACTCTGTACTGGCAGGTGGTGTGCGCTGCTCATCACACTAAGGAGACTTCCTGAAAAGTCATCAGTCTGCTCAAAGCTCATGAGTTCCTGCATTAGTATTTAAAAATCGTATCCACTTGCTACATAACTCTGTAATGCATATCAGGTGGTGTGCTTTTCTGGAATGAGACTTCACAGAAAGTCATCCTGGCTGCTCAAAGCTCATGAGTTCCTGCATTTCATATTGAAAGGTGCATCAATTGCTGCATAACTCTGTACTGCATATCAGGTGGTGTGCTTTTCTGCAATGCTAAAGACTTCAGAAAGTCATCCTGTCTGCTCAAAGCTCAAGTTCCCATTTAGTATTTAAATCGTATCCACTTTCTCTCTGAATTGCATATCAGGTGGTGTGCTGGGGTTAAGTAACCAATTCATTATGCTTCCTGCATTCTCTAGGTAGTATGTTCTCAGCGGGCGCTGGAATGGCGGCTCTGGTGCTTGGGCCCACACATAGTAGTTCACTAGGTAGTATGTTCTCAGCACGCTGAATGGTCCACTGGTGCTTGGGCACACATAGTAGTTCACTAGGTAGTATGTTTGAGGCGCTGGGGAATCATTCTGCTGATGCTTGGGCCCACACAGTAGTCACTAGGTAGTATATTCTCTCTCAGCAGCTGAATGGCATGTGATGCTTGGGCCCACACATGTAGTCACTAGGTAGTATATTTCAGCAGCTAATCGACACAACAGCTGATGCTGGGCCCACACATAGTAGTCACTAGGTAGATATTCCTCCCAGCTAATGGCGACAAAGCACTGGTGCCTCCACACATAGTAGTTCAGTAGGTAGTATTCCTCAGAGCGCTGAAAATTTTCTGATGGCTGGTGCCTGGGCCCACATAGTAGTCACTAGGTAGTATATTCCTCCCAGCTGCTCAAATCACACTACTGGTGCCTGGGCCCATAGTGGTTTACTAGGTAGTATATTCCTCTCACAGCACTGGGGAATAGCCACATAGATCTCATCAGCAGCAGACTCCTATCAGTTATGTTTTGGGGTGTTCTCATATGTTGCTCATCACTCTCCATGCCTTCATGTAACATTTCTGCAAAGAGTGATGAGACTGGAGCCTCAAACCTGTAACATGTATATGCAGCTACAATAAAACAATTGACATTGAGTTGACTGACTGAAATGAAGCGAAGCCTCACTAGTTCAGGCAGACAACTCGAAACAAGTCTATTCACATGTCACATTCACATATCATAATCACACTCCTTACATCAATCCTCCTACTCTCCACCTCTCAATTTGGCGGTGTATTTAAACTGGGGTTTACCCATCTCTCCTCTGCTCAAACGTCTATGCTGCCAGACACTGATTTGCTGCGTGTTCTTTACCTCCACCCCAGCATCCACCTGCAGGCTCATGTTCTCATATGTTTTGCTCATCACTCCTCCATGCCTTCATGTAACATTTCTGCAAAGGAGTGATGAGACTGGAGCCTGGACGCCAAACCTGTAACATGTATATGCAGCTACAATAAAACAATTGAACGTGAGTTGACTGACTGAACTGAAGTTACTTAAATGTAATGAACTGTTTTTGACAATGCTTGTGTAAAGTTTGTATGTTATAAGCTTCCCGACAAAATAATCAGTATCAGGGAAGTCTAGGCAATATAGCTTGAATAGTCTAGAGTAGTGTTGTTACATTAGTATACATATATAAATATATAACCTTTGAATCTCCTTTTTATTTTGATAGTAAGTGTTTGGTATCAAAATATTGATGAAACGATCTTGTTATTGGTTTCGTAATATTGAGTGATTCCCAAATTATAACTCCCTATTGGTAAAACTTAAGCTTATCAAGTTTGTGAAAGCTTAGACAGATATCCGCAGCTCAAAACCACACCCACTTCAGAGTTTAAAAAGCTGAACCTGGAGCCTAGAGCCGCTGCACTTCAAAGCTTCCTCTTTCTTGTCTGGACGCTTCGATCTTCCTCTCAATGTGGCTCACTTTGTTCCTCTTCACCTGCCGACAAGACTTTTTGCTATTTTGCAAAGTCAGCAATTTTGCCGTTTTCTAGCCTTAACTCAATTTCTCCTAAAGTATTCTTCCCTTTTAATGAACACTCTGCCACCATCACTTTATTTAATTTAAAGTAATTTAGGTCCAGCGAACATTTCTTTTTGAATTAATAAAGTAAACTTCTGGACAGAGACTCCTGCAGCCGTGTACTCAGCTGAACAGACAAAGCAGAGACTCCATCTGCATCAATCCCAGCGCAACTCTTGAGATCCCTCAAGCACCAGGCGGTCCAGACTGCCTCCACCTCAGCAGGCACATCCATCAAACCTGGTGACTTGATCGACAGACCAGCCTTCTAAGTAAGATCTCTCCTGAACTTCAGCCAGCTTGTGTAATTAGTTTATCGCTCAATGGGATAAAACCCTTTTTTTTCCTTCAGCTTACAAATAGTCCATCAAATTCCTACCTCAATTCATCACTCAATATAACCAGGTTGAATACTTATCGTTACTCTAATCCCCACCAAAGAAGTGTTATTTTCTCCTTAAGTTTCATATCCTGCAAATGTACTTTTAATGCTTTTTGTCCCTGGTGTATTGTTCTGTTTATTATTTCATTTTGTTTTCAATAAATTCTTCATAGATTTAAAGTACTGCTTTGGGGAGTGTGTTTGGAAAGTCAGACACCTGTGAGCTCTTTCCTTCAGATTTAAGATTGATGAGAATAGAGTGTGAATTACTCACTCTAGTCCACTAAAATTAAAACTAACCTGATCAATAAATTAATCAAGGAGTATAATTTTGCCTATTTTGTATAAATAGGATGGTGCCCCGTTCGAATGTTTATTGAATAAATCAATAATTATTCTCTATAGTCATACCAAAATAAGACCAAACAAATTATCACTACACATCCTATACCTCAGCTCACTCGTCTCCACATGGGAAAAAGTCCTCTTCTGCAGGCACGACTAATGGACAATCTTCTTGGTTGGATGTTGAGGTGGCTGGCTGGAGGTTGCTGGCAGAGGCTGCAGATCAACTTTTTCACTGATGGAGACCAGAGGGGACTAAGGATGAAGTATCAGGATTCTCTGACATTGAAAAAAAAAAGAAAAGGTTGACATTGCATGTGATGTTTTGAAGAATCACACACATGAAATCAAGATATAAAAGACCATGTCACTTACCACAAGTTGACTTGTGCTACTGATTTCATACAAAGGTCCTGTTGAACCAACAACACTCACCCAAAAAAGAAAACACACCAGCTGACTTTGAACCAGTTCAGCTGAAAAACATTCATGCATTCTCCTACATTCACTATGTACAAATGGTTATTGATCCTAACACCTCAGCCTTCAAACTCTTCCACTCACCAGCAGTGAACCCTGGGCCTCCAAAATTTGCCATGACAAACCATCAACTGACAACCACTCATCCTATACCTAAGCTCACTCGTCACCTCATGGGAAAAAGTCCTCTTCTACAGACCAGCTAATGGACTATTTCCTTGATTGGATGTTGAGGTGGCTGGCTGGAGGTTGCTGGCAGAGGCTGCAGATCAACTTGTTCACTGAGGGAGACCAGAAGGGACTAAGGATGAAGTATCAGGATTCTCTGACATTGACAAAAAACCAAAAGTTGACATTGTATTTGATGTTTTGAAGAATCACACCAATGAAATCAAGATATAAAAGACCACGTCACTTACCACAAGTTGACTTGTGCTGCTGATTTCACACAAAGGTCCTGTTGAATCAACAACAGTCTTCCCAAAGAAGAAAACACACCAGCTGACTTTGAACAAGTTCAGCTGACAAACATTCATGCATTCTCCTACATTCACTATCTACAAATAGTTATTGATTATAACACCTCAGCCTTCAAACTCCGCATCTCACCAGCAGTGAAACCTGGGCCTCCAAAATTTGCCATGTCAAACCCTCCACTGACAGCCACTCATCCTATACCTCAGCTCACTCGTCTCCTCATGGGAAAAAGTCCTCTTCTTCAGGCACGACTAATGGACAATCGTCTTGGTTGGATGTTGAGGTGGCTGGCTGGAGGTTGCTGGCAGAGGCTGCAGATACACTTGTTCACTGATGGAGACCAGAAGGGACTAAGGATGAAGTATCAGGATTCTCTGACATTGAAGAAAGACCAAAAGTTGACATTGCATTTGATGTTTTGAAGAATCACACAGATTAACTCAAGATATAAAAGACCATGTCACTTACCACAAGTTGACTTGTGCTGCAGATTCACACAAAGGTCCTGGTGAATCAACAACACTCTTCCCAAAGAAGAAAACACACCAGCTGACTTTGAACAAGTTCAGCTGACAAACATTCATGCATTCTCCTACATTCATGATCTACAACAGTTCCTGATTCTAACACCTCAGCCTTCAAACTCTTCCACTCACCAGCAGTGAACCCTGGGCCTCCAAAATTTGCCATGTCAAACCCTCCACTGACAGCCACTCATCCTATACCTCAGCTCACTCGTCTCCTCATGGGAAAAAGTCCTCTTCTTCTGGTCCAATGATTTGGACAATCTTCTTGGTTGGATGTTGAGGTGGCTGGCTGGAGGTTGCTGGCAGAGGCTACAAATCAACTTGTTCACTGATGGAGACCAGAAGGGACTAAGGATGAAGTATCAGGATTCTCTGACATTGACAAAAACGAAAAGTAGACATTGCATGTGATATTGTGAAGAATCACACACATGAAATCAAGATATAAAAGACCATGTCACTTCCCACAAGTTGAGTTGTGCTGCTGATCTCACACAAAGGTCCTGTTGAATCAACAACACTAACCCCAAAAAATAAAACACACCAGCTGACTTTGAACCAGTTCAGCTATCAAACATTCATGCATTTTCCCACATTCACTATCTACAAATGGTTATTGATCCTAACACCTCAGCCTTCAAACTCTTCCACTCACCAGCAGTGAACCCTGGGCCTCCAAAATTTGCCATGTCAAACCCTCCACTGACAGCCACTCATCCTATACCTCAGCTCACTCGTCTCCTCATGGGAAAAAGTCCTCTTCTTCTGGCACGACCAATGGACAACCTTCTTGGTTGGATGTTGAGGTGGCTGGCTGGAGGTTGCTGGCAGAGGCTGCAGATCAATTTGTTCACTGATGGAGACCAGAAGGGACTAAGGATGAAGAATCAGGACTCTCTGACATTGACAAAAAACAAAAGTTGACATTGCATGTTGTGTTTAGAAGAATCACACACATTAACTCAAGATAGAAAAGACCATGTCACTTACCACAAGTTGACTTGTGCTGCTGATTTCACACAAAGGTCCTGTTGAATCAACAACATTCTTCCCAAAGAAGAAAACACACCAGCTGACTTTGAACAAGTACAGCTGACAAACATTCATGCATTCTCCTACATTCACTATCTACAAATGGTTATTGTTCCCAACACCTCAGCCTTTAAACTCTTCCACTCACCAGCAGTGAACCCTGGGCCTCCAAAATTTGCCATGTCAAGCCCTCCACTGACAGCCACTCATCCTATACCTCAGCTCACTCGTCTCCTCATGGGAAAAAGTCCTCTTATCCTGGTCCAATGATTTGGACAATCTTCTTGGTTGGATGTTGAGGTGGCTGGCTGGAGGTTGCTGGCAGAGGCTGCAGATCAATTTGTTCACTGATGGAGACCAGAAGGGACTAAGGATGAAGTATCAGAACTATCTGACGTTGACAAAAAACAAAAGTACACATTGCATGTTATGTTGTGAAGAATCACAAACATGAAATCAAGATATAAAAGACCATGTCACTTACAACATGTAAGTGCCCGGAGTGTGGGTGGCCCCCTGCTGTTTGGGAGCACCTATTTTCTGTGCTCCGGAAATGCTATAAAGGTCAGGGAGGTGTCGTCACACGCCAGATTTGTTTTTTGCCCGGAGCCTTCGTGTGTGCATGTACAAACAGAAATGTAAAAGGTATGTAGCTGCCTTAACTATGTAAACTTGTTTTGATTTTTTTTTGTTTGTTGTTCATGCTTTTAATTGTATTATGGTGTTGTTTATCAGCAGTGAATGATGACAAGCGGGGTTTTTTGTTGTCTGCATTCTTCTGCACCCTTTGGCAGGTGATTCGAGGTAAAGAATAGTATATTTTTCTAAACACATACCTCTATTTTTTCTAGCGCCTTCCATGTTTGTATTTTAACTTATTAAATGAACTGAGAATTGTATTATTGTTGTTGATGTTTTGCACTGATATTGTATTTATTATGCCTAATATTGATGTTTGTATTTTGTAGTTTCACGGTGTCCAAATAAAGATGAATTTAAAGCACCAGTCGAACTCCGTTGCTGACTATTGATGCCGAGGGGCTGCTACACCACAAGTTGACTTGTGCTGCTGATTTCACACAAAGGTCCTGTTGAATCAACAACACTAACACCAGAAGAAAACACACCAGCTGACTTTGAACAAGTTCAGCTGACAAACATTCATGCATTCTCCCACATTCACTATCTACAAATGGTTATTGATCCTAACACCTCAGCCTTCAAACTCTTCCACTCACCAGCAGTGAACCCTGGGCCTCCAAAATTTGCCATGACAAACCCTCCACTGACAGCCACTCATCCTATACCTCAGCTCACTCGTCTAAACATGGAAAAAAGTCCTCTTCTTCAGGCACGACTATTGGACAATCTTCTTGGTTGGATGTTGAGGTGGCTGGCTGGAGGTTGCTGGCAGAGGCTACAAATCAACTTGTTCACTGATGGAGACCAGAAGGGACTAAGGATGAAGTATCAGGATTCTCTGACATTGACAAAAACCAAAAGTAGACATTGCATGTGATGTTTTGAAGAATCACACACATGAACTCAAGATATAAAAGACCATGTCACTTACCACAAACTGAGTTGTGCTGCTGATTTCACACAAAGGTCCTGTTGAGGACTTCCGGTATGACGCAGGCTTGAGCAGCAGCACAAGATTCAGGCTCCCAGACTGGTCTAGGATATTTCCCTAAATTTGATTTAAATACATGTTTTTTTGAAAACAAACATGGAAGGGGAAACTCAAAGACAGCTAAGAAGCAAAATATCCCAAAGAACTGAGAAATCCGAGAGACAGACGGCAGAAACAGAAGACGGCGATGAACACCAGGCCTCACCCTCTCTGCAAGCTAGCATCGGAGCCATACATGCTGAGCTAAAGGCAATCCGTCAGGGCATGAAGACCGAACTAAATAACTTTTACGATGCCTTCTCCAAAGACATGAAGAAAAACATGACAGATTTTCGCGAAGAAATTGGCCACAAGCTGAACGAAATAGCGACGGATTTGAAAGCCACAGTCGGCCGAGTAGAGGAAGCGGAACACCGTGTGGCGGATATTGAAGAGTGGAGCTCCTTGGCTAAAGATGCTATAGGCCAGCTCCTGAGCACACAAGAAAAGATTCAAGAAAAGCTAACAGATCTTGAGTCACGCTCAAGGAGAAATAATGTACGCCTCTACGGGATTCCCGAAGGCGCTGAGGGAGGAAATGTGCTGGAGTTTGTTGAAAACTTTATTAAAACTGAACTGTCGACGCCTCGGGACGAGCTGGGTATACAGCGCTGCCACAGGGCGCTGGGTCCGAAGCCACCACCAAGCGCAAACCCCAGGTCAATTGTGATCTGCTTCTTGGAGTACAGTGTTAAGGAATCGGTGCTCCGCTCGGCGTGGAAAAAGAGAGAAATTCACGTCGGCGGACACAGAGTGTATTTGGATCACGACTACCCCACGGAAATTCAGCGGAAAAGGAAAGCTTACACCCCGATCAGAAGACTACTAAAAGAGAAGGGTCTCCGTTTTCAGTCGCCACCACTCGCCAAACTTCGGGTGTTTTTTGACAGCGGACCAGTCACATACAGCAGCGCAGCGGAGGCGATGCAGGATTTAAAAAGAAGAGGTCTCACCACGGATGATGACAGCTCCGCTGATGCAGCCCCAGAGAAGCTGATGAAAACCTCCTGGCACACAGTGGGCAAGGAAAAGCGACGGAGCCGGGAAACACACCGGGAGAGAGTCCAGAACCTGCTGAAAGCTTTCCGCCGCGATGATCAGGACGTTTGACTTTTCCTTACGGTTTAGGAAAACACATCCTAACTAGCAAACCACGGGTAAGGTAAAGAAAGAAACGTCTCTAAAGTATGTAATCTGGGGAGTAAAATAGACGGACTGTGGGTGAGGTCAGGTTATATTTATTTAGAATAATGCTGGCTCCTCCTGATTGTTTATTTTAGTGGGATATTTTGTCTGTGATACACACCAAACAAATGGACCTTCAGTCTGGGAGTCTTTAACATCTTGGTTTATTGTGCACTGACTAGTTTTCCATCATAGATCTATCATGGGTTGCACAGGGGAGGCCCTTCTTACCTGAAGGCTTCTTTTCCTCCCATTTAAGAAGTTATTTCAAAGAAACTTCGACTTTGGAAGTCACTGTTAAGTTCACTTTTGAAATGTTCTGTTTTAATATATATTGTGTTATTTGTGTTAAAATGTTAAGGTCATCTTGGGTCTACAGTATGGAAAAAAAACATGCAATTGAAGAAGAATGGGTGAGCAAGTATACAATGTAGTCACACTTAACATTAACGGTTACAAAATCCAGTGAAGAGAGGAAAGCTTATAACTAAGATGAAAAGGAAAACCTACATGTAGTATTTTGGCAGGAAACTCATCTAATGCAAAAAGAACATGAAAAACTCAAAAAATTAGGATTTAAAATACTTTTTTTCCTCTTACATAAGAGGACATGCCAGGGAGTAGCAATATTAATTTCAAACAAAGTGTCTTTCAGGCTCCTCTCTCAGATTTCTGATAAGGAGGACGCTATGTCCTGGTAAGAGGGATTCTGGATTCTGTAGAAGTTACATTATTCAATGTCTATAAGCCACCAGGACAAGATAAACAGTTAATGAAAAGGATATTTGATTTGATTGCTACAGAAACTCAAGGTATACTGATATGTGGAGGAGACTGGAACGCAGCAGCTACATCCCTCTTGATTCAACTAATCCAACTAAAAAGATTAATGCTGAAGCAATATATATTAAGAAAATGCTGAGGCAGTTAGGTCTGACTGATGTTTGGAGGGAGATCCATCCGTCTACAAAACAGTTCACATTCTTTTCCTACCCACACGCCGTTTATTCAAGGATTGACTATTTTTTCATGTTCCAGTCAGAGAGACATAGAATAATAGATTGCAGTATAGGGATCAGAGATGTTTCTGACCATGCAGCAGTGTACTTGAAGCTCCATCTTGATATCCAGTCCAAAAATACCACCTGGAAACTTAATACCAGCTTTTTAAATGACCCAAAATTTGAAGATTTTGTAAAACATGAATTTAATGATTATTTGGAATTTAATAACAGTAAAGGAATGTCACCTAGTGTTATATGGGATGCAGCAAAAGCTGTTTTGAGAGGAAAATTAATAATGTGGTCTTCCAGGAAGAAAAAAGAAGAACAGAAACAGTTAAGTGAACTCACTAACAAAATCAAAACACTCGAACAACAACATATAGAGTTAAATGATCCCCAAATACTTAAACAAATAAACACAAATAAACAAATCTTAAACAATATACTTGATAAACAAGTGGAGATTAAACTTAAATACATAAAACAAAATTATTATGAGAACGGACCTAGAGCCAAAAAGATACTTGCATGGAAACTGCGGAAACAACAAACTGAAAGATCAGTTTTTAAAATCAGAGATCCCTTCACAAACACTATATGTTATAAACCTGAGGAAATAGAACGGTCCTTTGAAAAATATTATAAGGAGTTATACTCTCAACCAAAAGCAGCAGAGGCATCTATTATTAAACAATTTTTAGATTCCCTTGATTTACCATCAATTGGTGCTGAACAGAATAAAATAATAACACAAGAAATTACAAAGGAAGAGGTTGATAACGCTATATCAAGACTTAAAACTGGCAAAGTACCAGGGGGAGATGGTTTTCCAGCTAGTTGGTACAAGAAATTTAGGGATATATTGAAGCCCTTACTTCTTAGGTGTTTTAACTACGTACTCAAAGGAGGGGAAACTCCAGCTTCCTGGAAACAGGCCATTATATCTATTATCCACAAAACAGGGAAAGACAAGATGGATTGCAGTTCATACAGACCGATTTCGGTTTTAAACATTGATTACAGATTATTTGCCTCAATAATTGCCAAAAGAATTGAACTCATATTACCCGATCTGGTTGAAACAGACCAGACTGGTTTTGTAAAAGACAGACAGACACATGATAATATAAGACGTGTATTGTTCCTGGTTGAGAGTATGAGTCAAAGTAATTATAAATCTCTTGCAATAAGCCTTGATGCAGAAAAGGCATTTGATTCTGTACGATGGAAGTACCTGTATTTGGTGCTGCAGCGTTTTGGTTTTCAAGATACAATTATAAATTGTCTCAAATCCTTGTACCAGTCTCCGACAGCACAGGTTAAAATAAATGGAAATCTCTCCAGGACTATTGTTCTGGAACGGGGATGCCGCCAGGGCTGTCCCCTGAGCCCCACCCTTTTTACATTGTTTATAGAACCACTTGCCCAGACAATTAGAGAAGATACTAGTATAACAGGAATTCAAATAAAAGGAATAGAACATAAAATATGTCTCTATGCGGACGATATTTTAGTGACTCTCTCCAACCCAGATTCCAGCCTACCCAGACTCATGTCATGCCTAGAGCAGTACGGTTTTTATTCAGGATATAAATTGAATACTCACAAAACTCAAACCCTCACTTATAATTTTTCACCTCAAGAAGACATATATAAAAAATTTAATTTCAAATGGAATACAACCAGCATTAAGTATCTGGGGGTTAATATCCCAAAAGACCTTACCATCATTTTCAATATAAACTATGATCCTATCACCAAAGATATAAAAGATGACCTGGACAGATGGTCTTCTTTGACGCTGACCCTACATAACAGAGTAGAAATCATAAAGATGAGTGTCCTGCCACGATTATTGTACTTTTTTCAGTCGTTATCTATAGAGATTCCAAAGAAACAATTTAATGAATGGCAATGCTCAATTTCTAGATTTTTATGGAAAGGTCGAAGACCTAGGGTACGACTTAAAACATTACAGCTTGCAAAAGATAAGGGAGGATTATCACTTCCTTGCTTGGAAGATTATTATAAAGCAGCACAATTAAAATATTTAATTTATTGGTGCATCAAGGATTACTCTGCTAAATGGAAGGACCTTGAGTTTACCCAGCTGGGTATCCTCTTCCATCCATATTAGGAGATAAAAATCTGAAGAAACTACATTCAGATAAATTAAGCAGTTGGACCATGATTCCTCTGAACATCTGGTTTAAAGAATGTAAGCAACTCCAGAGGAGAGGGGTGCTCGGTTATTAAGATGGGTGGCACATGATGAGGATTTTAGACCTGCCCAGCTGGATTCTAGGTTCCAGCAGTGGATCTTGAAAGGATTACATCGCACTGTTTAATTGCCAGTAGCACCAATCTGAAAAGCTTCCAGCACCTTGCAGATGTCTATAATTTGGAGAGGAAGGACTTTTATAGATATTTGCAACTTAGGAGCCACTTCAATAAAAATATCAAAGCTCATATCAACACTGATATGAACCTCACCAATATTTTCATTGATGCATATAAGGGTAACATTCATAAGAAAGTTATTACTAAAATATATTCAAGCCTACAGTTGTCTAAGCTGTCTACAGAATATGTGAAAACTAAATGGGAACAAGAAGCAAATATAAGCCTGACCGATGATGACTGGTCAAATATCTGTAAAATACAGTCTACCACTTCAAATTCTGATTCTTGGAGAGAATTCTCGTGGAAGAATGTAATAAGATTTTTTATTACCCCGAAGATAAAATATCTTCAAAATGGCGACCCCAAATCTGGTCACTGTTGGAGAGAGTGTAATAACTTGCTTGCTGACCACTTTCACATATTCTGGGACTGCCAAATGATTCAGCCTTTCTGGTCAGACATAATAGCAACAATTAAATTAGTGACAGGTCTCCAGCTGGATGATAGTTTTCGAACCATATATTTAGGAAATCTACCCTACACCCTTAATGCCCAGGATAAATACCTTCTCAAAATATTATTAGTTGCAAGCAAGAAAGCAATAACTAGGAAATGGCTAGTCAAGGAACCACCCACAAAAGCAGAGTGGATGACGATTGTGAAGGAATTGTATGACATGGAAAGGTTGACCTTTTCTTTAAGATTATGTTTAGGAAAATTCAGTAAATATTGGTCCAAATGGATAACATTGAACAGAAATATTTGATGAGAGGCGGCAGATGTAGGTATTTTTGTCTGTAAAACTGCATGTATGTTTTTTGCTAGAGCCTCTTGTCCCTTCGGTTTATCTTCATCTGGACTATGATGGACTAATGACAACAAAACCTGGACACTGGAGAAAACAACCCTGACTCAATCCCCCTTCTGGAAATGAACTGTATTGTGTCACCTCTGATGACCTGCCTGTTTGTTGTCTTGTTAATTTTCTTGTTTCTATGATACTCAAAAAGCTTTAATAAAAACATAGTAAAAAAAAAAAAAAAAGGTCCTGTTGAACGAACAACACTCACCCCAAAGAAGAAAACACACCAGCTGACTTTGAACAAGTTCAGACTGCAAACATTCATACATTCACTATCTACAAATGGCTATTGTTCCTAACACCTCAGCCTTCAAACTCTTCAATCACCAGCAGTGAACACTGGGCCTCCAAAATTTGCCATGTCAAACCCTCCACTGACAGCCACTCATCCTATACCTCAGCTCACTCGTCTCCTCATGGGAAAAAGTCCTCTTCTTCTGGTCCAATGATTTGGACAATCTTCTTGATTGGATGTTGAGGTGGCTGGCTGGAGGTTGCTGGCAGAGGCTGCAGATCAACTTGTTCACTGATGGAGACCAGAAGGGACTAAGGATGAAGTATCAGGATTCTCTGACATTGAAAAAAACCAAAGGTTGACATTGCATGTGATGTTGTGACGAATCACACACATGAACTCAAGATACAGTTTAAAAGACCATGTCACTTACCATAAGTTGACTTGTGCTGCTGATTTCACACAAAGGTCCTGTTGAATCAACAACACTTACTCAAAAAAGAAAACACACCAGCTGAATATGAACAAGTTCAGCTGACAAACATTCATGCATTTTCTAACATTCACTATCTACAAATGGTTCCTGATCCGAACACCTCAGCCTTCAAACTCTTCCACTCACCAGCAGTGAACCCTGGGCCTCCAAAATTTGCCATGACAAACCATCAACTGACAACCACTCATCCTATACCTAAGCTCACTCGTCACCTCATGGGAAAAAGTCCTCTTCTACAGACCAGCTAATGGACTATTTCCTTGATTGGATGTTGAGGTGGCTGGCTGGAGGTTGCTGGCAGAGGCTGCAGATCAACTTGTTCACTGAGGGAGACCAGAAGGGACTAAGG
The DNA here is from genome assembly GCA_036419115.1 of Scarus forsteni. Classification (NCBI taxonomy): domain Eukaryota; kingdom Metazoa; phylum Chordata; class Actinopteri; order Labriformes; family Labridae; genus Scarus; species Scarus forsteni. Next base: position 229,607 of record JAZDUH010000506.1, read on the forward strand.
ATGAAGTATCAGGATTCTCTGACATTGACAAAAACCAAAAGTAGACATTGCATGTGATGTTTTGAAGAATCACACACATGAACTCAAGATATAAAAGACCATGTCACTTACCACAAACTGAGTTGTGCTGCTGATTTCACACAAAGGTCCTGTTGAACGAACAACACTCACCCCAAAGAAGAAAACACACCAGCTGACTTTGAATCAGTTCAGCTGGCAAACATTCATGCATTCTCCTACATTCACTATCTACAAATGGTTATTGATCCTAACACCTCAGCCTTCAAACTCTTCCACTCACCAGCAGTGAACCCTGGGCCTCCAAAATTTGCCATGTCAAACCCTCCACTGACAGCCACTCATCCTATACCTCAGCTCACTCGTCTCCTCATGGGAAAAAGTCCTCTTCTTCTGGCACGACTAATGGAAAATCTTCTTGGTTGGATGTTGAGGTGGCTGGCTGGAGGTTGCTGGCAGAGGCTGCAGATCAACTTGTTCACTGATGGAGACCAGAAGGGACTAAGGATGAAGTATCAGGATTCTCTGACATTGACAAAAAAACCAAAAGTTGACATTGCATTTGATGTTTTGAAGAATCACACACATGAAATCAAGATATAAAAGACCATGTCACTTACCACAAGTTGACTTGTGCTGCTGATTTCACACAAAGGTCCTGTTGAATCAACAACACTAACCCCAGAAGAAAACACACCAGCTGACTTTGAACCAGTTCAGCTGACAAACATTCATGCATTCTCCTACATTCACTATCTACAAATGGTTATTGATCCTAACACCTCAGCCTTCAAACTCTTCCACTCACCAGCAGTGAACCCTGGGCCTCCAAAATTTGCCATGTCAAACCCTCCACTGACAGCCACTCATCCTATACCTCAGCTCACTCGTCTCCTCATGGGAAAAAGTCCTCTTATCCTGGTCCAATGATTTGGACAATCTTCTTGGTTGGATGTTGAGGTGGCTGGCTGGAGGTTGCTGGCAGAGGCTGCAGATCAACTTGTTCACTGATGGAGACCAGAAGGGACTAAGGATGAAGTATCAGGAATCGCTGACATTAAAAAAACAAAAAAAATTGACATTGCATGTGATGTTTAGAAGAATCACACACATGAAATCAAGATAGAAAAGACCATGTCACTTACCACAAGTTGACTTGTGCTGCTGATTTCACACAAAGGTCCTGTTGAATCAACAACACTCTTCCCAAAGAAGAAAACACACCAGCTGACTTTGAACAAGTTCAGCTGACAAACATTCATGCATTCTCCCACATTCACTATCTACAAATGGTTATAGATCCTAACACCTCAGCCTTCAAACTCTTCCACTCACCAGCAGTGAACCCTGGGCCTCCAAAATTTGCCATGTCAAACCCTCCACTGACAGCCACTCATCCTATACCTCAGCTCACTCGTCTCCTCATGGGAAAAAGTCCTCTTCTTCTGGTCCAATGATTTGGACAATCTTCTTGGTTGGATGTTGAGGTGGCTGGCTGGAGGTTGCTGGCAGAGGCTGCAGATCAACTTGTTCACTGATGGAGACCAGAAGGGACTAAGGATGAAGTATCAGGATTTTCTGACACTGACAAATAAAAAAGTTGACATTACATGTTGTGTTTTGAAGAATCATACACATGAAATCAAGATATAAAAGACCATGTCACTTACCACAAGTTGACTTGTGCTGCTCATTTCACACAAAGGTCCTGTTGAATCAACAACACTCTTCCCAAAGAAGAAAACACACCAGCTGACTTTGAACAAGTTCAGCTGACAAACATTCATGCATTCTCCTACATTCACTATCTACAAATGGTTATTGATCCTAACACCTCAGCCATCAAACTCCTCCACTCACCAGCAGTGAACCCTGGGCCTCCAAAATTTGCCATGTCAAACCCTCCACTGACAGCCACTCATCCTATACCTCAGCTCACTCGTCTCCTCATGGGAAAAAGTCCTCTTCTTCTGGCCCGACTAATGGACAATCTTCTTGGTTGGATGTTGAGGTGGCTGGCTGGAGGTTGCTGGCAGAGGCTGCAGATCAACTTGTTCACTGATGGAGACCAGAAGGGACTAAGGATGAAGTATCAGGATTCTCTGACATTGACAAAAAAAAAAAAGTTGACATTGCAATTGATGTTTTGAAGAATCACACACATAAACTCAAGATATAAAAGACCATGTCACTTACCACAAGTTGACTTGTGCTGCTGATTTCACACAAAGGTCCTGTTGAATCAACAACACTAACCACCAAAGAAGAAAACACACCAGCTGACTTTGAACAAGTTCAGCTGACAAACATTCATGCATTCTCCTACATTCACTATCTACAAATGGTTCCTGATCCTAACACCTCAGCCTTCAAACTCTTCCACTCACCAGCAGTGAACCCTGGGCCTCCAAAATTTGCCATGTCAAACCCTCCACTGACAGCCACTCATCCTATACCTCAGCTCACTCGTCTCCTCATGGGAAAAAGTCCTCTTCTTCTGGTCCAACAATTTGGACAATCTTCTTGGTTGGATGTTGAGGTGGCTGGCTGGAGGTTGCTGGCAGAGGCTGCAGATCAACTTGTTCACTGATGGAGACCAGAAGGGACTAAGGATGAAGTATCAGGATTCTCTGACACTGACAAAAAAAAAAGTTGACATTACATGTTGTGTTTTGAAGAATCATACACATGAAATCAAGATATAAAAGACCATGTCACTTCCCACAAGTTGACTTGTGCTGCTCATTTCACACAAAGGTCCTGTTGAATCAACAACACTAACCCCAGAAGAAAACACACCAGCTGACTTTGAATCAGTTCAGCTGGCAAACATTCATGCATTCTCCTACATTCACTATCTACAAATGGTTATTGATCCTAACACCTCAGCCTTCAAACTCTTCCACTCACCAGCAGTGAACCCTGGGCCTCCAAAATTTGCCATGACAACCCTCCACTGACAGCCACTCATCCTATACCTCAGCTCACTCGTCTCCTCATGGGAAAAAGTCCTCTTCTGGCCCGACTAATGGACAATCTTCTTGGTTGGATGTTGAGGTGGCTGGCTGGAGGTTGCTGGCAGAGGCTGCAGATCAACTTGTTCACTGATGGAGACCAGAAGGGACTAAGGATGAAGTATCAGGATTCTCTGACAGTGAAAAAAAAACAAAAGTTGACATTGCATGTGATGTTGTGAAGAATCACACCCATGTAATCAAGATATAAAAAACCATGTCACTTACCACAAGCTGACCTGTGCTGCTGATTTCACAAAAAGGTCCTGTTGAATCGAACAACACTAACCCCAAAGACGAAAACAAACCAGCTGACTATGAACCAGTTCAGCTGACAAACATTCCTACATTCACTATCTACAAATGGTTAGTGATCCTGACACCTCAGCCTTCAAACTCTTCCACTCACCAGCAGTGAACCCTGGGCCTCCAAAATTTGCCATGACAAACCCTCCACTGACAGCCACTCATCCTATACCTCAGCTCACTCGTCTCCTCATGGGAAAAAGTCCTCTTCTTCTGGCCAGACTAATGGACAATCTTCTTGGTTGGATCTTGAGGTGGCTGGCTGGAGGTTGCTGGCAGAGGCTGCAGATCAACTTGTTCACTGATGGAGACCAGAAGGGACCAAGGATGAAGTATCAGGATTCTCTGACATTGACAAAAAAACAAAAGTTGACATTGCAAGTGATGTTGTGAAGAATCACACACATGAAATCAAGATATAAAAGACCATGTCACTAACCACAAGTTGATCTGTGCTGCTGATTTCACACAAAGGTCCTGTTGAATCAACAACACTCTTCCCAAAGAAGAAAACACACCAGCTGACTTTAAACAAGTTCAGCTGACAAACATTCATGCATTCTCCTACATTCATGATCTACAACAGTTCCTGATTCTAACACCTCAGCCTTCAAACTCTTCCACTCACCAGCAGTGAACACTGGGCCTCCAAAATTTGCCATGACAAACCCTCCACTGACAGCCACTTATCCTATACCTCAGCTCACTCGTCTCCTCATGGGAAAAAGTCCTCTTCTTCTGGTCCAACAATTTGGACAATCGTCTTGGTTGGATGTTGAGGTGGCTGGCTGGAGGTTGCTGGCAGAGGCTGCAGATCAACTTGTTCACTGATGGAGACCAGAAGGGACTGAGGATGAAGTATCAGGATTCTCTGACAGTGAAAAAAAAAACAAAAGTTCACATTGCATGTGATGTTGTGAAGAATCACACCCATGTTATCAAGATATAAAAAACCATGTCACTTACCACAAGTTGACCTGTGCTGCTGATTTCACAAAAAGGTCCTGTTGAATCGAACAACACTAACCCCAAAGACGAAAACACACCAGCTGACTTTGAACAAGTTCAGCTTGCAAACATCCATACATTCACTATCTACAAATGGTTATTGATCCTAACACCTCAGCCTTCAAACTCTTCCACTCACCAGCAGTGAACCCTGGGCCTCCAAAATTTGCCATGACAAACCCTCCACTGACAGCCACTCATCCTATACCTCAGCTCACTCGTCTCCTCATGGGAAAAAGTCCTCTTCTTCAGGCACGACGAATGGACAATCGTCTTGGTTGGATGTTGAGGTGGCTGGCTGGAGGTTGCTGGCAGAGGCTGCAGATCAACGTGTTCACTGATGGAGACCAGAAGGGACTAAGGATGAAGTATCAGGATTCTCTGACATTGACAAAAAACAAAAGTAGACATTGTATGTGATGTTTAGAAGAATCACACACATGAAATCAAAATATAAAGAACCATGTCACTTTCCACAAGTTGACTTGTGCTGCTGATTTCACACAAAGGTCCTGTTGAATCAACAACACTAACCCCAAAGACGAAAACACACCAGCTGACTTTGAACAAGTTCAGCTTGTAAACATCCATACATTCACTATCTACAAATGGTTATTGATCCTAACACCTCAGCCTTCAAACTCTTCCACTCACCAGCAGTGAACACTGGGCCTCCAAAATTTGCCATGTCAAACCCTCCAATGACAGCCACTCATCCTATACCTCAGCTCACTCGTCTCCTCATGGGAAAAAGTCCTCTTCTTCTTGCCCGACCAAAGGACAATCTTCTTGGTTGGATGATGAGGTGACTGGCTGGAGGTTGCTGGCAGAGGCTGCAGATCAATTTGTTCACTGATGGAGACCAGAAAGGACTAAGGATGAAGTATCAGGATTCTCTGACATTGACAAAAACCAAAAGTAGACATTGTATGTGATGTTTAGAAGAATCACACACATGAAATCAAAATATAAAAGACCATGTCACTTTCCACAAGTTGACTTGTGCTGCTGATTTCACACAAAGGTCCTGTTGAATCAACAACACTATCCCAAGAAGAAAACACACCAGCTGACTTTGAACAAGTTCAGCTTGTAAACATCCATACATTCACTATCTACAAATGGTTATTGATCCTAACACCTCAGCCTTCAAACTCTTCCACTCACCAGCAGTGAACACTGGGCCTCCAAAATTTGCCATGTCAAACCCTCCAATGACAGCCACTCATCCTATACCTCAGCTCACTCGTCTCCTCATGGGAAAAAGTCCTCTTCTTCTTGCCCGACCAAAGGACAATCTTCTTGGTTGGATGATGAGGTGACTGGCTGGAGGTTGCTGGCAGAGGCTGCAGATCAATTTGTTCACTGATGGAGACCAGAAGGGACTAAGGATGAAGTATCAGGATTCTCTGACATTGACAAAAAAACAAAAGTTGACATTGCATTTGATGTTTTGAAGAATCACACACATGAAATCAAGATATAAAAGACCACGTCACTTACCACAAGTTGACACGTGCTGCTGATATCACACAAAGGTCCTGTTGAATCAACAACACTATTACCAAAGAAGAAAACACACCAGCTGACTTTGAACAAGTTCAGCTGACAAACATTCATGCATTCTCCTACATTCACAATCTACAAATGGTAATTGATCCTAACACCTCAGCCTTCAAACTCCGCATCTCACCAGCAGTGAACCCTGGGCCTCCAAATTTGCCATGTCAAACCTCCACTGACAGCCACTCATCCTATACCTCAGCTCACTAGTCTCCTCATGGGAAAAAGTCCTCTTCTTCTGGTCCAATGATTTGGACAATCTTCTTGGTTGGATGTTGAGGTGGCTGGCTGGAGGTTGCTGGCAGAGGCTGCAGATCAATTTGTTCACTGATGGAGAACAGAAGGGACTAAGGATGAAGTATCAGGATTCTCTGACATTGACAAAAAAACAAAAAAGTTGACATTGCATGTGATGTTTTGAAGAATCACACACATGAAATCAAGATATAAAAGACCATGTCACTTACCACAAGTTGACACATGCTGCTGATTTCACACAAAGGTCCTGTTGAATCAACAACACTCTTCCCAAAGAAGAAAACACACCAGCTGACTTTGAACAAGTTCAGCTGACAAACATTCATGCATTCTCCCACATTCACTATCTACAAATGGTAACTGATCCTAACACCTCAGCCTTCAAACTCCTCCCCTCACCAGCAGTGAACACTGGGCCTCCAAAATTTGCCATGTCAAACCCTCCACTGACAGCCACTCATCCTATACCTCAGCTCACTTGTCTCCTCATGGGAAAAAGTCCTATTCTTCTGGTCCAATGATTTGGACAATCTTCTTGGTTGGATGTTGAGGTGGCTGGCTGGAGGTTGCTGGCAGAGGCTGCAGATCAATTTGTTCACTGATGGAGACCAGAAGGGACTGAGGATGAAGTATCAGGATTCTCTGACATTGACAAAAAAACAAAAGTTGACATTGCATGTGATGTTTTGAAGAATCACACACATGAAATCAAGATATAAAAGAACATGTCACTTACCACAAGTTGACTTGTGCTGCTGATTTCACACAAAGGTCCTGTTGAATCAACAACACTCTTCCCAAAGAATCAAACACACCAGCTGACTTTGAACAAGTTCAGCTTGCAAACATTCATGCATTCTCCCACATTCACTATCTACAAATGGTTATTGATCCTAACACCTCAGCCTTCAAACTCCTCCCCTCACCAGCAGTGAACCCTGGGCCTCCAAAATTTGCCATGTCAAACCCTCCACTGACAGCCACTCATCCTATACCTCAGCTCACTCGTCTCCTTTTGGGAAAAAGTCCTCTTCATCAGGCACGACTAATAGAAAATCTTCTTGGTTGGATGTTGAGGTGGCTGGCTGGAGGTTGCTGGCAGAGGCTGCAGATCAACTTGTTCACTGATGGAGATCAGAAGGGACTAAGGATGAAGTATCAGGATTCTCTGACATTGACAAAAAAAAAAAGTTGACATTGCATGTGATGTTGTGAAGAATCACACACATGAAATCAAGACATAAAAGACCATGTCACTTACCACAAGTTGACTTGTGCTGCTCATTTCACATGAGAGGTCCTGGTCGTGTATTCACGTATGGATGGGGGTTGAGGGATCAGCTATTTTCCTTCAGTAAAATCAGGTTAGAACTTGACTTTTTTATTAAAAGTCTGTCCAACAACTGAATTAATCAATGAGCATTTAGGTCAGTGCTTTGATGACGAGCTGTTGGATCCCTTGTTCAGAACCTGCAGCTGCATTTACAGTTCAGAGTTCACGAGGTTGTTACTTTATTGGCATTCACTGCATTAGAAACAGAGCAGATCTCTGATTACCTGAACAGGATCTCATGTTATTTTCTTGAACTGAATTTTCTTTGAAATATCTCATTACTAGTTATGAAATTCATCTTCATATTTGGACTGGTTTAAAAAAAACAGCTTTTTATCTTTGGTGTCACATTTCACATTAATTTATAAAACATGAGGAAATGAAAAGAAAAAAATCAGGGCTTTGAGACATTAATGTAAAAAAATAAATAAAGTAAAAAAATGACACGGTTTAAAAGATAAATGTAATCCTTGTGAGACTCACCCTCATGTTAAATCAGAACTCTATGGCCAACACAAACATGTCATAGATTTCTAAAATATCATCAAACTGTTGCTCTCACAGTTTCAAACACTCAGACTGTTTAAGATGGACCATAATAATGAAGAAGACCTTACCCAGACCACAGAGGGGACCTGCGCCTCTGGGACACCTCTGTCAGGATATCTTCATGACACAGCAATCCCTCTGTCCTTTGTTTGTTGGGGGTGGGCTTTTCTCACAGGACATCATCATGATTTGGTCAGAGGAATTCCCACAATACACTGGGGCTATTTTCCCATAGCTGGGGCAGTGGTTGATAGGTTCTGGGGCCAGTTTTTGGCGGCCCTGAATACTCTATCTCTGGGGACCACCGCTGCTCCGAGATCCCCTGCAGTTTAGCCTGGGACTGAGAGACCCAGTTTCCATGTGTGGCCACGAGGAGGCACTGCAGGAGTCTTGGTGTCGGAGAGTCTGAGAAGAGAGGAGAAGACCTGGACCACGTTCTCCTGGTTCTCCTCTCTTCTCCTCTGTACAGGAGCAAGCGGAGTCAGCAGTACTGACAACCAAAGCTCTATAGAGTACAGAAGTGCAGCAGACTGTCCACACACCCTGTGTGCATGCACACACACACACACCATTCACACACCATTCACACAAGAGTCATTCAACATTCACACAACATTCATTCAACATCCACACATGCTCATCACATTCAAACATCATTCTTACATTATTCACATAAGCACAGCACGAGACATCACAAGACATCACAGCACGAGACATCACAGCACGAGACATCAAAACACAAGCTAACATCGAACAAGTAACATATATTTTTGGGTTTTTCTTTGTTTTTCAGACATAAAGACAGAAGACATAACAACATATCACCTAACAAAACACATTGAACATTTGACTTTTTTTGTAGTTTTTGTTTTTAGCTAGACATAAAGACAAAACACATAAGAACACGCCACATTCTAAAAACACATGGAACATATAACAATTTTTAACACAAAGACCAAAGACATAAGAGCAGGTCACCTAACGAAAACACATGTAACATTTAACATATATCTTTTTTTTTCTTTTTTTTTAATATACAGACAAAGGACATAAAAAAAACATCACATTACATAAGACAAAACACAACACATCAGAAGACATCACAACACATGTTTATTATAGGAGTGTGGGCGGAGACAAAAGACCCTGAGAAGGAGGGAGGGTCCTGAAGAGGAGGAACAGACAAAGCTGGGGGAGGTGGAGTCAGAGAAGAGAGAGAAGAAATTGAGTCAGAACCTGAGGAGGAAGAGAAGATTGGGGAGGGGAAAACTGGTAAGAACAATGAGGAGGGTTGGGATAGTCAAGATCAGAGTCAGAGTCAGAGTCGGAGAAGGAGACAGAAGACTCAGAGGTGTTCGGAGACATCTGAGGGGACAAGACTCAGGGGAGGAAGGAGGAGTCTCATGAAGATAAGGAGACTGAGGAGGTGTCTGGGGAGGTAAAGGAGAATGAGAGGGAGAGATCTGATCCAGGAAAGGGGAGGATGGAGTTAGATGAGGGGAAGAAAGGTCAGACAGGGAGATGTATTAGGGAGGACAAGACTTAAAGGGGTTAGGAGGGGTCTGGAGAGGCAAAGGAGGCTGAGAAAGAGAGAGGCGCTTCCTTGGAGGTGCGCCCTCTGCCTCCTCAGAAGACCTCTTGCCTGACCCAGCACGCTGTTGGTCCCTTTTCAGCATTAAAACCCTTAAGTTCTCTACCCACCTTGGCTTGGAGGTCTGAATGTCTGAAGGGTTCTGGACCCCAGGGTTGAAAGCCGGGGCCGGAAGAACAGCTGGATCACAGGCATCCTTAGATGTAGCACCCCTGGGGGGAAGTCGAGTCAGAGAAGGGAGAGAAGATTTAGGGGGCAAGTTATGGGACAGGGAAATGCGCCGAGAGGGGGTGTGGGTGGAAACAAAAGACCCTGAATAACAGGGAGGGTCCTGAAGAGAAAGAGGAGACAGAGGAGGGGGAGGTGGAGTCAAAGAAGAGGGAGAAGAATCTGAGTCTGAGAAGGAGACAGAAGACTCAGAGGTGTTCGGAGACATCTGAGGGGGACAAGACTCAGGGGAGGAAGGAGGGGTCTCATGAAGATAAGGAGACTGAGGAGGTGTCTGGGGAGGTAAAGGAGAATGAGAGGGAGAGAACTGATCCTGGAAACGGGGGAATGGAATCAGGCAAGGGGAAGAAAGGTCAGACACGGAGATGTTTGAGGGAGAACAAGACCTAAAGGTATTAGGAGGGGTCTGGGGAGGCAAAGGAGGCTGAGAAAGAGAGAGGCGTTTCCTACCTACTCACGTATTGACTACATACTAGCTTCTGCCTCTCTAATATCTGAAATTCATAGTGCTGTAATTTTACCTACCCCACTCTCTGATCATAGTGTAGTTTTGTCCAAGATTGAACTTAAGGAGACACCTAAAAAAGCCAGCAGGTGGCGTTTTAACACTGCTCTGTTGAGCAATAAGAAATTTTGTGACCTCTTTAAAGAACAATTACGTGAATTTATTTCAATAAATAAAGGCTCTGTGGATGATCCCTGCATCTTTTGGGGTGCCTTAAAAGGGTTCATAAGAAACACCGCAATCTCATTCTCTTCACATGAGAGCAAGAGCAGACTTGCTAAAATAACTGAACTCGAGGGGAGATTATCAATGTTGGAGCAAAGACAACAAACTTCTTATTCTGATGAGGTAAAGAAATCTATCGACATGACACGTATAGAACTAAATTAGATTACTGAGACATAGAGCAGAATTCCTAATACTAAGAACTAGGAGAAATTATTACTTTAATGGACCAAGGCCAAGTCACCTTCTTGCTTTGAGGCTAAGACAAAATGAGAAATTTTCCAACATCACTTCAATTAGTTCTACTCATGGTCAATTAACAAGTCCCAAAGAAATTAACACAGAGTTTAGCCATTTCTTCTCAAATCTTTACACCTCAGAGATAGCATTTGAAACGGACAAGTACCGTATAAAGATTTTTTGAGAGATTTAAATCTCCCAAAGTTATCCCAAGAAGAGGCAAACAACTTGGGATCCCAAATAACATTAAAAGAGCTTGGGGAGGCCATCCATGGTATGAAAAGGGGAAAATCACCAGGCTGGGACGGCTTGCCCCCAGAATTTTATGCAAAGTTTTGGGGGGAACTGGGGCAGTACATGTTAGAGATGATCCAGGCTGCTGTTGTTAAAGGTTCATTCCCTGATAATGTAAATATGGCTTTACTTACTGTTTTACCCAAACCAAATAAGGACCCCACCCTATGCAATAATTATAGACCGTTAAGCATTTTATGTGCTGAAATTAAAGCTTATGCTAAGGTTTTGGCTACCAGGATGGAGATCCATATGACCAAACTAGTGCACTGTGACCAGACTGGTTTTATAAAATCTCATCTTGCCAGTGACAATCTTCGCAGATTACTCCATATCTTACATTTTTCAAAGGATATCAAAACACCCTGCGCAGTGTTGTCTCTTGATGCAGAAAAAGCCTTCGATCGGCTCGAATGGCAGTATCTATGGGAGGTTCTTGAAAGGCTAGGCTTTGGCAAAAATTTTATCCAGCTGATTAAGGTCCTTTACGCCAACCCCTCTGCGATGGTGACAGCTAATGGTATTTTATCTTCCCCAATAACTATATCAAGGGGGTCCCGCCAGGGATGTCCCCTTTCTCCCCTTTTATTTTCTCTTTCCTTGGAACCACTAGCCCAAAAGATAAGACAGCATCCACGTATTGTCCCTGTTTCCTTCTATAACACACATCATTCCCTGTCTTTATTCGCGGATGATATACTTCTTTATGTTAATAATGCTCCCTCATCTATACCTCATATCTTGGATGTTTTTACCCAATTCAACCTTATTTCTGGTTACAAAATCAACCGGTCTAAATCACAATTAATGCCCATCAACTCATTTCTAGACCCATCTATTCTTCCACCTTATATTCCTGTAGTTAAATCTTTTAAGTATCTTGGCATTGAAATTTACCCTTCTTTACAAGCTATTTCAACAAAAAATTTTCAAAACATTTTAAAACAAGTTGAAAATGATTTAGAAAGATGGACAAAATTACCCAACTCGTTAGCAGCTCGTGTCTCCATAATTAAAATGGATATTCTCCCCAGGGTAAACTTTTTCTCCAGCATGATACCTCTCTCCCCACCAAATGGTTACTGGGACAACTTAAATAAAATAATTTCCAAGTTCGTATGGGGTGGTAAAAGACCACGTACCAAATTAATCACACTGCAAAGAAACAAGGGTGATGGTGGCTTGGCTATTCCAAATTTTAAAGGGTACTTCTTGTCCTATGTGTTACGTCCAGTGTCAACATGGTTTGATGCTGATGCTCAAGTTTCTTGGAGACCACTCGAGGAAAACCTTGCACACCCCCACCGATTGCAGGACCTTGTTTATTCAGCTTTACCCTCCAAGCTTGCTAAACATCAGCTAGGTCCAATCATATCCTTTTTATTATCCACATGGCGATTAGTAGAAGGCCTTACTCAGTCGTCACTGAAATAGCACAAGAATAGCCCCATATTTAATAACTTCAATCTTATTACTGGCGGAGCTCCTTTCCAATTTTCACAGTGGTCCACAAAAGGCATTCACACTCTTTCTGATATTTGGAACAGTTTGGGAATGAGGACATTTGATTACTTGGTCTCAGAGCATAATCTTGCTAGAAGCTCGCTGTGTGTGTGTGTGTGTGTGTGTGTGTGTGTGTGTGTGTGGGGGGGGGGGGGGGGGGGGCGTCTTTGTTGTGCTTTTATTGATGTATTTTTGTTCTAAAATACCAATAAAAAATTGTGAACAAAAAAAAAAAGAGATATAAAAGACCATGTCACTGACCACAAGTTGACTCGTGCTGCTGATTTAACACAAAGGTCCTGTTGAATCAACAACACTGTTTCCATAGAAGAAAACACACCAGTTGACTTTGAACAAGTTCAGCTGACAAACATTCATCCATTCTCCTACATTCACTATCTACAAATGGTTATTGATCCTAACACCTCAGCCTTCAAACTCTTCCACTCACCAGCAGTGAACTCTGGGCCTCGAAAATTTGCCATGTCAAACCCTCCACTGACAGCCACTCATCCTATACCTCAGCTGACTCGTCTCCTCATGGGAAAAAGTGCTCTTCGTCAGGCACGACTAATGGACAATCTTCTTGGTTGGATGTTGAGGTGGCTGGCTGGAGGTTGCTGGCAGAGGCTGCAGATCAACTTGTTCACTAAAGGAGACCACAAGGGACTAAGGATGAAGTATCAGGATTCTCTGACATTGACAAAAAAACAAAAGTTGACATTAGATTTGATGTTTTGAAGAATCACACACATGAAATAAGATAGAAAAGACCATGTCACTTACCACAAGTTGACTTGTGCTGCTGATTTCACACAAAGGTCCTGTTGAATCAACAACACTAACCACCAAAGAAGAAAACACACAAGCTGACTTTGAACCAGTTCAGCTGACAAACATTCATGCATTCTCCTACATTCACTATCTACAAATGGTTACTGATCCTAACACCTCAGCCTTCAAACTCTTCCACTCACCAGCAGTGAAACATGGGCCTCCAAAATTTGCCATGTCAAACCCTCCACTGACAGCCACTCATCCTATACCTCAGCTCACTCGTCTCCTCATGGGAAAAAGTCCTCTTCTTCTTGCCCGACCAATGGACAATCTTCTTGGTTGGATGTTGAGGTGGCTGGCTGGAGGTTGCTGGCAGAGGCTGCCGATCAACTTGTTCACTGATGGAGACCAGAAGGGACTAAGGATGAAGTATCAGGACTCTCTGACATTGACAAAAAAACAAAAGTACACATTGCATGTGATGTTTTGAAGAATCACACACATGAAATCAAGATATAAAAGACCACGTCACTTATCACAAGTTGACTTTTGCTACTGATTTCACACAAAGGTCCTGTTGAATCAACAACACTAATCCCAGAAGCAAACACACCAGCTGACTTTGAACAAGTTCAGCTGACAAACATTCATGCATTCTCCTACATTCACTATCTACAAAAAGTTATTGATTATAACACCTCAGCCTTCAAACTCCGCATCTCACCAGCAGTGAAACATGGGCCTCCAAAATTTGCCATGTCAAACCCTCCACTGACAGCCACTCATCCTATACCTCAGCTCACTCGTCTCCTCATGGGAAAAAGTCCTATTCTTCTGGTCCAATGATTTGGACAATCTTCTTGGTTGGATGTTGAGGTGGCTGGCTGGAGGTTGCTGGCAGAGGCTGCAGATCAACTTGTTCACTGATGGAGACCAGAAGGGACTAAGGATGAAGTATCAGGATTCTCTGACTGTTACGGCCTCTGGAGCATAAAAATAACAATCAATCACCAATTAAAGTTATATGGCTCAACTCAAAGAGACCAGTAGCATATAAAAGGACACAAACAAAGATGTGAGGAGTTTTCAAAAGAATGTATATTTGATTTAGCACAAAACAACTTAAATATTTACTTAAGCAAAGGAAAGAAAATAAAAAGGCTGCAGGTGCTGGCCAAAAAGAACAAAAGAGGGATGGTTGACATGGCTAACCACACAGGGGGCCATCGAACCAGCCACCACCCCGTAACTAAACTGCCTAACCAAAACATAACCCTATCTTTAAGAAAATAAGCCACGAAAATGGGACTACCAGCACACTACAGCCAAACTAAAACAAAAAAACCCAGCAATCTGATATTCCTGGGGAAGAAAGAGAAAACAAACACATGATTAAAGGAGGAACATTTAAACAAAAGAAAACAAGTAGAAAACCTCCTCCAAACCTGTCTGCAGGTAAATCTATGTGTGTGTGTGCAGCCCAGCTACCCAGCTCTCTCTGTAAAGTTCCTCTCACTGCTCCACTAAATGCTGACCTGCCACACCTGAGCGCCAACAGCACACAGGTATTGCAGCCACAATGGTAGAGGGAGGACGGAGGGGGAGACAGAGAGAGGAAACCCCAGCTGCCACCACACATAACACTGACATTGACAAAAAAACAAAAGTTGACATTGCATGTGATGTTTTGAGAATCACACACAGAAACTCAAGATATAAAAGACCATGTCACTTACCACAAGTTGACTTGTGCTGCTGATTTCACACAAAGGTCCTGTTGAATCAACAACACTTTTCCCAAAGAAGAAAACACACCAGCTGACTTTGAAAAAGTTCAGCTGACAAACATTCATGCATTTTCCCACATTCAATATCTAAAATGGTTATTGATCCTAACACCTCAGCCTTCAAACTCTTCCACTCACCAGCAGTGAACCCTGGGCCTCCAAAATTTGCCATGTCAAACCCTCCACTGACAGCCACTCATCCTATACCTCAGCTCACTCGTCTCCTCATGGGAAAAAGTCCTCTTCTTCTGGCCCGACTAATGGACAATCTTCTTGGTTGGATGTTGAGGTGGCTGGCTGGAGGTTGCTGGCAGAGGCTGCAGATCAACTTGTTCACTGATGGAGACCAGAAGGGACTAAGAATGAAGTATTTGGATTCTTTGACATTGACAAAAAAAAAAAAGTACATATTGCATGTGATGTTGTGAAAAATCACACACATGAAATCAAGGTATAAAAGACCATGTCACTTACCACAAGTTGACTTGTGCTGCTGATTTCACACAAAGGTCCAGTTGAATCAACAACACTCTTCCCAAAGAAGAAACATACCAGCTGACTTTGAACAAGTTCAGCTGACAAACAATCATGCATTCGCCTACATTTACTATCTAAAAATGGTTAGTGATCCAAACACCTCAGCCTTCAAACTCCTCCACTCACCAGCAGTGAACACTGGGCCTCCAAAATTTGCCATGTCAAACCCTCCACTGACAGCCACTCATCCTATACCTCAGCTCACTCGTCTCCTGATGGGGAAAAAGTCCACTTCGTCTGGTCCAATGATTTGGACAATCTTCTTGGTTGGATGTTGAGGTGGCTGGCTGGAGGTTGCTGGCAGAGGCTGCAGATCAACTTGTTCACTGATGGAGACCAGAAGGGACTAAGGATGAAGTATCAGGAATCTCTGACATTGACAAAAAAACAAAAGTTGACATTGCATGTGATGTTGTGAAGAATCACACACATGAAATCAAGATATAAAAGACCATGTCACTTACCACAAGTTGACTTGTGCTGCTGATTTCACACAAAGGTCCTGTTGAATCAACAACACTCTTCCCAAAGAAGAAAACACACCAGCTGACTTTGAACAAGTTCAGCTGACAAACATTCATGCATTCTCCCACATTCACTATCTACAAATGGTTACTGATCCTAACACCTCAGCCTTCAAACTCTTCCACTCACCAGCAGTGAACCCTGGGCCTCCAAAATTTGCCATGTCAAACCCTCCACTGACAGCCACTCATCCTATACCTCAGCTCACTCATCTCCTCACAGGAAAAAGTCCTCTTCTTCTGGTCCAATGATTTGGACAATCTTCTTGGTTGGATGTTGAGGTGGCTGGCTGGAGGTTGCTGGCAGAGGCTGCAGATCAACTTGTTCACTGATGGAGACCAGAAGGGACTAAGGATGAAGTGTCAGGATTCTCTGACATTGACAAAAAAACAAAGGTTGACATTGCATTTGATGTTTTGAAGAATCACACACATGAAATCAAGATATAAAAGACCACGTCACTTACCACAAGTTGACTTGTGCTGCTGATTTCACACAAAGGTCCTGTTGAATCAACAACACCAACCCAAAAGAAGAAAACACACCAGCTGACTTGGAACAAGTTCAGCTGGCAACTATTCATACATTCACTATTTACAAATGGTTCCTGATCCTAACACCTCAGCCTTCAAACTCTTCCGCTCACCAGCAGTGAACCCTGGGCCTCCAAAATTTGCCATGTCAGACCCTCCACTGACAGCCACTCATCCTATACCTCAGCTCACTCGTCTCCTCATGGGAAAAAGTCCTCTTCTTCTGGTCCAATGATATGGACAATCTTCTTGGTTGGATGTTGAGGTGGCTGGCTGGAGGTTGCTGGCAGAGGCTGCAGATCAACATGTTCACTGATGGAAACCAGAAGGGACTAAGGATGAAGTATTAGGACTCTCTGACATTGACAAAAAACAAAAGTTGACATTGCAAGTGATGTTTTGAAGAATCACACACATGAAATCAAGATATAAAAGACCATGTCACTTACCACAAGTTGACTTGTGCTGCTGATTTCACACAAAGGTCCTGTTGAATCAACAACACTCTTCGCAAAGAAGAAAACACACCAGCTGACTTTGAACAAGTTCAGCTGACAAACATTCATGCATTCTCCTACATTCACTATCTACAAATGGTTATTGATCCTAACACCTCAGCCTTCAAACTCTTCCACTCACCAGCAGTGAACCCTGGGCCTCCAAAATTTGCCATGTCAAACCCTCCACTGACAGCCACTCATCCTATACCTCAGCTCACTCGTCTCCTCATCGGAAAAAGTCCTCTTCTGGCCCGACTAATGGACAATCTTCTTGGTTGGATGTTGAGGTGGCTGGCTGGAGGTTGCTGGCAGAGGCTGCAGATCAACTTGTTCACTGATGGAGACCAGAAGGGACTAAGGATGAAGTATCAGGATTCTCTGACACTGACAAAAAAAAAAGTTGACATTACATGTTGTGTTTTGAAGAATCACACACATGAAATCAAGATATAAAAGAACATGTCACTTCCCACAACTGGACTTGTGCCGCTCATTTCACACAAAGGTCCTGTTGAATCAACAACACTAACCCCGGAAGAAAACACACCAGCTGACTTTGAATCAGTTCAGCTGACAAACATTCATGCATTCTCCTACATTCACTATCTACAAATGGTTCCTGATCCTAACACCTCAGCCTTCAAACTCTTCCACTCATCAGCAGTGAACCCTGGGCCTCCAAAATTTGCCATGACAACCCCTCCACTGACAGCCACTCATCCTATACCTCAGCTCACTCGTCTCCTCATGGGAAAAAGTCCTCTTCTTCTCGTCCAACAATTTGGACAATCGTCTTGGTTGGATGTTGAGGTGGCTGGCTGGAGGTTGCTGGCAGAGGCTGCAGATTAATTTGTTCACTGATGGAGACCAGAAGGGACTAAGGATGAAGTATTAGGACTCTCTGACATTGAAAAAAAAACAAATGTTGACATTGCATGTGATGTTGTGAAGAATCACACCCATGTAATCAAGATATAAAAAACCATGTCACTTACCACAAGTTGACCTGTGCTGCTGATTTCACACAAAGGTCCTGTTGAATCAACAACACTAACCCCAAAGAATCAAACACACCAGCTGACTTTGAACAAGTTCAGCTTGTAAACATCCATACATTCACTATCTACAAATGGTTATTGATCCTAACACCTCAGCCTTCAAACTCTTCCAATCACCAGCAGTGAACAATGGGCCTCCAAAATTTGCCATGTCAAACCCTCCACTGACAGCCAATCATCCTATACCTCAGCTCACTCCTCTCCTCATGGGAAAAAGTCCTCTTCTTCTTGCCCGACCAATGGACAATCTTCTTGGTTGGATGTTGAGGTGGCTGGCTGGAGGTTGCTGGCAGAGGCTGCAGATCAATTTGTTCACTGATGGAGACCAGAAGGGACAAAGGATGAAGTATCAAGATTCTCTGACATTAACAAAAACCAAAAGTAGACATTGCATTTGATGTGAAGAATCACACACATGAAATCAAGATATAAAAGAACATGTCACTTACCACAAGTTGACTTGTGCTGCTGATTTCACACAAAGGTCCTGTTGAATCAACAACACTCTTCGCAAAGAAGAAAACACACCAGCTGACTTTGAACAAGTTCAGCTGACAAACATTCATGCATTTTCCTACATTCACTATCTACAAATGGTTATTGATCCTAACACCTCAGCCTTCAAACTCTTCCACTCACCAGCAGTGAACCCTGGGCCTCCAAAATTTGCCATGTCAAACCCTCCACTGACAGCCACTCATCCTATACCTCAGCTCACTCGTCTCCTCATGGGAAAAAGTCCACTTCTTCTGGTCCAATGATTTGGACATTCTTCTTTGTTGGATGTTGAGGTGGCTGGCTGGAGGTTGCTGGCAGAGGCTGCAGATCAACTTGTTCACTGATGGAGACCAGAAGGGACTAAGGATGAAGTATCAGAATTCTCTGACACTGACAAATAAAAAAGTTGACATTACATGTTGTGTTTTGAAGAATCACACACATGAAATCAAGATATAAAAGAACATGTCACTTCCCACAAGTTGACTTGTGCTGCTCATTTCACACAAAGGTCCTGTTGAATCAACAACACTCTTCCCAAAGAATCAAACAAACCAGCTGACTTTGAATCAGTTCAGCTGGCAAACATTCATGCATTCTCCCACATTCACTATCTACAAATGGTTATTGATCCTAACACCTCAGCCTTCAAACTCTTCCACTCACCAGCAGTGAACCCTGGGCCTCCAAAATTTGCCATGTCAAACCCTCCACTGACAGCCACTCATCCTATACCTCAGCTCACTCGTCTCCTCATGGGAAAAAGTCCTCTTCTTCTGGCCCGACTAATGGACAATCTTCTTGGTTGGATGTTGAGGTGGCTGGCTGGAGGTTGCTGGCAGAGGCTGCAGATCAACTTGTTCACTGATGGAGACCAGAAGGGACTAAGGATGAAGTATCAGGATTCTCTGACATTGACAAAAAACAAAAGTTGACATTGCAAGTGATGTTTTGAAGAATCACACACATGAAATCAAGATATAAAAGACCATGTCACTTACCACAAGTTGACTTGTGCTGCTGATTTCACACAAAGGTCCTGTTGAATCAACAACACTCTTCCCAAAGAAGAAAACACACCAGCTGACTTTGAACAAGTTCAGCTGACAAACATTCATGCATTCACAATCTAGAAATGGAAACTGATCCTAACACCTCAGCCTTCAAACTCTTCCACTCACCAGCAGTGAACCCTGGGCCTCCAAAATTTGCCATGTCAAACCCTCCACTGACAGCCACTCATCCTATACCTCAGCTCACTCGTCTCCTCATGGGAAAAAGTCCTCTTCTTCTGGTCCAATGATTTGGACAATCTTCTTGGTTGGATGTTGAGGTGGCTGGCTGGAGGTTGCTGGCAGAGGCTGCAGATCAACTTGTTCACTGATGGAGACCAGAAGGGACTAAGGATGAAGTATCAGGAATCTCTGACATTGACAAAAAAACAAAAGTTGACATTGCATGTGATGTTGTGAAGAATCACACCCATGTTATCAAGATATAAAAAACCATGTCACTTACCACAAGTTGACCTGTGCTGCTGATTTCACAAAAAGGTCCTGTTGAATCGAACAACACTAACCCCAAAGAAGAAAACACACCAGCTGACTTTGAACAAGTTCAGCTTGCAAACATCCATACATTCACTATCTACAAATGGTTATTGATCCTAACACCTCAGCCTTCAAACTCTTCCACTCACCAGCAGTGAACCCTGGGCCTCCAAAATTTGCCATGTCAAACCCTCCACTGACAGCCACTCATCCTATACCTCAGCTCACTCGTCTCCTCATGGGAAAAAGTCCTCTTCTTCTGGCCCGACTAATGGACAATCTTCTTGGTTGGATGTTGAGGTGGCTGGCTGGAGGTTGCTGGCAGAGGCTGCAGATCAACTTGTTCACTGATGGAGACCAGAAGGGACTAAGGATGAAGTATCAGGATTCTCTGACATTGACAAAAACCAAAAGTAGACATTGCAAGTGATGTTGTGAAGAATCACACACATGAAATCAAAATATAAAGAACCATGTCACTTTCCACAAGTTGACTTGTGCTGCTGATTTCACACAAAGGTCCTGTTGAATCAACAACACTAACCCCAAAGACGAAAACACACCAGCTGACTTTGAACAAGTTCAGCTGACAAACATTCATGCATTCTCCTACATTCACTATCTACAAATGGTAACTGATCCTAACACCTCAGCCTTCAAACTCTTCCACTCACCAGCAGTGAACCCTGGGCCTCCAAAATTTGCCATGTCAAACCCTCCACTGACAGCCACTCATCCTATACCTCAGCTCACTCGTCTCCTCATGGGAAAAAGTCCTCTTCTTCTGGTCCAATGATTTGGACAATCTTCTTGGTTGGATGTTGAGGTGGCTGGCTGGAGGTTGCTGGCAGAGGCTGCAGATCAACTTGTTCACTGATGGAGACCAGAAGGGACTAAGGATGAAGTATCAGGATTCTCTGACATTGACAAAAAAATAAAAGTTGACATTGCATTTGATGTTTTGAAGAATCACACACATAAACTCAAGATATAAAAGACCATGTCACTTACCACAAGTTGACTTGTGCTGCTGATTTCACACAAAGGTCCTGTTGAATCAACAACACTAACCCCAAAGAAGAAAACACACCAGCTGACTTTGAACAAGTTCAGCTGACAAACATTCATGCATTCTCCTACATTCACTATCTACAAATGGTTCCTGATCCTAACACCTCAGCCTTCAAACTCTTCCACTCACCAGCAGTGAACCCTGGGCCTCCAAAATTTGCCATGTCAAACCCTCCACTGACAGCCACTCATCCTATACCTCAGCTCACTCGTCTCCTCATGGGAAAAAGTCCTCTTCTTCTGGTCCAATGATTTGGACAATCTTCTTGGTTGGATGTTGAGGTGGCTGGCTGGAGGTTGCTGGCAGAGGCTGCAGATCAACTTGTTCACTGATGGAGACCAGAAGGGACTAAGGATGAAGTATCAGGATTCTCTGACATTGAAAAAAAAAACAAAAGTTGACATTGCATGTGATGTCGTGAAGAATCATACACATGAAATCTAGTCATAAAAGACCATGTCACTTACCACAAGTTGACCAGTGCTGCTGATTTCACAAAAAGGTCCTGTTGAATCAACAACACTCTTCCCAAAGAAGAAAACACACCAGCTGACTTTGAACAAGTTCAGCTGACAAACATTCATGCATTCTCCCACATTCACTATCTACAAATGGTAACTGATCCTAACACCTCAGCCTTCAAACTCTTCCAATCACCAGCAGTGAACCCTGGGCCTCCAAAAATTGCCATGTCAAACCCTCCACTGACAGCCACTCATCCTATACCTCAGCTCACTCGTCTCCTCATGGGAAAAAGTCCTCTTCTTCTGGCCCGACAAATGGACAATCGTCTTGGTTGGATGTTGAGGTGGCTGGCTGGAGGTTGCTGGCAGAGGCTGCATATCAACTTGTTCACTGATGGAGACCAGAAGGGACTAAGGATGAAGTATCAGGATTCTCTGACATTGACAAAAAAACAAAAGTACACATTGCATGTGATGTTGTGAAGAATCACACCAATGAAATCAGGGTACAAAAGACCATGTCACTTACCACAACTTGACTTGTGCTGCTGATTTCACACAAAGGTCCTGTTGAATCAACAACACTCTTCCCAAAGAAGAAAACACACCAGCTGACTTTGAACAAGTTCAGCAGACAAACAATCATGCATTCGCCTACATTCACTATCTAAAAATGGTTAGTGATCCTAACACCTCAGCCTTCAAACTCTTCCACTCACCAGCAGTGAACCCTGGGCCTCCAAAATTTGCCATGTCAAACCCTCCACTGACAGCCACTCATCCTATACCTCAGCTCACTCGTCTCCTCATGGGAAAAAGTCCTCTTCTTCTGGTCCAATGATTTGGACAATCTTCTTGGTTGGATGTTGAGGTGGCTGGCTGGAGGTTGCTGGCAGAGGCTGCAGATCAACTTGTTCACTGATGGAGACCAGAAGGGACTAAGGATGAAGTATCAGGATTCTCTGACACTGACAAATAAAAAAGTTGACATTACATGTTGTGTTTTGAAGAATCACACACATGAAATCAAGATATAAAAGAACATGTCACTTCCCACAAGTTGACTTGTGCTGCTCATTTCACACAAAGGTCCTGTTGAATCAACAACACTAACCCCAGAAGAAAACACACCAGCTGACTTTGAATCAGTTCAGCTGGCAAACATTCATGTATTCTCCTACATTCACTATCTACAAATGGTTCCTGATCCTAACACCTCAGCCTTCAAACTCTTCCACTCACCAGCAGTGAACCCTGGGCCTCCAAAATTTGCCATGTCAAACCCTCCACTGACAGCCACTCATCCTATACCTCAGCTCACTCGTCTCCTCATGGGAAAAATTCCTCTTCTGGCCCGTCTAATGGACATCTTCTTGGTTGGATATTGAGGTGGCTGGCTGGAGGTTGCTGGCAGAGGCTGCAGATCAACTTGTTCACTGATGGAGACCAGAAGGGACTAAGGATGAAGTATCAGGATTCTCTGACATTGAAAAAAAAATAAAAAAGTTGGCATTGCAATTGATGTTTTGAAGAATCACACACATAAACTCAAGATATAAAAGAACATGTCACTTACCACAACTTGACTTGTGCTGCTTATTTCACACAAAGGTCCTGTTGAATCAACAACACTCTTCCCAAAAAACAAAACACACCAGCTGACTTCGAACAAGTTCAGCTGACACACATTCATGCATTGTCCTACATTCACTATCTATAAATGGTTATTGATCCTAACACCTCAGCCTTCAAACTCTTCCACTCACCAGCAGTGAACCCTGGGCCTCCAAAATTTGCCATGTCAAACCCTCCACTGACAGCCACTCATCCTATACCTCAGCTCACTCGTCTCCTCATGGGAAAAAGTCCTCTTCTTCTGGTCCAACAATTTGGACAATCTTCTTGGTTGGATGTTGAGGTGGCTGGCTGGAGGTTGCTGGCAGAGGCTGCAGATCAACTTGTTCACTGATGGAGACCAGAAGGGACTAAGGATGAAGTATCAGGATTCTCTGACATTGACAAAAACCAAAAGTACAAATTGCATGTGATGTTGTGAAGAATCACACACATGAACTCAAGATATAAAAGACCATGTCACTTACCACAAGTTGACTTGTGCTGCTAATTTCACATGAGAGGTCCTGGTCCTATATTCACATACGGATGGGGGTTGAGGGATCAGCTATTTTCCTTCAGTGCAATCAGGTTAGAACTTGACTTTTTTATTAAAAGTCTGTCCAACAACTGAATTCATCAATGAGCATTTAGGTCAGTGCTTTGATGACGAGCTGTTGGATCCCTTGTTCAGAACCTGCAGCTGCATTTACAGTTCAGAGTTCACGAGGCTGTTATTTTATTGGCATTCACTGCATTAGAAACAGAGCACATCTGTAATTACCTGAACAGGATCTCATGTTATTTTCTTGAACTGAATTTTCTTTGAAATGTCTCATTACTAGTTATGAAATTCATCTTCATATTTGGACTGGTTTAAAAAAAACAGCTTTTTATCTTTGGTGTCACATTTCACATTAACTTATAAAACATGAGGAAATGAAAAGAAAAAAATCAGGGCTTTGAGACATTAATGTAAAAAAATAAATAAAGTAAAATAAAAAAATGACACGGTTTCAAAGATAAATGTAATCCTTGTGAGACTCACCCTCATGTTAAATCAGAACTCTATGGCCAACACAAACATGTCATAGATTTCTAAAATATCATCAAACTGTTGCTCTCACAGTTTCAAACACTCAGACTGTTTAAGATGGACCATAATCAGAAGAAGACCTTACCCAGACCACAGAGGGGACCTGCGCCTCTGGGACACCTCTGTCAGGATGTCTTCATGACACAGCAATCCCTCTGTCCTTTGTTTGTTGGGGGTGGGCTTTTCTCACAGGACATCATCATGTTTTGGTCAGAGGAATTCCCACAATACACTGGGGCTATTTTCCCATAGCTGGGGCAGTGGTTGATAGGTTCTGGGGCCAGTTTTTGGCGGCCCTGAATACTCTATCTCTGGGGACCACCGCTGCTCCGAGATCCCCTGCAGTTTAGCCTGGGACTGAGAGACCCAGTTTCCATGTGTGGCCACGAGGAGGCACTGCAGGAGTCTTGGTGGTGGAGAGTCTGAGAAGAGAGGAGAAGACCTGGACCACGTTCTCCTGGTTCTCCTCTCTTCTCCTCTGTACAGGAGCAAGCGGAGTCAGCAGTACTGACGACCAAAGCTCTCTAGAGTACAGAAGTGAAGCAGACTGTCCACACACCCTGTGTGCATGCACACACACACACACCATTCACACACCATTCACACAAGAGTCATTCAACATTCACACAACATTCATTCAACATCCACACATGCTCATCACATTCAAACATCATTCTTACATCATTCACACAAGCACAGCACGAGACATCACAAGACATCACAGCACGAGACATCACAGCACAAGACATCAAAACACAAGCTAACATCGAACAAGTAACATATATTTTGGGGTTTTTCTTTGTTTTTCAGACATAAAGACAGAAGACATAACAACATATCACCTAACAAAACACATTGAACATTTGACTTTTTTTGTAGTTTTTGTTTTTAGCTAGACATAAAGACAAAACACATAAGAACACGCCACATTCTAAAAACACATGGAACATAGAACAATTTTTAACACAAAGACGAAAGGCATAAGAGAAGGTCACCTAACGAAAACACATGTAACATTTAACATATATCTTTTTTTTTCTTTTTTTAAATATACAGACAAAGGACATAAAAAAAAACATCACATTACATAAGACAAAACACAACACATCAGAAGACATCACAACACATGTTTATTATAGGAGTGTGGGCGGAGACAAAAGACCCTGAGAAGGAGGGAGGGTCCTGAAGAGGAGGAACAGACAAAGCTGGGGGAGGTGGAGTCAAAGAAGAGAGAGAAGAAATTGAGTCAGAACCTGAGGAGGAAGAGAAGATTGGGGAGGGGAAAACTGGAACAATGAGGAGGGTTGGGATAGTCAAGATCAGAGTCAGAGTCTGAGTCTGAGAAGGAGACAGAAGACTCAGAGGTGCTCGGAGACATCTGAGGGGAAAAGACTCAGAGGAGGAAGGAGGAGTCTCATGAAGATAAGGAGACTGAGGAGGTGTCTGGGGAGGTAAAGGAGAATGAGAGGGAGAGATCTGATCCAGGAAAGGGGAGGATGGAGTCAGATGAGGGGAAGAAAGGTCAGACAGGGAGATGTATTAGGGAGGACAAGACTTAAAGGGGTTAGGAGGGGTCTGGGGAGGCAAAGGAGGCTGAGAAAGAGAGAGGCGCTTCCTTGGAGGTGCACCCTCTGCCTCCTCAGCAGACCTCTTGCCTGACCCAGCACGCTGTTGGTCCCTTTTCAGCATTAAAACCCTTAAGTTATTTACCCACCTTGGCTTGGAGGTCTGAATGTCTGAAGGGTTCTGGACCCCAGGGTTGAAAGCCGGGGCCGGAAGAACAGCTGGATCACAGACATCCTTAGATGTAGCACCCTTGGGGGGAAGTCGCATCAGAGAAGGGAGAGAAGATTTAGGGGGCAAGTTATGGGACAGGGAAATGCGCCGAGAGGGGGTGTGGGTGGAAACAAAAGACCCTGAATAACAGGGAGGGTCCTGAAGAGGAAGAGGAGACAGAGGAGGGGGAGGTGGAGTCAAAGAAGAGGGAGAAGAATCTGAGTCTGAGAAGGAGACACAAGACTCAGAGGTGCTCGGAGACATCTGAGGGGGACAAGACTCAGGGGAGGAAGGAGGAGTCTCATGAAGATAAGGAGACTGAGGAGGTGTCTGGGGAGGTAAAGGAGAATGAGAGGGAGAGATCTGATCCAGGAAAGGGGAGGATGGAGTCAGATGAGGGGAAGAAAGGTCAGACAGGGAGATGTATTAGGGAGGACAAGACTTAAAGGGGTTAGGAGGGGTCTGGGGAGGCAAAGGAGGCTGAGAAAGAGAGAGGCGCTTCCTTGGAGGTGCGCCCTCTGCCTCCTCAGCAGACCTCTTGCCTGACCCAGCACGCTGTTGGTCCCTTTTCAGCATTAAAACCCTCAAGTTCTCTACCCACCTTGGCTTGGAGGTCTGAATGTCTGAAGGGTTCTGGACCCCAGGGTTGAAAGCCGGGGCCGGAAGAACAGCTGGATCACAGACATCCTTAGATGTAGCACCCTTGGGGGGAAGTCGAGTCAGAGAAGGGAGAGAAGATTTAGGGGGCAAGTTATGGGACAGGGAAATGCGCCGAGAGGGGGTGTGGGTGGAGACAAAAGACCCTGAATAACAGGGAGGGTCCTGAAGAGGAAGAGGAGACAGAGGAGGGGGAGGTGGAGTCAAAGAAGAGGGAGAAGAATCTGAGTCTGAGAAGGAGACAGAAGACTCAGAGGTGCTAGGAGACATCTGAGGGGGACAAGACTCAGGGGAGGAAGGAGGGGTCTCATGAAGATAAGGAGACTGAGGAGGTGTCTGGGGAGGTAAAGGAGAATGAGAGGGAGAGAACTGATCCTGGAAACGGGGGGATGGAGTCAGGCAAGGGGAAGAAAGGTCAGACACGGAAATGTTTGTGGGAGAACAAGACCTAAAGGTGTTAGGAGGGGTCTGGGGAGGCAAAGGAGGCTGAGAAAGAGAGAGGCGCTTCCTTGGAGGTGCGCCCTCTGCCTCCTCAGCAGGTCTCTTGCTTGACCCAGCACGCTGTTGGTCCCTTTTCAGCATTAAAACCCTCAAGTTCTCTACCCACCTTGGCTTGGAGGTCTGAATGTCTGAAGGGTTCTGGACCCCGGGGTTGAAAGCCGGGGCCGGAAGAACAGCTGGATCACAGACATCCTTAGGTGTAGCACCTTTGGGGGGAAGTCGCATCAGAGAAGGGAGAGAAGATTTAGGGGGCAAGTTATGGGACCAGGGAGGGTCCTGAAGAGGAGGAGGAGACAGAGGTGGGGGTGGTGGAGTCAAAGAAGGGGGAGAAGAATCTGAGTCTGAGATAGAGTCTGAGTCAGAGTCTGAGTCTGAGAAGGAGACAGAAGACTCAGAGGTGCCAGGAGACATCTGAGGGGGACAAGACTCAGGGGAGGAAGGAGGAGTCTCATGAAGATAAAGAGACTGAGGAGGTGTCTGGGGAGGTAAAGGAGAATGATAGGGAGAGAACTGATCCTGGAAACGGGGGGATGGAGTCAGATGAGGGGAAGAAAGGTCAGACAGGGAGATGTATGAGGGAGAACAAGACCTAAAGGTGTTAGGAGGGGTCTGGGGAGGCAAAGGAGGCTGAGAAAGAGAGAGGCGCTTCCTTGGAGGTGCGCCCTCTGCCTCCTCAGCAGGTCTCTTACCTGACCCAGCACGCTGTTGGTCCCTTTTCAGCATTAAAACCCTCAAGTTCTCTACCCACCTTGGCTTGGAGGTCTGAATGTTTGAAGGGTTCTGGACCCCAGGGTTGAAAGCCGGGGCCGGCAGAACAGGCGGATCACAGACATCCTTAGATGTAGCACCCTTGGAGGGAGATAGAGTCAGAGAAGGGAGAGAAGAGGTAGGGGGGCAGTTAAGGGATAGAGAAATGCGCCTGGAGGGGGTGTGGGTGGAGACAAAAGTCCCTGAATAACAGGGAGGGTCCTGAAGAGAAGAAGAGGAGACAGAGAGTGGAGAGTTGGAGCCAAAGAAGGGGGAGAAGATTCAGGGAAATGGTTATAAGATGGACAAGCGGACTCAGGGACATTGGGAGGGGTCTGAGGGGATAGAGGAGATTCGTGAGGGGACATCAGTATCAAAGGAGGGGGAAGTGGAGTCAGAGCAGGGAGAGAAAAGTCAGAGGGGGAAAAAGTCTCAAAGGTGTGAGGAGGAGTCTGGAGAAGATAGGAAGACTCAGGAGGGGGCAACTGGTCCAGGGAATGAGGAGGTGGAGTGAAAGGAGGGGCGGAAAAAGTCAGACTGGGGGATAAAGTAGGGAGGACAAGGATGAAAGGTGGAAGGATTAGTGTAGAAAAGAGAAGGAGCATGAGGAGGAGACAAGTGAACAAAGGAAGGGGGAGCTGGAGTAAAAGGAGGAGTAGCAAAGTCAGACAGGGGGACATAGGAAGGGGTAAAACACTCAGCGAAACAGGAGGCAGCCTCAGGAGGCTGGCTCAAAAAAAATGAAAGAACAGGAGAGAAGACTTGAAGGAGGAGAAGTAGACAGGTGCAGGGCTGAAAGGAGAAGAGTAAGAGCAGCAGCAGAGTGCCGGGTCCTGGTACTCCATGTCTTCAGTCCTACACACTGGAAAGCAGGGCACTTCCATGGACTCGTGGACCATGGTGGAGCACTCACCTGCTTCATAGGGAGGGGGGCAGTTGGAGTGAGCCTGGGCCAATCTCATCCGGAACTCGGTGGAACTCGGTGGAACTCCGTCACCATGATTAAGAAGGCCTTCAGCTGGATCATGGATCTAAAGACAGAAACAAAACAAACAATCAGAATCTGGATGTTCACAACTGAACAGCAGCAAATTTATCGGACAGACTTTCTTTAAGAGTTTCACAGTTCTGAGGAAAAACTAGAGTCAAAGTCCTCAGCACACTAATATTTATCTGTCGGTATTTACAGTGGAAATGGAGAAATCTGGTAGCCCAGGGGGCCACATTAATGCTGTACACACAGCCAAGGGCCCCACTACTAACTTCAAAATAATCACTATACAGCATTCATGCTAATTTATCTGAACAAAGGGAGCATGTAACTCTCTCTAAAAATCACCCTAACATTCAAATCTTTAAAGTGCCGTTTAACTTTTATCCTGATTTTAACTTATCTCATATTATTGACATTTTAACGAAGACTCATGACTCCATAGCTCATAACTAGACATTTTTATTTCATAATTTTGGCTTTAAACTCAAAGTTCTGGCTTCTATGTCTTCATTTTGACTTTCATTTCATAATCATTACATCATATCTCAAAATTTTAATTCTTTACTTACATTTGGACTTTCTGTCTCTTATCTATTGTTTTTATGTCATATCCATGACTTATAACATCATAATCATGAATATTTTCTTCATAATTTTAATACTTTCTGGAATAATTTTGACTGTTTTGAATCTTTAATCTAATCATTTCACAGTTTAAACTCATAAGAAGGACCTACAAATTCAGATTTGCTTTTCATCAGCGCTGAGGTAGTTTCCGGTTGTTGTGTCGTGGAAATGTTCTTCCACAGTGATGCTTCAAAAGTTATTAAAGAAACAGGATATCAACATTCGGCTAGTTCTCTGCAGATAATTGGATATATACCAACAACCAAAGAACAAACAGAATTTTTGAGGTCAAGGAAGAGTTGTCATTTTATCACCTTAATGTTGACAGTTTATTGATATTTAAATTAACTTCAGGGACACACTGAGTGAGAGGGAGGGCACTGTGTGTCCACAGTCACACCTTCACTGCTCAAACTGCACATTAAAAGGCAGACATCATAATATTACCTCTAAGTAATTAAATATAGTCACATATATCTTTTATGCATTTTAAAGACCAAATTGATATTCTGAAACCTAAATGCACATAATGATAGATGACTGAAGAAACTACAAACTGATTAGAGGAAGGTCAGAGCTTTCATCAACATTCAACAGCCTGAGAAAATAACAGTAAAAGAATTATAGCTGAGTTCATATCAAAAATAAAATGCAAACTCTAATCTAACCCAAAGTTACCATTATGGTTACCTCAACACTCTACAGTGACTTTCAACATTATTAAGCATCAAATGTTATTATTTTGTTTATTTTCTGATATGTACTCATGACTCATAAATTAACATTAGCTCAGCATATTACAACAACTGGATAAAACAGTGAACAACATTATCACTGAAAATTAAACCTGCAATCTGTTTTTCAAACAACATTCATTTAAACTACATTGATACACTGTTCTCTTCACCAGAATGCTGTTTTTGTCATTTAATCAACATATCTTAAAAAAACTCAGCATATTTCACAGCTCTAGTACAGACCAAAACGACATTAAAGCAGCTATTTTATCGTTTTCATTCTAGTCTTTATATGTTGTCTGTCTTCAGGTGGTGAGCAGTCAATCTACTAAAATTATACTGCAACAACCTAAAAAAAAGACTTAGACTAATCTAACCTGGAACACAGAGGACCATGGGCTGCAGAAATCCATCCAAAATGATATTTCTTTAACAGTTATCAGCCCAATAAGTGTTTTAATGATTTAAAACAGTAACAAAATGAAGGTGTAGAAATACATAGCCTCGCTTCAAAATGTTCAGCTAACTGTTGTCTTGGGCTCATCGACCGTTTTTTACCACATTTCTTGACTAGTTAATTTCACTTACAATATTCTCTCAATATTCCAGTAAAACTTGATTAATAAACCCAAAAAGTGTCATTTCAGGACATTTTATTAAGTCTGTTGGCATGTTGCTTTTTACATTCGAAAGGTTCTGACTCTTGCCCAGACACATGGAGTTCAATATAATCATATTTCTTACATTTCTCGAGCAAAGATCGACTTTCTCCATTTTTCTGATGGTCGGTCGATGAACTTTGGCTGCAGCAACTTTTTCAACTCTGGTCTTGAGGCAGGAAATGATTTTAAAACCGTCTGAATGTCTTCACGGACTCGGTTTGTGAGGTTTGGTTGGTTGCTATTCTTCAAATGAATTTAATGTTGACATAGAAACCAACATCCAACGTCAATCACGTTCTGACGTCTCTGACGTCATTGCGTAATAACGGCTCCATCTACTGTGTAATTGAATAACAGCCTGACTGTTTTTACACATCATTGGAGCTCCGCATTTTCTTTCCTATCTTGTTCTTTTTATTCCGCGAAAAAACAACAAACAATATTTTTTTGAATTCCTGGCTCAATTCTGCAAAAACATTTTCAAACCTCCGAAAACCTTTGAAAGTCAAAATTGTAAATAAATATTTGCTGTCTCATTATTTTACATATTTGCCTTTCAATCCTTAAAGCTTAAGACTGTGTGTGCTTCTTTTAGTCCACTTGGATTTTTAGTGTAAGAATCTGTGTATAATCTCAATCTTTCAAACAGGATCAGGTGAAAGACATATTTTACATAGCAAAGGCAGAGACAAGCGGGGCTGTCTGAGGTTTTAGACTGTAATGATATAAGATTTGTGTTTTCAGTGTTGTATGACCATAGAGACAAAACACAAAATCAAAATGAAGTGGAAATATCACACAACTTAAAACAAATCATACACAGATCAATAATGAACAAACCTTTTCCACCTGATTATTGTAGTTAAGCCTCCACCATAGAGGGAAACAAAATCCAAGGATGTAGGGAAATTTAAAGTAAAAGCTATTAACACATTTACAGCTATGTAGATCTGTTACATCTAAATAGTTGTGATGCATTGCATCTACTTTTTGAAGCTGATTTTGTCTCAAATGTTCAATAGGTCAGCTAGTTTTCTGAAAACAATTAGTCTACCTAAAAACCTGGGGGCAGCAACTACTGTTCATACTGTATTTTTAAAAGCAAACTCAAGACCTACTTTTAGTATAGCTTTTAACTAATTATATTTATTACCTGAATTTCTTTGCAATATACTACTCTAGCATATTTCATTACGCATTTGGCGGATGTCTGTCTCATTGACACATATTATTTATTTGTACATTTGATTATTTTCCCTTTATTTGTAGTTAATTTCTTATCATGATTGTTAATTATCATTTTAGTCTTAGCTCCTGTGTTGCCTCAATTTTAATTCAAGATAGCGTCCCCTCAGTCCTCTTTTTCTGTTTTCTGTTATTCTTCTCTTAAAGCCGATGTGTGTGTGTGTGTGTGTGTGTGTGTGTGTGTGTGTGTGTGAGTGTGCGTGTATGTGTGTGAGTGCGTGTAGTATGTGCTTGATCATGCATTTTCTTTCCATTCAGTTTTGTACTTTTATTTATTCTAATTTTATTTCAAATTAGAACCTCAGTGTTACAATATTTTCTGTGAAAAGTGATGAACAAAAAGCTTGACTGATGCATGACTGGTAAATATATGCCAACACCAAAACATCAAGAAAGATTTTTGATGTAAGGAAAGAGTTTTTCTTTCTATCACCTTCATGTTCACAGTGAACTGATTTTTAAACCAGCTTCAAGGACACAATGAGTGATAGGGAGGGTGTGTGCCCCCCCAGCACATGTTGCCCATCATTGCTCAAACTACACATTAAAAGGTAGACATTATGCATTACTTCAAAAAAATAGTTTCACTTATCTGTCATACCATTTTAAAAGACCAAATCTATATTTAAAAACAAGAAAGCACATGACAGTAGATGGTTGAAGCAGCTATAAAAGGAATCAGGGTCAGTCCTACCTTTTTTAAACTGAATAGTCAGGGCAAATACCAAGAAATAAATCAAATGATAATCAACATCTAAATTAAAAACCATACTCTGCTCCTGTTATCAGCATTACAATAGGCTGCTCTAAACACTTCTAACACTCATTTAAGTAAGCACTGAAGTTACCTCAACACTCTATTATTTCTTTTCTGATAAGCACACATGACTTTATAATCTGAACCCAGTAAAGATTAAAAAATCTCAAGGACCGATAAATTAAGATCAGCTCAGCATTTTACATTAACTGGATAAAACAATAAACAAACTTTAAATTGAAAATTAAACCTGCATCTGTTTGCCATACAACTTTCATTTAAACTACATTGATACACTGTTCTCTTCACGAGAATGCTCTTTTTATAAATTTACCTACATACCGTTATCCTAAAAAAAAACTCGACATACAATATTTCACAGATTCAGACCAGAACGAGATTCAAAGCAGCTATTTTATTAATTTCATTCAAGTCTTTAAATGTTTTCTGTCTTCAGGTAGTGAGCAGTCAATCTATTAAAGTTACACCTCAACAAGCCAAAAAAAATACTTACACTAATCTAACAAGGAACACAGAGGACTATCTGCTCCAGAAAAAGAGAAACTTAAAAATGCAGTTCTGTCTAACACAATACTTTTAAAATAACTTTGTTCAAAAGTTGTTTGGCACTAGAGGTCATTGTGGCTCTTCATCCATTCTCCAGTATGTGAGAGAATTTCTCACTTTTAAGCATAGAGGCTAATATATGACTGCACTACTGAAATATTTCAATATAAACCCAGAGACATTGTCCCAAATTACTATACCACGTTTGTTAATTTGAGACAGCAAGAAAATGTCCAAATCAAGAAAATGAAAACACCACAAAACAGTGCTTGTTTATTTTAATACATCATTTTATCATACATCTTAGTACAGCTTAAACACACAGTTAATTGGTCATACAAATTTAACAGCCTTACATTAAATTCCAACAAAAACATTCAATTTTCCGTACAAGTTTGGTAAGAGTCTCTGTCAGTAACGCCATCATCACCTCTGTGAGAGGATTTATTCTTTTTCTCATAATAACGAGATCGTGATCTTAATTACGAGATAAGGTGTCTAATTTTTTTTATTCAGTGAATGCAATGACGTACTTCTGTAATAAATGTAGGCTATAGTTAAGCCTCTTTTCACATCTGACCTTGAGGTAGCATTAAGCTAAAGCGACATCTCTAAAAATGATCAGTAACAAGAATGTTTACAGTTTGAGCTAAAGCTGGGAAATTTATGGAGTTTAATCTGACGTACAAGTGCTGCCTTCCACAATTATTAAAACAGAGTAACTGACATTAAAAGATAACTGTTGACAGAATTTTTCCATCATTGTTATGAGCAATATTTGAGTTATTAGTATTTTGAAATTATATTTCTCTGTTTGCCATTTTTTAATGTTAAAAATAACAGTGTCAAAAAAGCCTGTGGTGCGTGGTTTTAAATCAGTGAATAATTGTGAAGTAAAGTTGAAATTTAAACATCTATTAAAATAATCCTGATCATCATTATTGCTGAATCGAGTAGCCACTAGTGAGAGCCACGTTTTAAGAAGAAGATTCAAGAAAAATGCAGGAAAATTTCTGTAGAAAAGGTCACAAATAGATTGACATTGGGGAACGGCTCAATAATGAACAAATTAAATATAATAAATAATGGAGAATTTATTAACTTAGAGCATGTTGTTAAGAGTACACAAAATGATCAAACAGGAAACAGATCTTAAAACAGCATAAATCATTTAAAATACCTGTGCTCTATAGCTGTACAAAATATATCCTGTTGGAGCAGGCCATAGAATAAATTAAGTTTATGCTCTGATGAGGTTAAGTGGATTCAACAAAATATAAAAAATGACAAAAAAAAACTGAGGGAATGAATCAAATGAATGAATAAAATCTGAATAAATTGAAATTAAATGACTCCTACATTGTGACACTTTTAGCTTCTCTGATTACATTAATGAGTTTTGCTGCCTGGACAGATTTACTGACCACGGGGATTTGATTTTTAATTGAAGTCTGAGTTTAAATGTTGTGTTATTATCTGGGATTTTCTTCTGACTTTACTTGATCTGTTTATTTCTATGTTTGGTTAGTTTTTGCAGAGAAGAAGGATATTAGCCCAAAGTGTGAGAAAACACACCAGCTGACCTTGAACCAGTTCAGCTGACAAACATTCATGCATTCTCCTACATTCACTATCTACAAATGGTTATTGATCCTAACACCTCTGCCTTCAAACTCTTCCACTCACCAGCAGTGAACCCTGGGCTTCGAAATTTGCCATGTCAAACCCTCCACTGACAGCCACTCATCCTATACCTCAGCTCACTCGTCTCCTCATGGGAAAAAGTCCTCTTCTTCTGGTCCAATGATTTGGACAATCTTCTTGGATGGATGTTGAGGTGGCTGGCTGGAGGTTGCTGGAAAAGGCTGCAGATCAACTTGTTCACTGATGGAGACCA
Organism: Scarus forsteni; assembly: GCA_036419115.1. Lineage (NCBI taxonomy): Eukaryota > Metazoa > Chordata > Actinopteri > Labriformes > Labridae > Scarus > Scarus forsteni. Next base: position 265,420 of record JAZDUH010000506.1, read on the forward strand.
GAAGGGACTAAGGATGAAGTATCAGGATTCTCTGACATTGACAAAAACCAAAAGTTCACATTGCATGTGATGTTGTGAAGAATCACACACATGAAATCAAGATACAGTTTAAAAGACCATGTCACTTACCACAAGTTGACTTGTGCTGCTGATTTCACACAAAGGTCCGTTTGAATCAACAACACTTTTGCCAAAGAAGAAAACACACCAGCTGACTATGAACAAGTTCAGCTGACAAACATTCATGCATTCTCCTACATACACTTTCTACAAATGGTTCCTGATCCTAACACCTCAGCTTTCAAACTCTTCCACTCACCAGCAGTGAACACTGGGCCTCCAAAATTTGCCATGTCAAACCCTCCACTGACAGCCACTCATCCTATACCTCAGCTCACTCGTCTCCTCATGGGAAAAAGTCCTCTTCATCAGGCACAACTAATGGACAATCTTCTTGGTTGCATGTTGGGTGGCTGGCTGGAGGTTGCTGGCAGAGGCTGCAGATCAACTTGTTCACTGATGGAGACCAGAAGGGACTAAGGATGAAGAATCAGGATTCTCTGACATTGACAAAAAACAAAAGTACACATTGCATGTGATGTGAAGAATCACACGCATGAAATCAAGATATAAAAGAACATGTCACTTACCACAAGTTGACTTGTGCTGCTGATTTCACACAAAGGTCCTGTTGAATCAAAAAACATTCTTCCCAAAGAAGAAAACACACCAGCTGACTTTGAACAAGTTCAGCTGACAAACATTCATGCATTTTCCTACATTCACTATCTACAAATGGTTATTGATCCCAACACCTCAGCCTTCAAACTCTTCCACTCACCAGCAGTGAACCCTGGGCCTCCAAAATTTGCCATGTCAAACCCTCCACTGACAGCCACTCATCCTATACCTCAGCTCACTCGTCTCCACATGGGAAAAAGTCCTCTTCTTCTGGTCCAATGATTTGGACAATTGTCTTGGTTGGATGTTGAGGTGGCTGGCTGGAGGTTGCTGGCAGAGGCTGCAGATCAACTTGTTCACTGATGGAGACCAGAAGGGACTAAGGATGAAGTATCAGGATTCTCTGACATTGACAAAAACCAAAAGTACACATTGCATGTGATGTTGTGAAGAATCACACACATGAAATCAAGATATAAAAGACCATGTCACTTACCACAAGTTGACTTGTGCTGCTCATTTCACATGAGAGGTCCTGGTCCTGTATTCACGTATGGATGGGGGTTGAGGGATCAGCTATTTTCCTTCAGTGAAATCAGGTTAGAACTTGACTTTTTTATTAAAAGTCTGTCCAACAACTGAATTCATCAATGAGCATTTAGGTCAGTGCTTTGATGACGAGCTGTTGGATCCCTTGTTCAGAACCTGCAGCTGCATTTACAGTTCAGAGTTCACGAGGCTGTTATTTTATTGGCATTCACTGCATTAGAAACAGAGCAGATCTCTAATTACCTGAACAGGATCTCATGTTATTTTCTTGAACTGAATTTTCTTTGAAATGTCTCATTACTAGTTATGAAATTCAGCTTCATATTTGGACTGGTTTAAAAAAAACAGCTTTTTATCTTTGGTGTCACATTTCACATTAACTTATAAAACATGAGGATATGAAAAGAAAAAAATCAGGGCTTTGAGACATTAATGTAAAAAAATAAATAAAGTAAAAAAAAAAATGACACGGTTTAAAAGGTAAATGTAATCCTTGTGAGACTCACCCTCATGTTAAATCAGAACTCTATGGCCAACACAAACATGTCATAGATTTCTAAAATATCATCAAACTGTTGCTCTCACAGTTTCACACAAAGGTCCTGTTGAATCAAGACACTCTTAGACCACAGATAACCAGAAGACCTTGCAGACCTCTGGGACACCTCTGTCAGGATGTCTTCATGACACAGCAATCCCTCTGTCCTTTGTTTGTTGGGGGTCTCTAGGACATCATCATGATTTGGTCAGAGGAATTCCCACAATACACTGGGGCTATTTTCCCATAGCTGGGGCAGTGGTTGATAGGTTCTGGGGCCAGTTTTTGGCGGCCCTGAATACTCTATCTCTGGGGACCACTGCTGCTCGAGATCCCCTGCAGTTTAGCCTGGGACTGAGAGACCCAGTTTCCATGTGTGGCCTGCAGGAGGAGTCTGGCAGGAGAGTCTTGGTGGTGGAGAGTCTGAGAGAGAAGAAGACCTGGACCACGTTCTCCTGGTTCTCCTCTCTTCTCCTCTGTACAGGAGCAAAGTCAGCAGTACTGACAAAGCTCTATAGAGTACAGAAGTGCAGCACTGACTGTCCACACACCCTGTGTGCATGCACACACACACACACCATTCACACACCATTCACACAAGAGTCATTCAACATTCACACAACATTCATTCAACATCCACACATGCTCATCACATTCAAACATCATTCTTACATCATTCACACAAGCACAGCACGAGACATCACAAGACATCACAGCACGAGACATCACAGCAGCACGAGACACACATAAAGACAGAAGACATAACAACATATCACCTAACAAAACACATTGAACATTTGACTTTTTTTGTAGTTTTGTTTTAGCTAGACATAAAGACAAAACACATAAGAACACGCCACATTCTAAAAACACATGGAACATATAACAATTTTTAACACAAAGACAAAAGACATAAGAGCAGGTCACCTAACGAAAACACATGTAACATTTAACATATATCTTTTTTTTTCTTTTTTTTAATATACAGACAAAGGACATAAAAAAAACATCACATTACATAAGACAAAACACAACACATCAGAAGACATCACAACACATGTTTATTATAGGAGTGTGGGCGGAGACAAAAGACCCTGAGAAGGAGGGAGGGTCCTGAAGAGGAGGAACAGACAAAGCTGGGGGAGGTGGAGTCAGAGAAGAAAGAGAAGAAATTGAGTCAGAACCTGAGGAGGAAGAGAAGATTGGGGAGGGGAAAACTGGTAAGAACAATGAGGAGGGTTGGGATAGTCAAGATCAGAGTCAGAGTCTGAGTCTGAGAAGGAGACAGAAGACTCAGAGGTGCTCGGAGACATCTGAGGGGAAAAGACTCAGAGGAGGAAGGAGGAGTCTCATGAAGATAAGGAGACTGAGGAGGTGTCTGGGGAGGTAAAGGAGAATGAGAAGGAGAGAACTGATCCAGGAAAGGGGAGGATGGAGTCAGATGAGGGGAAGAAAGGTCAGACAGGGAGATGTATTAGGGAGGACAAGACTTAAAGGGGTTAGGAGGGGTCTGGGGAGGCAAAGGAGGCTGAGAAAGAGAGAGGCGCTTCCTTGGAGGCGCGCCCTCTGCCTCCTCAGCAGACCTCTTGCCTGACCCAGCACGCTGTTGGTCCCTTTTCAGCATTAAAACCCTTAAGTTCTCTACCCACCTTGGCTTGGAGGTCTGAATGTCTGAAGGGTTCTGGACCCCAGGGTTGAAAGCCGGGGCCGGAAGAACAGCTGGATCACAAGCATCCTTAGATGTAGCACCCCTGGGGGGAAGTCGAGTCAGAGAAGGGAGAGAAGATTTAGGGGGCAAGTTATGGGACAGGGAAATGCGCCGAGAGGGGGTGTGGGTGGAAACAAAAGACCCTGAATAACAGGGAGGGTCCTGAAGAGAAAGAGGAGACAGAGGAGGGGGAGGTGGAGTCAAAGAAGAGGGAGAAGAATCTGAGTCTGAGAAGGAGACACAAGCCTCAGAGGTGCTCGGAGACATCTGAGGGGGACAAGACTCAGGGGAGGAAGGAGGGGTCTCATGAAGATAAGGAGACTGAGGAGGTGTCTGGGGAGGTAAAGGAGAATGAGAGGGAGAGACCTGATCCTGGAAACGGGGGGATGGAATCAGGCAAGGGGAAGAAAGGTCAGACACGGAGATGTTTGAGGGAGAACAAGACCTAAAGGTATTAGGAGGGGTCTGGGGAGGCAAAGGAGGCTGAGAAAGAGAGAGGCGCTTCCGACCTACTCACGTATTGACTACATACTAGCTTCTGCCTCTCTAATATCTGAAATTCATAGTGCTGTAATTTTACCTACCCCACTCTCTGATCATAGTGTAGTTTTGTCCAAGATTGAACTTAAGGAGACACCTAAAAAAGCCAGCAGGTGGCGTTTTAACACTGCTCTGTTGAGCAATAAGAAATTTTGTGACCTCTTTTAAGAACAATTACGTGAATTTATTTCAATAAATAAAGGCTCTGTGGATGATCCCTGCATCTTTTGGGGTGCCTTAAAAGGGTTCATAAGAAACACCGCAATCTCATTCTCTTCACATGAGAGCAAGAGCAGACTTGCTAAAATAACTGAACTCGAGGGGAGATTATCAATGTTGGAGCAAAGACAACAAACTTCTTATTCTGATGAGGTAAAGAAATCTATCGACATGACACGTATAGAACTAAATTCGTTACTGAGACATAGAGCAGAATTCCTAATACTAAGAACTAGGAGAAATTATTACTTTAATGGACCAAGGCCAAGTCACCTTCTTGCTTTGAGGCTAAGACAAAATGAGAAATTTTCCAACATCACTTCAATTAGTTCTACTCATGGTCAATTAACAAGTCCCAAAGAAATTAACACAGAGTTTAGCCATTTCTTCTCAAATCTTTACACCTCAGAGATAGCATTTGAAACGGACAAGTATAAAGATTTTTTGAGAGATTTAAATCTCCCAAAGTTATCCCAAGAAGAGGCAAACAACTTGGGATCCCAAATAACATTAAAAGAGCTTGGGGAGGCCATCCATGGTATGAAAAGGGGAAAATCACCAGGCTGGGACGGCTTGCCCCCAGAATTTTATGCAAAGTTTTGGGGGGAATTGGGGCAGTACATGTTAGAGATGATCCAGGCTGCTGTTGTTAAAGGTTCATTCCCTGATAATGTAAATATGGCTTTACTTACTGTTTTACCCAAACCAAATAAGGACCCCACCCTATGCAATAATTATAGACCGTTAAGCATTTTATGTGCTGAAATTAAAGCTTATGCTAAGGTTTTGGCTACCAGGATGGAGATCCATATGACCAAACTAGTGCACTGTGACCAGACTGGTTTTATAAAATCTCGTCTTGCCAGTGACAATCTTCGCAGATTACTCCATATCTTACATTTTTCAAAGGATATCAAAACACCCTGCGCAGTGTTGTCTCTTGATGCAGAAAAAGCCTTCGATCGGCTCGAATGGCAGTATCTATGGGAGGTTCTTGAAAGGCTAGGCTTTGGCAAAAATTTTATCCAGCTGATTAAGGTCCTTTACGCCAACCCCTCTGCGATGGTGACAGCTAATGGTATTTTATCTTCCCCAATAACTATATCAAGGGGGTCCCGCCAGGGATGTCCCCTTTCTCCCCTTTTATTTTCTCTTTCCTTGGAACCACTAGCCCAAAAGATAAGACAGCATCCACGTATTGTCCCTGTTTCCTTCTATAACACACATCATTCCCTGTCTTTATTCGCGGATGATATACTTCTTTATGTTAATAATGCTCCCTCATCTATACCTCATATCTTGGATGTTTTTACCCAATTCAACCTTATTTCTGGTTACAAAATCAACCGGTCTAAATCACAATTAATGCCCATCAACTCATTTCTAGACCCATCTATTCTTCCACCTTATATTCCTGTAGTTAAATCTTTTAAGTATCTTGGCATTGAAATTTACCCTTCTTTACAAGCTATTTCAACAAAAAATTTTCAAAACATTTTAAAACAAGTTGAAAATGATTTAGAAAGATGGACAAAATTACCCAACTCGTTAGCAGCTCGTGTCTCCATAATTAAAATGGATATTCTCCCCAGGGTAAACTTTTTCTCCAGCATGATACCTCTCTCCCCACCAAATGGTTACTGGGACAACTTAAATAAAATAATTTCCAAGTTCGTATGGGGTGGTAAAAGACCACGTACCAAATTAATCACACTGCAAAGAAACAAGGGTGATGGTGGCTTGGCTATTCCAAATTTTAAAGGGTACTTCTTGTCCTATGTGTTACGTCCAGTGTCAACATGGTTTGATGCTGATGCTCAAGTTTCTTGGAGACCACTCGAGGAAAACCTTGCACACCCCCACCGATTGCAGGACCTTGTTTATTCAGCTTTACCCTCCAAGCTTGCTAAACATCAGCTAGGTCCAATCATATCCTTTTTATTATCCACATGGCGATTAGTAGAAGGCCTTACTCAGTCGTCACTGAAATAGCACAAGAATAGCCCCATATTTAATAACTTCAATCTTATTACTGGCGGAGCTCCTTTCCAATTTTCACAGTGGTCCACAAAAGGCATTCACACTCTTTCTGATATTTGGAACAGTTTGGGAATGAGGACATTTGATTACTTGGTCTCAGAGCATAATCTTGCTAGAAGCTCGTTCTTCTTCTACCTCAGGCTCAGATTAGCAATGCGTACATATGGTGTTCCATGGGGAGTAGCCCTAAAAACCCATTCTCTTCACTCGCTACTGGACACAAAAGGTTGTACTAGGGGCTTAGTATCAAAGTTATATGTTCTCTTAAACACCGGGAGCAAACCTCTGTCAGTCCAGGAAGCGTGGAAGAGGGATCTTGGCTCCTCTGAGGTTGATATCTGTTGGACCACAGTTTGGAATAATTTAAAACTCACCTCCAAAAACCCAAACCATATACTTATACATTTTAAAATTTTACACAGGTTATATTTGACTCCTAGGAAGCTCTATTTGATGAAATTAACACCCTCTCCTAAATGTGAACTCTGCTCTTCTGATGAGATAGGTTCTTTTATGCATATGTACTGGGATTGTCAGCGAGTAGTTTATTTTTGGAGATCGATTTGTGCAAACTTATCTGATTTCTTAGTTTTAGGTGTATAACCCAAAGTTGCTACTTCTGAATGACACATCTTCTCTAACTCTCTCCTCTTCTCAAAAGCTTCAACTATTTGTCTGCCTTACAGCAGCAAAAAAGATGTTGGTGCTACGTTGGCAACCTCCTCACTCTCTTTCTATTAGTCAGTGGTTGAGATCTTTACTGGATATATTACATTTAGGGCTGTCAGTGGCAAGAATGCATAACGCCAAACAATCTACTATATGCGCTTGGACGTCCTTCATTGACAAAGTAAAACAACTTTGCTCAGACTTTTAAGCTACAGACCTCAGACATCCGGAACCTTACTTCTTTATGTATACTTATACAGGTTTCTCTTTTTTTAGTACTTCTTCCTGTATTTTCCTTATGTTTGTACACTAATATTACATGTAATTACAATGCTACTCTGTCTTTGATATAAACAGGCCATAACATATTATGAACTGCCGCTGGGGGGTTGGGTGTGGGTGTGAGTGTGGGTGTGGGTGTGGGTGTGTGTGTGTGTGTGTGTGTGTGGGTGTGGGTGTGGGGGGGGGCGTGTTTGTTGTGCTTTTATTGATGTATTTTTGTTCTAAAATACCAATAAAAAACTGTGAACAAAAAAAAAAGAGATATAAAAGACCATGTCACTGACCACAAGTTGACTCGTGCTGCTGATTTAACACAAAGGTCCTGTTGAATCAACAACACTGTTTCCAAAGAAGAAAACACACCAGCTGACTTTGAACAAGTTCAGCTGACAAACATTCATCCATTCTCCTACATTCACTATCTACAAATGGTTATTGATCCTAACACCTCAGCCTTCAAACTCTTCCACTCACCTGCAGTGAACTCTGGGCCTCCAAAATCTGCCATGTCAAACCCTCCACTGACAGCCACTCATCCTATACCTCAGCTGACTCGTCTCCTCATGGGAAAAAGTGCTCTTCGTCAGGCACGACTAATGGACAATCTTCTTGGTTGGATGTTGAGGTGGCTGGCTGGAGGTTGCTGGCAGAGGCTGCAGATCAACTTGTTCACCGATGGAGACCAGAAGGGACTAAGGATGAAGTATCAGGATTCTCTAACATTGACAAAAACCAAAAGTAGACATTGCATGTGATGTTGTGAAGAATCACACACATGAAATCAAGATATAAAAGACCATGTCACTTACCACAAGTTGACACGTGCTGCTGATTTCATAAAAAGGTCCTGTTGAATCAACAACACTAATCCCAAAGAAGAAAACACAGCAGCCAACTTTGAACCAGTTCAGCTAACAAAGATTCCTACATAAACTATCTATAAATGGTAACTGATCCTGACACCTCAGCCTTCAAAACCTTCCACTCAAAAGCAGTGATCCCTGGGCCTCCAAAATTTGCCATAACAAACCCTCCACTGACAGCCACTCATCCTATACCTCAGCTGACTCGTCTATTCATGGGAAAAAGTCCTCTTCTTCTGGTCCAATGATTTGGACAATCTTCTTGGATGGATGTTGAGGTGGCTGGCTGGAGGTTGCTGGCAGAGGCTGCAGATCAACTTGTTCACTGATGGAGACCAGAAGGGACTAAGGATGAAGTATCAGGATTCTCTGACATTGAAAAATAAAAACAAAGGTTGACATTGCATGTGATGTTTTGAAGAATCACACACATGAACTCAAGATATAAAAGACCACGTCACTTAACAAAAGTTGACCTGTGCTGCTGATTTCACACAAAGGTCCTGTTGAATCAAAAAACATTCTTTCCAAATAAGAAAACACACCAGCTGACTTTGAACCGGTTCAGCTGAAAAACATTCATGCATTTTCCCACATTCACTATCTACAAATGGTGATTGATCCTAACACCTCAGCCTTCAAACTCTTCCACTCACCAGCAGTGAACCCTGGGCCTCCAAAATTTGCCATGTCAAACCCTCCACTGACAGCCACTCATCCTATACCTCAGCTCACTCGTCTCCTCATGGGAAAAAGTCCTCTTCTACAGGCACGACTAATAGACTATCTTCTTGGTTGGATGTTGAGGTGGCTGGCTGGAGGTTGCTGGCAGAGGCTGCAGATCAACTTGTTCACTGATGGAGACCAGAGGGACTAAGGATGAAGTATCAGGATTCTCTGACATTGAAAAATAACAAAAGTTGACATTGCATGCAATGTTGTGATGAATCACACACATGAAATCAAGATATAAAAGACCATGTCACTTATCAAAAGTTGACTTGTGCTGCTCATTTCACACAAAGGTCCTGTTGAATCAACAACACTAACACCAGAAGAAAACACACCAGCTGACTTTGAACCAGTTCAGCTGACAAACATTCATGCATTTTCCCACATTCACTATCTACAAATGGTTAGTGATCCTAACACCTCAGCCTTCAAACTCTTCCACTCACCAGCAGTGAACCCTGGGCCTCCAAAATTTGCCATTTCAAACACTCCACTGACAGCCACTCATCCTATACCTCAGCTCACTCGTCTCCTCATGGGAAAAATTCTTCTTCTCTTGGTCCAATGATTTGGACAATCTTCTTGGTTGGATGTTGAGGTGGCTGGCTGGAGGTTGCTGGCAGAGGCTGCAGATCAACTTGTTCACTGATGGAGACCAGAAGGGACTAAGGATGAAGTATCAGGATTCTCTGACATTAACAAAAAAAAAAAAAAAACAAAAGTTGACATTGCATGTGATGTGAAGAATCACACACATGAAATCAAGATATAAAAGACCATGTCACTTACCACAAGTTGACTTGTGCTGCTGATTTCACACAAAGGTCCTGTTGAATCAACAACACTAACCCCAAAGAAGAAAACACACTTGCTGACTTTGAACAAGTTCAGCTGACAAACATTCATGCATTCTCCCACATTCACTATCTACAAATGGTAACTGATCCTAACACCTCAGCCTTCAAACTTCTCCACTCACCAGCAGTGAAACCTGGGCCTCCAAAATTAGCCATGTCAAACCCTCCACTGACAGCCACTCATCCTATACCTCAGCATACTCGTCTCCTCATGGGAAAAAGTCCCTTTATCCTGGTCCAATGATTTGGACAATCTTCCTGTGCTGCTGATCTCACACAAAGGTCCTGTTGAATCAAAAACACTAACTCCAAAGAAGAAAACACACCAGCTGACTTTGAACAGGTTCAACTTGCAAACATCCATACATTCACTATCTACAAATGGTTATTGATCCTAACACCTCAGCCTTCAAACTCTTCCAATCACCAGCAGTGAACACTGGGCCTCCAAAATTTGCCATGTCAAACCCTCCACTGACAGCCACTCATCCTATACCTCAGCTCACTCGTCTCCTCATGGGAAAAAGTCCTCTTCTTCTGGCCCGACTAATGGACAATCGTCTTGGTTGGATGTTGAGGTGGCTGGCTGGAGGTTGCTGGCAGAGGCTGCAGATCAACTTGTTCACTGATGGAGACCAGAAGGGCCTAAGGATGAAGTATCAGGATTCTCTGACACTGACAAAAAAACAAAAATTGACATTACATGTTGTGTTTTTAAGAATCATACACATGAAATAGAGATATAAAAGACCATGTCACTTACCACAAGTTGACTTGTGCTGCTCATTTCACACAAAGGTCGTGTTGAATCAACAACACTAACCCCAGAAGAAAACACACCAGCTGACTTTGAACAAGTTCAGCTGACAAACATTCATGCATTCTCCTACATTCACTATCTACAAATGGTTATTGATCCTAACACCTCAGACTTCAAACCCTTCCACTCACCAGCAGTGAACCCTGGGCCTCCAAAATTTGCCATGTCAAACCCTCCACTGACAACCACTCATACTATACCTCAGCTCACTCGTCTCCTCATGGGAAAAAGTCCTCTTCTTCTGGCCCGACAAATGGACAATCTTCTTGGTTGGATGTTGAGGTGGCTGGCTGGAGGTTGCTGGCAGAGGCTGCAGATCAACTTGTTCACTGATGGAGACCAGAAGGGACTAAGGATGAAGTATCAGGATTCTCTGACATTGACAAAAAAACAAAAGTTGACATTGCATGTGATGTTTTGAAGAATCACACATGAAATGAAGATATAAAAGACCATGTCACTTCCCACAAGTTGACTTGTGCTGCTGATTTCACACAAAGGTCCTGTTGAATCAACAACACTCTTCCCAAAGAAGAAAACACACCAGCTGACTTTGAACAAGTTCAGCTGACAAACATTCATGCATTCTCCTACATTCACTATCTACAAATGGTTATTGATCCTAACACCTCAGCCTTCAAACTCTTCCACTCACCAGCAGTGAACCCTGGGCCTCCAAAATTTGCCATGTCAAACCCTCCACTGACAGCCACTCATCCTATATCTCAGATCACTCGTCTCCTTATGTAAAAAAGTCCTCTTCTTCTGGTCCAATGATTTGGACAATCTTCTTGGTTGGATGTTGAGGTGGCTGGCTGGAGGTTGCTGGCAGAGGCTGCAGATCAACTTGTTCACTGATGGAGACCAGAAGGGACTAAGGATGAAGTATCAGGATTTTCTGACACTGACAAATAAAAAAGTTGACATTACATGTTGTGTTTTGAAGAATCATACACATGAAATCAAGATATAAAAGACCATGTCACTTCCCACAAGTTGACTTGTGCTGCTGATTTCACACAAAGGTCCTGTTGAATCAACAACACTAACCCCAGAAGAAAACACACCAGCTGACTTTGAACAAGTTCAGCTGACAAACATTCATGCATTCTCCTACATTCACTATCTACAAATGGTTATTGATCCTAACACCTCAGCCTTCAAACTCTTCCACTCACCAGCAGTGAACCCTGGGCCTCCAAAATTTGCCATGTCAAACCCTCCACTGACAGCCACTCATCCTACACCTCAGCTCACTCGTCTCCTCATGGGAAAAAGTCCTCTTCTTCAGGCACGACTAATGGACAATCTTCTTGGTTGGATGTTGAGGTGGCTGGCTGGAGGTTGCTGGCAGAGGCTGCAGATCAACTTGTTCACTGATGGAGACCAGAAGGGACTAAGGATGAAGTATCAGGATTCTCTGACATTGAAAAAAAAATAAAAAAGTTGACATTGCAAATGATGTTTTGAAGAATCACACGCATTAAATCAAGATATAAAAGACCATGTCACTTACCACAAGTTGACTTGTGCTGCTCATTTCACACAAAGGTCCTGTTGAATCAACAACACTCTTCCCAAAGAAGAAAACACACCAGCTGACTTTGAACAAGTTCAGCTGACAAACATTCATGCATTCTCCTACATTCACTATCTACAAATGGTTATTGATCCTAACACCTCAGCCTTCAAACTCTTCCACTCACCAGCAGTGAACCCTGGGCCTCCAAAATTTGCCATGTCAAACCCTCCACTGACAGCCACTCATCCTATACCTCAGCTCACTCGTCTCCTCATGGGAAAAAGTCCACTTCTGCTGGTCCAATGATTTGGACAATCTTCTTGGTGGGATGTTGAGGTGGCTGGCTGGAGGTTGCTGGCAGAGGCTGCAGATCAACTTGTTCACTGATGGAGACCAGAAGGGACTAAGGATGAAGTATCAGGATTCTCTGACATTGACAAAAAAAAAAGTTGACATTACATGTTGTGTTTTGAAGAATCATACACATGAAATCAAGATATAAAAGACCATGTCACTTCCCACAAGTTGACTTGTGCTGCTCATTTCACACAAAGGTCCTGTTGAATCAACAACACTAACCCCAGAAGAAAACACACCAGCTGACTTTGAACAAGTTCAGCTGACAAACATTCATGCATTCTCCTACATTCACTATCTACAAATGGTTATTGATCCTAACACCTCAGCCTTCAAACTCTTCCACTCACCAGCAGTGAACCCTGGGCCTCCAAAATTTGCCATGTCAAACCCTCCACTGACAGCCACTCATCCTATACCTCAGCTCACTCGTCTCCTCATGGGAAAAAGTCCTCTTCTTCTTGCCCGACCAATGGACAATTTTCTTGGTTGGATGATGAGGTGGCTGGCTGGAGGTTGCTGGCAGAGGCTGCAGATCAACTTGTTCACTGATGGAGACCAGAAGGGACTAAGGATGAAGAATCAGGATTCTCTGAAACTGACAAATAAAAAAGTTGACATTGCATGTGATGTTTTGAAGAATCACACACATGAAATCAAGATATAAAAGTACATGTCACTTCCCACAAGTTGACTTGTGCTGCTCATTTCACACAAAGGTCCTGTTGAATCAACAACACTATTCCCAATGAAGAAAACACACCAGCTGACTTTGAACAAGTTCAGCTGAAAAACATTCATGCATTCTCCTACATTCACTATCTACAAATGGTTATTGATCCTAACACCTCAGCCTTCAAACTCTTCCACTCACCAGCAGTGAACCCTGGGCCTCCAAAATTTGCCATGTCAAACCCTCCACTGACAGCCACTCATCCTATACCTCAGCTCACTCGTCTCCTCATGGGAAAAAGTCCTCTTCTTCTGGCACGACTAATGGACAATCTTCTTGGTTGGATGTTGAGGTGGCTGGCTGGAGGTTGCTGGCAGAGGCTGCAGATCAACTTGTTCACTGATGGAGACCAGAAGGGACTAAGGATGAAGTATCAGGATTCTCTGATATTGACAAAAAAACAAAAGTTGACATTGCATTTGATGTTTTGAAGAATCACACACATAAACTCAAGACATAAAAGACCATGTCACTTACCACAAGTTGACTTGTGCTGCTGATTTCACACAAAGGTCCAGTTGAATCAACAACACTAACCCCAAAGAAGAAAACACACAAGCTGACTTTGAACAAGTTCAGCTGACAAACATTCATGCATTCTCCAACATTCACTATCTACAAATGGTTAGTGATCCTAACACCTCAGCCTTCAAACTCTTCCACTCACCAGCAGTGAACCCTGGGCCTCCAAAATTTGCCATGTCAAACCCTCCACTGACAGCCACTCATCCTATACCTCAGCTCACTCGTCTCCTCATGGGAAAATGTCCTCTTCTTCTGGTCCAATGATTTGGACATTCTTCTTGGTTGGATGTTGAGGTGGCTGGCTGGAGGTTGCTGGCAGAGGCTGCAGATCAACTTGTTCACTGATGGAGACCAGAAGGGACTAAGGATGAAGTATCAGGAATTTCTGACACTGACAAATAAAAAAGTTGACATTACATGTTGTGTTTTGAAGAATCACACACATGAAATAGAGATATAAAAGACCATGTCACTTCCCACAAGAAGACTTGTGCTGCTCATTTCACACAAAGGTCCTGTTGAATCAACAACACTAACCCCAAAGAAGAAAACACACCAGCTGACTTTGAACAAGTTCAGCTGACAAACATTCATGCATTCTCCTACATTCACTATCTACAAATGGTTATTGATCCTAACACCTCAGCCTTCAAACTCTTCCACTCACCAGCAGTGAACCCTGGGCCTCCAAAATTTGCCATGTCAAACCCTCCACTGACAGCCACTCATCCTATACCTCAGCTCACTCGTCTCCTCATGGGAAAAAGTCCTCTTCTTCAGGCATGACTAATGGACAATCTTCTTGGTTGGATGTTGAGGTGGCTGGCTGGAGGTTGCTGGCAGAGGCTGCAGATCAACTTGTTCACTGATGGAGACCAGAAGGGACTAAGGATGAAGTATCAGGATTCTCTGACATTGACAAAAAAACAAAAGTTGACATTGAAAGTGATGTTTTGAAGAATCACACGCATGAAATCAAGATATAAAAGACCATGTCACTTACCACAAGCTGACTTGTGCTACTGATTTCACACAAAGGTCCTGTTGAACCAACAACACTATCCCAAGAAGAAAACAAACCAGCTGACTTTGAACAAGTTCAGCTTGTAAACATTCATGCATTCTCCTACATTCACTATCTACAAGAGGTAACTGATCCTAACACCTCAGCCTTCAAACTCCTCCACTCACCAGCAGTGAACCCTGGGCCTCCAAAATTTGCCATGACAAACCCTCAACTGACAGCCACTAATCCTAAAGCTAAGCTCACTCGTCACCTCATGGGAAAAAGTCCTCTTCTACAGGCCAGCTAATGGACTATTTTCTTGGTTGGATGTTGAGGTGGCTGGCTGGAGGTTGCTGGCAGAGGCTGCAGATCAACTTGTTCACTGAGGGAGACCAGAAGGGACTAAGGATGAAGTATCAGGATTCTCTGACACTGACAAAAAAACAAAAGTTGACATTGCATTTGATGTTTTGAAGAATCACACCAATGAAATCAAGATATAAAAGACCATGTCACTTACCACAAGTTGACTTGTGCTGCTGATTTCACACAAAGGTCCTGTTGAATCAACAACACTAACCCCAAAGAAGAAAACACACCAGCTGACTTTGAACAAGTTCAGCTGACAAACATTCATGCATTCTCCTACATTCACTATCTACAAATGGTTATTGATCCTAACACCTCAGCCTTCAAACTCTTCCACTCACCAGCAGTGAACCCTGGGCCTCCAAATTTGCCATGTCAAACCCTCCACTGACAGCCACTCATCCTATACCTCAGCTCACTCGTCTCCTCATGGGAAAAAGTCCTCTTTTTCAGGCACGACCAATGGACAATCTTCTTGGTTGGATGTTGAGGTGGCTGGCTGGAGGTTGCTGGCAGAGGCTGCAGATCAACCTGTTCACTGATGGAGACCAAAAGGGATTAAGGATGAAGTATCAGGATTCTATGACATTGAAAAAAAAAAAAGTTGACATTGCAAGTGATGTTGTGAAGAATCACACACATGAAATCAAGATATAAAAGACCATGTCACTTACCACAAGTTGACTTGTGCTGCTGATATCACACAAAGGTCCTGTTGAATCAACAACACTCTTCCCAGAAGAAAACACACCAGCTGACTTTGAACAGTTCAGCTGACAAACATTCATGCATTCTCCTACATTCACTATCTACAAATGGTTACTGATCCTAACACCTCAGCCTTCAAACTCTTCCACTCACCAGCAGTGAACCCTGGGCCTCCAAAATTTGCCATGTCAGACCCTCCACTGACAGCCACTCATCCTGTACCTCAGCTCACTTTCGCTCCGCATGGGAAAAAGTCCTCTTCGACTGGTCCAACGATTTGGACAATCTTCTTGGTTGGATGTTGAGGTGGCTGGCTGGAGGTTGCTGGCAGAGGCTGCAGATCAACTTGTTCACTGATGGAGACCAGAAGGGACTAAGGATGAAGTATCAGGATTCTCTGACATTGACAAAAAAACAAAAATTGACATTACATGTTGTGTTTTGAAGAATCACACACATGAAATCAAGATATAAAAGACCATGTCACTTACCACAAGTTGACTTGTGCTGCTCATTTCACACAAAAGTCGTGTTGAATCAACAACACTAACCCCAAAGAAGAAAACACACCAGCTGACTTGGAACAAGTTCAGCTGACAAACATTCATGCATTCTCCTACATTCACTATCTACAAATGGTTATAGATCCTAACACCTCAGCCTCCAAACTCTTCCACTCATCAGCAGTGAACCCTGGGCCTCCAAAATTTGCCATGACAACCCTCCACTGACAGCTACTCATCCTATACCTCAGCTCACTCGTCTCCTCATGGGAAAAAGTCCTCTTCTTCAGGCATGACTAATGGACAATCTTCTTGGTTGGATGTTGAGGTGGCTGGCTGGAGGTTGCTGGCAGAGGCTGCAGATCAACTTGTTCACTGATGGAGACCAGAAAGGACTAAGGATGAAGTATCAGGATTCTCTGACATTGAAAAAAAAACAAAAGTAGACATTGTATGTGATGTTGTGAAGAATCACACGCATGAAATCAAGATATAAAAGACCATGTCACTTAACAAAAGTGTACTTGTGCTGCTGATTTCACACAAAGGTCCAGTGGAATCAACAAGACTATTCCCAATGAAGAAAACACAGCAGCTGACTATGTACAAGTTCAGCTGACAAACATTCATACATTCTCCCACATTCACTATCTACAAATGGTGACTGATCCTAACACCTCAGCCTTCAAACTCTTCCACTCACCAGCAGTGAACCCTGGGCCTCCAAAATTTGCCATGTCAAACCCTCCACTGACAGCCACTCATCCTATACCTCAGCTCACTCGTCTCCTCATGGGAAAAAGTCCTCTTCTTCTGGTCCCGACCAATGGACATTCTTCTTGGTTGGATGTTGAGGTGGCTGGCTGGAGGTTGCTGGCAGAGGCTGCAGATCAACTTGTTCACTGATGGAGACCAGAAGGGACTAAGGATGAAGTATCAGGATTCTCTGACATTGACAAAAAACAAAAGTTGACATTGCATGTGATGTTTTGAAGAATCACACACATGAAATCAAGATATAAAAGACCATGTCACTTACCACAAGTTGACTTGTGCTGCTGATTTCACACAAAGGTCCTGTTGAATCAACAACACTCTTCCCAAAGAAGAAAACACACCAGCTGACTTTGAACAAGTTCAGCTGACAAACATTCATGCATTCTCCAACATTCACTATCTACAAATGGTTAGTGATCCTAACACCTCAGCCTTCAAACTCTTCCACTCACCAGCAGTGAACCCTGGGCCTCCAAAATTTGCCATGTCAAACCCTCCACTGACAGCCACTCATCCTATACCTCAGCTCACTCGTCTCCTCATGGGAAAAAGTCCTCTTCTTCTGGTCCAACAATTTGGACAATCTTCTTGGTTGGATGTTGAGGTGGCTGGCTGGAGGTTGCTGGCAGAGGCTGCAGATCAACTTGTTCACTGATGGAGACCAGAAGGGACTAAGGATGAAGTATCAGGATTCTCTGACATTGACAAAAACCAAAAGTTGACATTGCATGTGATGTGAAGAATCACACCCATAAAATCAAGATATAAAAGAACATGTCACTTAACAAAAGTTGACTTGTGCTGCTGATTTCACACAAAGGTCCTGTTGAATCAAAAACACTCCCAAAGAAGAAAAACACACCAGCTGACTTTGAACAAGTTCAGCTGACAAACATTCATGCATTCTCCTACATTCACTATCTACAAATGGTTATTGATCCTAACACCTCAGCCTTCAAACTCTTCCACTCACCAGCAGTGAACCCTGGGCCTCCAAAATTTGCCATGTCAAACCCTCCACTGACAGCCACTCATCCTATACCTCAGCTCACTCGTCTCCTCATGGGAAAAAGTCCACTTCTTCTGGTCCAATGATTTGGGCAATCTTCTTGGTTGGTTGGTGTGGTGGCTGGCTGGGGGTTGCTGGCAGAGGCTGCACATCAACTTTTTCACTGTTGGAGACCAGAAGGACTAAGGATGAAGTATCAGGATTCTCTGACATTGACAAAAACAAAAAGTTGACATTACATGTTGTATTTGTGAAGAATCACACGCATGAAATCAAGATATAAAAGAACATGTCACTTCCCACAAGTTGACTTGTGCTGCTCATTTCACACAAAGGTCCTGTTGAATCAACAACACTAACCCCAGAAGAAAACACACCAGCTGACTTTGAACAAGTTCAGCTGACAAACATTCATGCATTCTCCTACATTCACTATCTACAAATGGTTATTGATCCTAACACCTCAGCCTTCAAACTCTTCCACTCACCAGCAGTGAACCCTGGGCCTCCAAAATTTGCCATGTCAAACCCTCCACTGACAGCCACTCATCCTATACCTCAGCTCACTCGTCTCCTCATGGGAAAAAGTCCTCTTCTGGCCCGACTAATGGACAATCTTCTTGGTTGGATGTTGAGGTGGCTGGCTGGAGGTTGCTGGCAGAGGCTGCAGATCAACTTGTTCACTGATGGAGACCAGAAGGGACTAACTGTGCGTTAACACCAAAAGAGGCAAAAGCGGCCAAAGCGGCCAGCACGCACGAGAAAGCGGACTGCGGCCAAAGTGTCCAAATATTTTAGCCACTTTGGCCGCTCGTCACTTGACTGACGTCAACGTAAAATCTTGCTTGTCATTTAAAGGAGCCGCGCAGCGGACTTCTTCACAGCAGCAGATGCTTGATGTCATTCAACTTCAGCTTAAAACATAGCATGAACATAACGTAAAATCACCTTCTAATCAGTCACAAGCGGATTGACAGGCAGGAAGCAATTTACAAAGGAGATAATATTGATTTATCCACGACATAAAACTTTACAGTTTTGAAATATACTAAAATCCTGTGGTGGTAAGGAGCGCGTATTTGCACAGTGTGTGTTCGTGTGTGTGTGACATACTCTTCTGTCTCTCCCTCATCTTCCCTGCTCTCCCCGCCCTCCACAGGACCTTCATCAAGGTTGGAGGTGGAAAGACGCTCCTCCAAGAATGGGTCCAAAAAACCCATCACGGAGGCATACCGCCACACACAGCCCACACCTCCAGCAGACCCGCTTCTCCTCCTGTCTTTCTCTCTCCTCTTCTCCCTCCTGGAGTGGTCCCTCAGACCTATCCATTTTTTTCTGCATTCTTCCGCTAATGCACAGAGAACACAAGCATTTTTGCCCTTTTTAAATGGCACTTCGTTTTCAAATTCTGCTGATAAAATGCTTTGTTGTGCAGTGTGTCATCCAGGACTCGAGACGACGGAACTAGGAACCGAAGTTACATGCGTTGTCCTTTAGGGCCCACTAAGTCGTAGGACATCTCTACTCTGATTGGTTGTCTCCGTTTGCCGCTGAACTGCGTCATAGCTAATTACCATAAAATTCTCATCTGGTGCCGCTTTAGCAGCTTTAGCCGCTCAGGACACTTTGGCCGCTCAGGACGTTTTGGCCGCTTTTGCCTCTTTTGGTGTGAACGCACAGTAAGGATGAAGTATCAGGATTCTCTGACATTGAAAAAAAAACAAAAGTAGACATTGCATGTGATGTTGTGAAGAATCACACACATGAACTCAAGATATAAAAGACCATGTCACTTACCACAAGTTGACACGTGCTGCTGATTTCACACAAAGGTCCTGTTGAATCAACAACACTCTTCCCAAAGAGGAAGACACACCAGCTGACTATAAACAAGTTCAGCTGACAAACATTCATGCATTCTCCTACATTCACTATCTACAAAAGGTAACTGATCCTAACACCTCAGCCTTCAAACTCTTCCACTCACCAGCAGTGAACCCTGGGCCTCCAAAATTTGCCATGTCAAACCCTCCACTGACAGCCACTCATCCTATACCTCAGCTCACTTGTCTCCTCATGGGAAAAAGTCCTCTTCTTCTGGCCTGACTAATGGACAATCTTCTTGGTTGGATGTTGAGGTGGCTGGCTGGAGGTTGCTGGCAGAGGCTGCAGATCAACTTGTTCACTGATGGAGACCAGAAGGGACTAAGAATGAAGTATCAGGAATCTCTGACATGACTAAAAAAAAAAAAAGTTGACATTGCATGTGATGTTTTGAAGAATCACACACATGAAATTAAGATATAAAAGACCATGTCACTTCCCACAAGTTGACTTGTGCTGCTGATTTCACACAAAGGTCCTGTTGAATCAACAACACTCTTCCCAAAGAGGAAGACACACCAGCTGACTATAAACAAGTTCAGCTGACAAACATTCATGCATTCTCCTACATTCACTATCTACAAAAGGTAACTGATCCTAACACCTCAGCCTTCAAACTCTTCCACTCACCAGCAGTGAACCCTGGGCCTCCAAAATTTGCCATGTCAAACCCTCCACTGACAGCCACTCATCCTATACCTCAGCTCACTTGTCTCCTCATGGGAAAAAGTCCTCTTCTTCTGGCCCGACTAATGGACAATCTTCTTGGTTGGATGTTGAGGTGGCTGGCTGGAGGTTGCTGGCAGAGGCTGCAGATCAACTTGTTCACTGATGGAGACCAGAAGGGACTAAGAATGAAGTATCAGGAAACTCTGACATGACTAAAAAAAAAAAAAGTTGACATTGCATGTGATGTTGTGAAGAATCACACACATGAAATCAAAATATAAAAAAACATGTCACTGACCACAAGTTGACTTGTGCGTCTCATTTCACACAAAGGTCCTGTTGAATCAACAACACTAAACCCAGAAGAAAACACACCAGCTGACTTTGAACCAGTTCAGCTGACAAACATTCATGCATTTTCCCACATTTACTATCTACAAATGGTTAGTGATCCTAACACCTCAGCCTTCAAACTCTTCCACTCACCAGCAGTGAACCCTGGGCCTCTAAATTTGCCATGTCAAACCCTCCACTGAGAGCAACTCATCCTATACCTCAGCTCCCTCGTCTCCTCATGGGAAAAAGTCCTCTTCTTCTGGTCCAACAATTTGGACAATCTTCTTGGTTGGATGTTGAGGTGGCTGGCTGGAGGTTGCTGGCAGAGGCTGCAGATCAACTTGTTCACTGATGGAGACCAGAAGGGACTAAGGATGAAGTATCAGGATTCTCTGACATTGACAAAAAAAAAAAAAAGTACACATTGCATGTGATGTTTTGAAGAATCACACCCATGAAGTCAAGATAGTAAAGACCATGTCACAAACCACAAGTTGACTTGTACTGCTCATTTCACACAAAGGTCCTGTTGAATCAACACCACTCTTCCCAAAGAAGAAAACACACCAGCTGACTATGAACAAATTCAGCTGACAAACATTCATGCATTCTCCCACATTCAATATCTAATAATGGTTGTTGATCCTAACACCTCAGCCTTCAAACTCTTCCACTCACCAGCAGTGAACCCTGGGCCTCCAAAATTTGCCATGTCAAACCCTCCACTGACAGCCACTCATCCTATACCTCAGCTCACTTGTCTCCTCATGGGAAAAAGTCCTCTTCTTCTGGTCCAACGATTTGGACAATTTTCTTAGTTGGATGTTGAGGTGGCTGGCTGGAGGTTGCTGGCAGAGGCTGCAGATCAACTTGTTCACTGATGGAGACCAGAAGGGACTAAGGATGAAGTATCAGGATTCCCTGACATTGAAAAAAAAAACAAAAGTTGACATTGCATGTGATGTTTTGAAGAATCACACACATGAAATCAAGATATAAAAGACCATGTCA
Organism: Scarus forsteni; assembly: GCA_036419115.1. NCBI lineage: Eukaryota > Metazoa > Chordata > Actinopteri > Labriformes > Labridae > Scarus > Scarus forsteni. Next base: position 287,327 of record JAZDUH010000506.1, read on the forward strand.
CTTCCCACAAGTTGACTTGTGCTGCTGATTTCACACAAAGGTCCTGTTGAATCAACAACACTCTTCCCAAAGAAGAAAACACACCAGCTGACTTTGAACAAGTTCAGCTGACAAACATTCATGCATTCTCCTACATTCACTATCTACAAAAGGTTATTGATCCTAACACCTCAGCCTTCAAACTCCTCCACGAACGAGCAGTGAGTCCTGGGCCACCAAAAGTTCCCAAGTCAAACCCCCCACTGACAGACACTCATCCTATACCTGAGCTCACTCGTCTCCTCATGGGAAAAAAAGTCCTCTTCTTCTGGCCGACTAATGGACAATCTTCTTGGTTGGATGTTGAGGTGGCTGGCTGGAGGTTGCTGGCAGAGGCTGCAGATCAACTTGTTCACTGATGGAGACCAGAAGAGACAAAGGATGAAGTATCAGGATTCTATGACATTGACAAAAAAACAAAAATTGACATTAAATGTTGTGTTTTGAAGAATCATACACATGAAATCAAGATAGAAAAGACCATGTCACTTACCACAAGTTGACTTGTGCTGCTGATTTCACACAAAGGTCCTGTTGAATCAACAACACTCTTCCCAAGAAGAAAAACACACCAGCTGACTTTGAACAGTTCAGCTGACAAACATTCATACATTTTCTTAAAATGACAATCTACAAATGGTTCCTGATCCTAACACCTCAGCCTTCAAACTCTTCCACTCACCAGCAGTGAACCCTGGGCCTCCAAAATTTGCCATGTCAAACCCTCCACTGACAGCCACTCATCCTATACCTCAGCTCCCTCGTCTCCTCATGGGAAAAAGTCCTCTTCTTCAAGCACAACTAATGGATAATCTTCTTGGTTGGATGTTGAGTGGCTGGCTGGAGGTTGCTGGCAGAGGCTGCAGATCAACTTGTTCACTGATGGAGACCAGAAGGGACTAAGGATGAACTATCAGGATTCTCTGAAATTGACAAAAAAACAAAAGTTGACATTGCATGTTGTGTTTAGAAGATTCATACACATGAAATCAAGATATAAAAGACCAAGTCACTTACGACAACTTGACTTGTGCTGCTGATTTCACACAAAGGTCCTGTTGAATCAACAACACTAAACCCAGAAGAAAACACACCAGCTGACTTTGAACCAGTTCAGCTGACAAACATCCATGCATTTTCCCACATTTACTATCTACAAATGGTTAGTGATCCTAACACCTCAGCCTTCAAACTCTTCCACTCACCAGCAGTGAACCCTGGGCCTCCAAAATTTGCCATGTCAAACTCTCCACTGACAGCCACTCATCCTATACCTCAGCTCCCTCGTCTCCTCACGTGGGAAAAAGTTCCTCTTCTGGTCCAACAATTTGGACAATCTTCTTGGTTGGATGTTGAGGTGGCTGGCTGGAGGTTGCTGGCAGAGAGCTGCAGAACAACTTGTTCACTGATGGAGACCAGAAGGACAAAGGATGAAGTATCAGGATTCTCTGACATTGAAAAAAAAAAACAAAAGTTGACATTGCATGTTATGTTTTGAAGAATCATCACACATGAAATCAAGATATAAAAGACATGTCACTTACCACAAGTTGAGTTGTTCTGCTCATGTCAAACAAAGGTCCTGTTGAATCAACAACACTAACCCCAGAAGAAAACACACCAGCTGACTTTGAACCAGTTCAGCTGACAAACATTCATGCATTCTCCCACATTCACTATCTGCAAATGGTAACTGATCCTAACACCTCAGCCTTCAAACTCCTCCACTCATCAGCAGTGAACCCTGGGCCTCCAAAATTTGCCATGACAACCCTCCACTGACAGCCACTCATCCTATACTTCAGCTCACTCGTCTCCTCATGGGAAAAAGTCCTCTTCTTCTGGTCCAACAATTTGGACAATCTTCTTGGTTGGATGTTGAGGTGGCTGGCTGGAGGTTGCTGGCAGAGGCTGCAGATCAACTTGTTCACTGATGGAGACCAGAAGGGACAAAGGATGAAGTATCAGGATTCTCTGACAGTGAAAAAAAAAAACAAAAGTACACATTGCATGTGATGTTTTGAAGAATCACACCCATGTTATCAAGATATAAAGAACCATGTCACTTTCCACAAGTTGACACGTGTTGCTGATTTCACACAAAGGTCCTGATGAAGCAACAACAATCTACCCAAAGAAGAAAACACACCAGCTGACTTTGAACCAGTTCAGCTGACAAACAATCATGCATTCTACTACATTCACTATCTACAAATGGTTATTGATCCTAACACCTCAGCCTTCAAACTCTTCCACTCACCAGCAGTGAACCCTGGGCCTCTAAATTTGCCATGTCAAACCCTCCACTGACAGCCACTCATCCTATACCTCAGCTCACTCGTCTCCTCATGGGAAAAAGTCCTCGTCTTCTGGTCCAGTGATTTGGACAATCTTCTTGGTTGGATGTTGAGGTGGCTGGCTGGAGGTTGCTGGTAGAGGCTGCAGATCAATTTGTTCACTGATGGAGACCAGAAGGGACTAAGGATGAAGTATCAGGAATCTCTGACATTGACAAAAAAACAAAAGTTGACATTGCATTTGGAGGGTTGGGATAGTCAAGATCAGAGTCAGAGTCAGAGTCTGAGAAGGAGACAGAAGACTCAGAGGTGCTCGGAGACATCTGAGGGGAAAAAGACTCAGGGGGAGGAAGGAGGTGTCTCACGATGATAAGGAGACTGAGGAGGTGTCTGGGGAGGTAAAGGAGAATGAGAGGGAGAGATCTGATCCAGGAAAGGGGAGGATGGAGTCAGATGAGAGGAAGAAAGGTCAGACAGGGAGATGTATTAGGGAGGACAAGACATAAAGGGGTTAGGAGGGGTCTGGGGAGGCAAAGGAGGCTGAGAAAGAGAGAGGCGCTTCCTTGGAGGTGTGCCCTCTGCCTCCTCAGCAGACCTCTTGCCTGACCCAGCACGCTGTTGGTCCCTTTTCTGCATTAAAACCCTCAAGTTCTCTACCCACCTTGGCTTGGAGGTCTGAATGTCTGAAGGGTTCTGGACCCCAGGGTTGAAAGCCAAGGCCGGAAGAACAGCTGGATCACAGACATCCTTACATGTAGAACCCTTGGGAAAGTCGAGTCAGAGAAGGGAGAGAAGATTTAGGGGGCAAGTTATGGGACAGAAATGCGCCGAGAGGGGTTGTGGGTGGAAACAAAGACCCTGAATAACAGGGAGGGTCCTGAAGAGGAAGAGGAGACAGAGGAGGGGGAGGTGGAGTCAAAGAAGGAGGAGAAGAAACTGAGTCTGAGAAGGAGACAGACGACCCAGAGGTGCCAGGAGAAATCTGAGGGGGACAAGACTCAGGGGAGGAAGGAGGGGTCTCATGAAGATAAGGAGACTGAGGAGGTGTCTGGGGAGGTGAAGGAGAATGTGGAAGGAGACAACACATCCTGGAAAGCGGGGGATGGAGTCAGATGAGGGGAAGAAAGGTCAGACGGAGATGTTTGAGGAGAACAAGACCTAAAAGGTGTTAGGAGGGGTCTGGGGAGGCAAAGGAGGCTGAGAGAGAGAGAGGCGCTTCCATGGAGTCGCCCTCTGCTTCCTCAGCAGGTCTCTTGCTTGACCCAGCACGCTGTTGGTCCCTTTTCAGCATTAAAACCCTCAAGTTCTCTACCCACCTTGGCTTGGAGGTCTGAATGTCTGAAAGGTTCTGGACCCCAGGGTTGAAAGCCGGGGCCGGAAGAACAGCTGGATCACAGACATCCTTAGGTGTAGCACCTTTGGGGGGAGGTCGCATCAGAGAAGGGAGAGAAGATTTAGGGGGAGCAAGTTATGGGACAGAAATGCGCCGAGAGGGGGTGCTGGTGGAGACAAAGACCCTGAATAACAGGGAGGAGGTCCTGAAGAGGAGGAGGAGAGGGAGGTGGGGGAGGTGGAGTCAAAGAAGGGGGAGAAGAATCTGAGTCTGAGATAGAGTCTGAGTCAGAGTCTGAGTCTGAGAAGGAGACAGAAGACTCAGAGGTGCCAGGAGACATCTGAGGGGGACAAGACTCAGGGGAGGAAGGAGGAGTCTCATGAAGATAAGGAGACTGAGGAGGTGTCTGGGGAGGTAAAGGAAAATGAGAAGGAGAGAACTGATCCTGGAAAGCGGGGATGGAGTCATATGAGGGGAAGGAAGGTCAGACAGGGAGATGTATGAGGAGAACAAGACCTAAAAGGTGTTAGGAGGGGTCTGGGGAGGCAAAGGAGGCTGAGAAAGAGCGAAGCTTCCTTGGAGGTGCGCCCTCTGCCTCCTCAGCAGGTCTCTTGCTTGACCCAGCAGCTGTTGGTCCCTTTTCAGCATTAAAACCCTCAAGTTCTCTACCCACCTAGGCTTGGAGGTCTGAATGTCTGAAGGGTTCTGGACCCCAGGGTTAAAAGCCGGGGCCGGCAGAACAGGTGGATCACAGACATTCTTAGATGTAGCACCTTTGGAGGGAGACAGAGTCAGAGAAGGGAGAGAAGAGGTAGTGGAGCAGTTAAGGGATAGAGAAATGCGCCTGGAGGGGGTGTGGGTGGAGACAAAAGTCCCTGAATAACAGGGAGGGTCCTGAAGAGGAAGAGGAGACAGAGGAGGGGGAGGTGGAGTCAAAGAAGGGGGAGAAGATTCAGGGAAATGGTAATAAGATGGACAAGTGGACTCAGGGACATTGGGAGGGGTCTGAGGGGATAGAGGAGATTCGTGAGGGACATCAGTAGCAAAGGAGGCGAAAGTGGAGACAGAGCAGGGAGAGAAAAGGCAGAGGGAGAAAAAGTCTCAAAGCTGTCAGGAGGAGTGTGGAGAAGATAGCAAGACTCAGGAGGGGGCAACTGCTCCAGGGAATGAGGAGGTGGAGTGAAAGGAGGGCGGAAAAGTCAGACTGGGGGATAAAGTAGGGAGGACAAGGATGAAAGGTGGAAGGATTAGTGTAGAAGAGAAGGAGCATGAGGAGGAGACAAGTGAACAAAGGAAGGGGAGCTGGAGTAAAAGGAGGAGTAGCAAAGTCAGACAGGGGACATAGGAAGGGGTAAAACACTCAGCCAAACAGGAGGCAGCCTCAGGAGGCTGGCTCAAAAAGGGGAGGAGTAGAATAACAGGAGGAGAGAAGACTCGAAGGAGGAGAAGTAGACAGGTGCAGGGCTGAAAGGAGAAGAGTAAGAGCAGCAGCAGAGTGCGGGTCCTGGTACTCCATGTCTTCAGTCCTACACACTGGAAAGCAGGGCACTTCCCACGGACTCGTGGACCATGGTGGAGCACTCACCTGCTTCATAGGGAGGGGGCAGTTGGAGTGAGCCTGGGCCAATCTCATCCGAACTCAGTGGAACTTCGGTGGAACTCCGTCACCATGATTAAGAGGCCTTCAGCTGGATCATGGATCTAAAGACAGAAACAAAACAAACAATCAGAATCTGGAGGTTCACAACTGAACAGCAGCAAATTGATCAGACAGATTTTCTTTAAGAGTTTCACAGTTCTGAGGAAAAACTACAGTCAAAGTCCTCAGCACACTAATATTTATCTGTAGGTATGTACAGTGGAAATGGAGAAATCTGGTAGCCCAGAGGGCCACATTAATGCTGTACACACAGCCAAGGGCCCCACTACTAACTTCAAAATAATCACTATACAGCATTCATGCTAATTTATCTGAACAAAGGGAGCATGTAACTCTCTCTAAAAATCACCCTAACATTCAAATCTTTAAAGTGCCGTTTAACTTTTATCCTTTTCTCTCATAATATTGACCAATCATGACTGAAAATATCATGATTTTAACTTATCTCATATTATTGACATTTTAACGAAGACTCATGACTCCATAGCTCATAACTAGACATTTTTATTTCATAATTTTGGCTTTAAACTCAAAGTTCTGGCTTCTATGTCTTCATTTTGACGTTCATTTCATCATCATTACATCATATCTCAAAATTTTAATTCTTTACTTACATTTGGACTTTCTGTCTCTTATCTATTGTTTTATGTCATATCCATGACTTATAACATCATAATCATGAATATTTTCTTCATAATTTTAATACTTTCTGAAATCATTTTGACTGTTTTGAATCTTTAATCTAATCATTTCACAGTTTAAACTCATAAGAAGGACCTACAAATTCAGATTTGCTTTTCATCAGCGCTGAGGTAGTTTCCGGTTGTTGTGTCGTGGAAATGTTCTTCCACAGTGATGCTTCAAAAGTTATTAAAGAAACAGGATATCAACATTCGGCTAGTTCTCTGCAGATAATTGGATATATACCAACAACCAAAGAACAAACAGAATTTTTGAGGTCAAGGAAGAGTTGTCATTTTATCACCTTAATGTTGACAGTTTATTGATATTTAAATTAACTTCAGGGACACACTGAGTGAGAGGGAGGGCACTGTGTGTCCACAGTCACACCTTCACTGCTCAAACTGCACATTAAAAGGCAGACATCATAATATTACCTCTAAGTAATTAAATATAGTCACATATATCTTTTATGCATTTTAAAGACCAAATTGATATTCTGAAACCTAAATGCACATAATGATAGATGGCTGAAGAAACTACAAACTGATTAGAGGAAGGTCAGAGCTTTCATCAACATTCAACAGCCTGAGAAAATAACAGTAAAAGAATTATAGCTGAGTTCATATCGAAAATAAAATGCAAACTCTAATCTAACCCAAAGTTACCATTATGGTTACCTCAACACTCTACAGTGACTTTCAACATTATTAAGCATCAAATGTTATTATTTTGTTTATTTTCTGATATGTACTCATGACTCATAAATTAACATGAGCTCAGCATATTACAACAACTGGATAAAACAGTGAACAACATTATCACTGAAAATTAAACCTGCAATCTGTTTTTCAAACAACATTCATTTAAACTACATTGATACACTGTTCTCTTCACCAGAATGCTGTTTTTGTCATTTAATCAACATATCTTAAAAAAACTCAGCATATTTCACAGCTCTAGTACAGACCAAAACGACATTAAAGCAGCTATTTTATCGTTTTCATTCTAGTCTTTATATGTTGTCTGTCTTCAGGTGGTGAGCAGTCAATCTACTAAAATTATACTGCAACAACCTAAAAAAAAGACTTAGACTAATCTAACATGGAACACAGAGGACCATGGGCTGCAGAAATCCATCCAAAATGATATTTCTTTAACAGTTATCAGCCCAATAAGTGTTTTAATGATTTAAAACAGTAACAAAATGAAGGTGTAGAAATACATAGCCTCGCCTCAAACTGTTCAGCTAACTGTTGTCTTGGGCTCATCGACCGTTTTTTACCACATTTCTTGACTAGTTAATTTCACTTACAAAATTCTCTCAATATTCCAGTAAAACTTGATTAATAAACCCAAAAAGTGTCATTTCAGGACATTTTATTAAGTCTGTTGGCATGTTGCTTTTTACATTCGAAAGGTTCTGACTCTTGCCCAGACACATGGAGTTCAATATAATCATATTTCTTACATTTCTCGAGCAAAGATCGACTTTCTCCATTTTTCTGATGGTCGGTCGATGAACTTTGGCTGCAGCAACTTTTTCAACTCTGGTCTTGAGGCAGGAAATGATTTTAAAACCGTCTGAATGTCTTCACGGACTCGGTTTGTGAGGTTTGGTTGGTTGCTATTCTTCAAATGAATTTAATGTTGACATAGAAACCAACATCCAACGTCAATCACGTTCTGACGTCTCTGACGTCATTGCGTAATAACGGCTCCATCGACTGTGTAATTGAATAACAGCCTGACTGTTTTTACACATCATTGGAGCTCCGCGTTTTCTTTCCTATCTTGTTGTTTTTATTCCGCGAAAAAACAACAAACAATATTTTTTAGAATTCCTGGCTCAATTCTGCAAAAACATTTTAAAACCTCCGAAAACCTTTGAAAGTCAAAATTGTAAATAAATATTTGCTGTCTCATTATTTTACATATTTGCCTTTCAATCCTTAAAGCTTAAGACTGTGTGTGCTTCTTTTAGTCCACTTGGATTTTTAGTGTAAGAATCTGTGTATAATCTCAATCTTTCAAACAGGATCAGGTGAAAGACATATTTTACATAGCAAAGGCAGAGACAAGCGGGGCTGTCTGAGGTTTTAGACTGTAATGATATAAGATTTGTTTTTTCAGTGTTGTATGACCATAGAGACAAAACACAAAATCAAAATGAAGTGGAAATATCACACAACTTAAAACAAATCATACACAGATCAATAATGAACAAACCTTTTCCACCTGATTATTGTAGTTAAGCCTCCACCATAGAGGGAAACAAAATCGAAGGATGTAGGGAAATTTAAAGTAAAAGCTATTAACACATTTACAGCTATGTAGATCTGTTACATCTAAATAGTTGTGATGCATTGCATCTACTTTTTGAAGCTGATTTTGTCTCAAATGTTCAATAGGTCAGCTAGTTTTCTGAAAACAATTAGTCTACCTAAAAACCTGGGGGCAGCAACTACTGTTCATACTGTATTTTTAAAAGCAAACTCAAGACCTACTTTTAGTATAGCTTTTAACTAATTATATTTATTACCTGAATTTCTTTGCAATATACTACTCTGGTATATTTCATTACGCATTTGGCGGTTGTCTGTCTCATTGACACATATTATTTATTTGTACATTTGATTATTTTCCCTTTATTTTTAGTTAATTTCTTATCATGATTGTTAATTATCATTTTAGTCTTAGCTCCTGTGTTGCCTCAATTTTAATTCAAGATAGCGTCCCCTCAGTCCTCTATTTCTGTTTTCTGTTATTCTTCTCTTAAAGCCGATGTGTGTGTGTGTGTGTGTGTGTGTGTGTGTGTGTGTGTGTGTGTGTGAGTGTGCGTGTAGTATGTGCTTGATCATGCATTTTCTTTCCATTCAGTTTTGTACTTTTATTTATTCTAATTTTATTTCAAATTAGAACTGTGTGCTACAATATTTTCTGTGAAAAGTGCTGAACAAAAAGCTTGACTGATGCATGACTGGTAAATATATGCCAACACCAAAACATCAAAAAAGATTTTTGATGTAAGGAAAGAGTTTTTCTTTCTATCACCTTCATGTTCACAGTGAACTGATTTTTTTAAACCAGCTTCAAGGACATAATGAGTGATAGGGAGGGTGTGTGCCCCCCCAGCACATGTTGCCCATCATTGCTCAAACTACACATTAAAAGGTAGACATTATGCATTACTTCAAAAAAATAGTTTCACATATCTGTCATACCATTTTAAAAGACCAAATCTATATTTAAAAACAAGAAAGCACATGACAGTAGATGGTTGAAGCAGCTATAAAAGGAATCAGGGTCAGTCCGACCTTTTTTAAACTGAATAGTCAGGGCAAATACCAAGAAATAAATCAAATGATAATCAACATCTAAATTAAAAACCATACTCTGCTCCTGTTATCAGCATTACAATAGGCTGCTCTAAACACTTCTAACACTCATTTAAGTAAGCACTGAAGTTACCTCAACACTCTATTATTTCTTTTCTGATAAGCACACATGACTTTATAATCTGAACCCAGTAAAGATTAAAAAAATCTCAAGGACCGATAAATTAAGATCAGCTCAGCATTTTACATTAACTGGATAAAACAATAAACAAACTTTAAATTGAAAATTAAACCTGCATCTGTTTGCCATACAACTTTCATTTAAACTACATTGATACACTGTTCTCTTCACGAGAATGCTCTTTTTATAAATTTACCTACATACCGTTATCCTAAAAAAAACTCGCCATACAATATTTCACAGATTCAGACCAGAACGAGATTCAAAGCAGCTATTTTATTAATTTCATTCAAGTCTTTAAATGTTTTCTGTCTTCAGGTAGTGAGCAGTCAATCTATTAAAGTTACACCTCAACAAGCCAAAAAAATACTTACACTAATCTAACAAGGAACACAGAGGACTATCTGCTCCAGAAAAAGAAAAACTTAAAAATGCAGTTCTGTCTAACACAATACTTTTAAAATAACTTTGTTCAAAAGTTGTTTGGCACTGGAGGTCATTGTGGCTCTTCATCCATTCTCCAGTATGTGAGAGAATTTCTCACTTTTAAGCATAGAGGCTAATATATGACTGCACTACTGAAATATTTCAATATAAACCCAGAGACATTGTCCCAAATTACTACACCACATTTGTTGATTTGAGACAGCAAGAAAATGTCCAAATCAAGAAAATGAAAACACCACAAAACAGTGCTTGTTTATTTTAATACATCATTTTATCACACATCTTAGTATAGCTTAAACACACAGTTAATTGGTCATACAAATTTAACAGCCTTACATTAAATTCCAACAAAAACATTCAATTTTCCGTACAAGTTTGGTAAGAGTCTCTGTCAGTAACGCCATCATCACCTCTGTGAGAGGATTTATTCTTTTTCTCATAATAACGAGATCGTGATCTTAATTACGAGATAAGGTGTCTAATTTTTTTTTTATTCAGTGAATGCAATGACGTACTTCTGTAATAAATGTAGGCTATAGTTAAGCCTCTTTTCACATCTGACCTTGAGGTAGCATTAAGCTAAAGCGACATCTCTAAAAATGATCAGTAACAAGAATGTTTACAGTTTGAGCTAAAGCTGGGAAATTTTTGGAGTTTAATCTGACGTACAAGTGCTGCCTTCCACAGTTATTAAAACAGAGTAACTGACATTAAAAGATGACTGTTGACAGAATTTTTCCATCATTGTTATGAGCAATATTTGAGTTATTAGTATTTTGAAATTACATTTCTCTGTTTGCCATTTTTTAATGTTAAAAATAACAGTGTCAAAAAAGCCTGCGGTGCATGGTTTTAAATCAGTGAATAATTGTGAAGTAAAGTTGAAATTTAAACATCTATTAAAATAATCCTGATCATCATTATTGCTGAATCGAGTAGCCACTAGTGAGAGCCACGTTTTAAGAAGAAGATTCAAGAAAAATGCAGGAAAATTTCTGTAGAAAAGGTCACAAATAGATTGACATTGGGGAACGGCTCAATAATGAACAAATTAAATATAATAAATAATGGAGGATTTATTAACTTAGAGCATGTTGTTAAGAGTACACAAAATGATCAAACAGGAAACAGATCTTAAAACAGCATAAATCATTTAAAATACCTGTGCTCTATAGCTGTACAAAATATATCCTGTTGGAGCAGGCCATAGAATGAATGAATGAATGAATGAATGAATGAATGAATGTTTTGAATGAATGAATGTTTTATTTCGAACCCAAAATGGAAAACATACACATGTATATCTCCATACAAATCCAACAAAAATAAAATACAAAAGGTAAGCAAAGGCAAATAGAAATTACAGCATTTTTTCTTCTATCAATATTTACAAGAAATTATGACAGATTCAGTTCGAAAAGGGTGTAGGAAGAAGTAGCAAACTTATCTAGTCCCACCCCTTTTTCATTTTAAAGATGTCTTACTTAAATTCACACTGAAGCCTCTTCAGGTCATAGCCGTCAACATTTTTAGCAACAAAAGCAACAACAAGCTCAGACAAATAGTAGTTATAACAACAAATTTCAAAATAAAGACAATAATGACACATTGCTGTGGACAGACAATACCCCTGGTGTTACTGATTTTCTCGTTGTTTTTCCATTCTGTATCTGTTTAATATTTCAGCTTTAAAGATGAATTTAAACCTACCTATTGTTTTACATGATTTCAGTTCATCACTGCAGCTATTCCATAAAGTAACTCCTTTAACTGAGACACAGTGAAGTTTCATATTTGTTCTTACTGGTTGTTTTTTGAACATATAATTTCCTCGAAGATGATGTTTGTCATCTCTCAGTTGAAAAAATCTTTGGATTCTGTTTGGTAGCATATCATTTTTTACTTTATACATAATTTGGATAGTTTTATAATCAACCAGGTCCTTAAATTTTAATGTCTTAAGTTCAATGAAGAGTTGGTTTGTTGGTTCTCTGTATGTGGTTTTGTTTATGATTCGTATTGCTCTTTTCTGTAGGATGAAGATCGGCTCTGTGTTTGTTTTGTATGTGTTCCCCCACACCTCAACACAGTAATTCACGTATGGGAGTATGAAGGAGCAGTACAAAATGTACAACGAAGATTTATTTAGGAAATACTGGACTTTATATAAAATTGCAACTGACTTTGATATTTTTCCTTTGATGTAGTTAATGTGTGATTTCCAACTCAGTTTCTCATCTATCAACACACCAAGAAATTTAATTTCAGATACTCTTTCGATTTCTATACCATTTGTAACAAGCTTTTTGGTTGAGCAAATGGGGGTTCTAAATATAATATATTTAGTTTTATTTAAATTTAGTGTTAACTTATTTGAGTCAAACCAACTCTTCAATTTTTTTAACTCTTCACCAACTTCATCCAAAAGTTTTTCCAAATTGTCCCCACAACAAAACAAATTAGTATCATCAGCAAATAGTGTAAACCTTAATTTATCAGAGACTTCACAGATATTATTTATGTACAAAATAAACAACAATGGTCCCAATACTGAACCCTGAGGAACCCCACACTTTACCCCCAAGAGTTGTGATTTTACCTGACCCATCTCTACATACTGGTTCCTATTGTTCAAATAACTGATGATCCATGCAAGTGCTACTCCTCGTATCCCATATTTTTGTAGTTTATTTATTAATAAATTGTGGTCAACTGTGTCAAACGCTTTTTTTTAAATCTAAGAACACTCCTACGGCATATCTTCTTTTTCTATTGCAGTTGTTATCTCTTCAACAAATTCCATGAGTGCCATTGAGGTAGTCCTATTTTTCCTGAATCCATATTGCTGATCATAAAGTATATTGTGCTTTGTGATGAAGTCATGTAATCTTATGTAAAATATTTTCTCCATTATTTTTGAGAATTGAGAGAGTAAAAAATTGGTCTGTAGTTAGAGAAAATGTGACAATCTCCGCTTTATAACAAGGTATTACTTTTGCTGTTTTCATTTTTTGGAAACACACCAGTTTTCAGGGATTGATTACATATATCGTAGCGGTTGTACTACACAGTCAATAATTTGCTTAACCAAGGACATGTCAAAACCATCACAATCTGCAGATTTCTTACCGTCAAAAGTTTTTACAATATCAGTAATTTCTTTTTCATTTGTGCCCTTTAGAAACATGGTTTCGGTTACATGTATATTTTTACTTTCAACTGAATTTGTGTTATTTGAGCTTATAATGTCTCTCGCTAAATCAGGACCAACACTGACAAAATATTCATTAAATTCCTTTGTAATTAAAGTTATATCATCTATAGTCTCATTGTTTGGGGTTAAGAAATAGTTTGGGTATCCTGTTTTCCCAGCCCTGTTTCTAGTAATTTCATTTAGTAGTTTCCATGTATATTTAATGTTGTTCTTGTTTGTTTCCAGTAAATTACTGTAGTAAGTTCTTTTGCTGTTTCTTATAATTTGTGTCAGTTTATTTTTATATGTCTTATATTTCAATTCTGCTTCGTTTGTTCTCTTCTTTAAAAAATCTTTGTATAATACATTTTATTTCTTACATGAATTCTGTATTCCCTTTGTAAGCCAACGTTTTTCAACAGTTTTCTGGCTAACTGTTTTCTTTACCATAGGACAGTGTTTATCATAAAGGGAAGTTATTTTGGACAGAAACATATCATATGCTTCATCAACATCTTCTACGTAGACTTCACTCCAATCGTGGCTCATTAAATCTAATTTAAATGAATTAATTGCATATTCAGTTTTGTGTCTAATAATTTTGTAATCTGTAGCCTGTATCTTTTCACTACTGCAGCTCTGTATAATTGCAAACACTGGCAGATGATCAGTTGTGTCATTTATAATCAATCCACTATTTACTGTCTTATTAATTACATTTGTAAAAATGTTGTCTATTAATGTGGCACTATGTGTTGTAATTCTAGATGGACGTGTTATAGAGGGATATAGACCTAGGCTGTACATTGAGTTTATGAATTCAAACATGTTTCTTTGGCACTGTTGATTTAAGAGATCAATATTAAAGTCCCCGAACACAAATAAAATTTTCCTATTATTTAGTCTGCTATACATACCAACCATTTGATCTCTAAATGTGTCAATGCATGACCCTGGAGTTCTGTATACACTACTTATAATTATATTTTGACCTTTTTCTATTTCTATTTCCACAGTTACACATTCCATAATATCATCTACTACCAATGACATAGATTCCATTTTTTTACTTCTCAAGTTTTTGTTAATGTATAGAGCAACTCCCCCACCTTTTCTTTTTGTTCTACTGACATAAAACATGTCATATCCTTCTATTTCAGCAGTTGCTGTTTCCTGCAGGCTAAGCCAAGTTTCAGAGATCGCAATGGCTGTAAATTGTTTGTTTAATTGTCTTAGGCAGTATTTAATTTTTGAAAGGTTTGAGTTAAGACTTCTACTGTTGAAATGTATAATTGATATTCTTCCTGCTGCTAAGATACTTCTGTTAAACTGTTCTTCTGTATAGTACTCACAGTTGTTCTATGTATTATTGTAAAAATTATTCTCAGGGTCAAAATCATTTTCCATGCAATGTTCTTTATGTTCAGTAAATTGAAAAGTCTTTCATTTCATTAAGTTTTATGCTCTGATGAGGTTAAGTGGATTCAACAAAATATAAAACATGACAAAAAAAGACTGAGGGAATGAATCAAATGAATGAATAAAATCTGAATATACTGAAATTAAATGACTCCTACATTGTGACACTTTTAGCTTCTCTGATTACATTAATGAGTGTTGCTGCCTGGACGGATTTACTGACCACGAGGATGTGTTTTTTAAATAAAGTCTGACTTTAAATGTTGTGTTATTATCTGGGATTCTCTTCTGACTTTACTTGATCTGTTTATTTCTATGTTTGGTTAGTTTTTGCAGAGAAGAAGGACATTAGCCCAAAGTGTGAGAAAACACACCAGCTGACTTTGAACAAGTTCAGCTGACAAACATTCATGCATTCTCCTACATTCACTATCTACAAATGGTTCCTGATCCTAACACCTCAGCCTTCAAACTCTTCCACTCACCAGCAGTGAACCCTGGGCCTCCAAAATTTGCCATGTCAAACCCTCCACTGACAACCACTCATCCTGTACCTCAGTTCACTCGTCTCATCATGGGAAAAAGTCCTCTTCTCCTGGTCCAACGATTTGGACAATCTTCTTGGTTGGATGTTGAGGTGGCTGGCTGGAGGTTGCTGGCAGAGGCTGCAGATCAACTTGTTCACTGATGAGGACCAGAATGGAGTAAGGATGAAGTATCAGGATTCTCTGACATTGACAAAAAAACAAAAGTTGACATTGCATGTGATGTTGTGAAGAATCACACACATGAAATCAAGATATTAAGAACCATGTCACTTAACAAAAGTTGACTTGTGCTGCTGATTTCAAACAAAGGTCCTGTTGAATCAACATCACTCTTCCCAATGAAGAAAACACACCAGCTGACTATGAACCAGTTCAGCTGACAAAAATTCATGCATTCTCCCACATTCACTATCTACAAATGGTTCCTGATCCTAACACCTCAGCCTTCAAACTCTTCCACTCACCAGCAGTGAACCCTGGGCCTCCAAAATTTGCCATGTCAAACCCTCCACTGACAGCCACTCATCCTATACCTCAGCTCACTCGTCTCCTCATGGGAAAAAGTCCTCTTCGTCAGGCACGACTAATGGACAATCTTCTTGGTTGGATGTTGAGGTGGCTGGCTGGAGGTTGCTGGCAGAGGCTGCAGATCAACTTGTTCACTGATGGAGACCGGAAGGGACTAAGGATGAAGTATCAGGATTCTCTGACATTGACAAAAAAACAAAACAAAAGTTGACATTGCATTTGATGTTTTGAAGAATCACACACAGTAACTCAAGATAGAAAAGAACATGTCACTTACCACAACTGGACTTGTGCTGCTGATTTCACACAAAGGTCCTGTTGAATCAAAAAACATTCTTCCCAAAGAAGAAAACACACCAGCTGACGTTGAACAAGTTCAGCTGACAAACATTCATGCATTCTCCTACATTCACTATCTACAAATGGTTCCTGATCCTAACACCTCAGCCTTCAAACTCTTCCACTCACCAGCAGTGAGACCTGGGCCTCCAAAATTTGCCATGTCAAACCCTCCACTGACAGCCACTCATCCTATACCTCAGCTCACTCGTCTCCTTATGGGAAAGAGTCCTATGCTCCTGGTCCAATGATGGGAAAAAGTCCTCTTCTTCTGGCCCGACCAATGTACAATCTTCTTGGTTGGATGTTGAGGTGGCTGGCTGGAGGTTGCTGGCAGAGGCTGCAGATCAACTTGTTCACTGATGGAGAGCAGAAGGGACTAAGGATGACGTATCAGGATTCTCTGACATTGAAAAAAGACCAAAAGTAGACATTGCATGTGATGTTGTGAAGAATCACACACATGAAATCAAGATATAAAAGACCATGTCACTTTCCACAAGTTGACTTGTGCTGCTGATTTCACACAAAGGTCCTGTTGAATCAACAACACGAACCCCAAAGAAGAAAACACACCAGCTGACTTTGAACAAGTTCAGCTGACAAACATTCATGCATTCTCCTACTTTCACTATCTACAAATGGTTCCTGATCCTAACACCTCAGCCTTCAAACTCTTCCGCTTACCAGCAGTGAACCCTGGGCCTCCAAAATTTGCCATGTCAAACCCTCCACTGACAGCCACTCATCCGATACCTCAGCTCACTCGTCTCCTCATGGGGAAAAGTCCTCTTCTTCTGGTCCAACAATTTGGACAATCTTCTTGGTTGGATGTTGAGGTGGCTGGCTGGAGGTTGCTGGCAGAGGCTGCAGATCAACTTGTTCACTGATGGAGACCAGAAGGGACTAAGGATGACGTATCAGGATTCTCTGACATTGACAAAAAACAAAAGTTGACATTAGATGTTATATTTTTAAGAATCACACACATGAAATCAAGATATAAAAGACCATGTCACTTACCACAAGTTGACAAGTGCTGCTGATTTCACACAAAGGTCCTGTTGAATCAACAACACTAACCCCAAAGAAGAAAACACACCAGCTGACTTTGAACAAGTTCAGCTAATAAAGATTCCCACATTAAAGCTGGGGTTGGCAATTTTGGAGAACTAGCTGTCTGTCTCTAGCCTGAAGGGGGAGGTAATGCTCCAAAATGATGGATGCCAACCACCGAAGAAGAAGAAGTCTGGCGAGAACTGCCACCTGCAGTAGCATGGACGGCAGTTGTCGCGAGATTAGAGCCAACAGCGGAACAAACTTTGAAAAACAGAGTTTATTTTAGATTTCTTGTACATCTGTCTTAAATGTGAGGGATACTGGAGCTTGGTTGGTATTGTGGGACTGCTCACAGCGGACTTCCCTTATTTTTAAAGACAAAACTTGAAAGGTAAGCATTCTCCAGCGGAGTCTGTTCCCTACACGCTACATGCTACATGCTATACGCACTGTCGGTGCACGCCGGAAAAATACTGCAGCGCAGCACTTGCATAGAATGGCGACGGGATTTGATTGGTGTAAAAAAAGGTATCCCGGCAAGATTATTGGTTGGGGTTTTCCCTGTTTTACTCCTCCTGTAGATAGCGGATATTTTTCGCTCTGTTTTAAGAACACATTATGAGTTGATTACCATCGGGTCATCAAGACCATTTTAACCAGTATTTCAAAAAGTGTATCTAAATCAGATCGTCAAGCCCAGCTTTAACTATCAAAAAATGGTAACTGGTCCTAACACACCAGCCTTCACACCCTTCCACTCACCAGCAGTGAACCCTGGGCCTCCAAAATTTGCCATGTCAGACCTTCCACTGACAGCCACTCATCCTATACCTCAGCTCACTCGTCTCCTCATGGGAAAAAGTCCTCCTCTTCTGGTCCGACTAATGGATAATCTTCTTGGTTGGATGTTGAGGTGGCTGGCTGGAGGTTGCTGGCAGAGGCTGCAAATCAACTTGTTCACTGATGGAGACCAGAAGGGACTAAGGATGAAGTATCAGGATTCTCTGACATTGACAAAAGCCAAAAGTAGACATTGCATGTGATGTTGTGAAGAATCACACACATGTTATCAAGATATAAAAGACCATGGGCCTGTACTACGAAGCTGGATTAGCTCTTAGAGAGATAACTTCCTGGATAAGTTTCGGATTTTCTGCACTACGAATGTGGATCACTTTTTATCCAGACACGTTGCCCCGGTAACTGATGCTGAACGCCAAACCTGGTTTGGAGCAGGTTAAGTTCCAGGATAAGAGCTCACGGGGTGTGACAGACCGCCCGCTGACCAATCGGTTCTCTCGGGCGGGCATAAAGACCTCCTGATCACCAATTTGCTGTCTTGGAAAATGGCTTGCCCATTCCTGCCGGAACCGGTTAATGTCGGTGCACGAATTGTAAGAGGAGCGCTTCGTCTGGAGCGTTTTTTTCGTGACCGAAGTAATCGGCTTGATTTACCAGAAGAAATCTTGTATGAGAGGTACAGATTTTCAAGGGAGGGACTTATACACATCTGTGACCTGCTGGAGCCAATTACATGGCAAATAATGCACTAATGTCATTTTGAAAATATGAATGTGATTTTCCTGGTCAAACAAGTGAAAAAATTAATTGCGTTGAGACAAATGTAGAGTATTTATTAGTATGTTGACCATGATGTTTTAGCAACAATAAAGGACACATAGAAAAATCGTTCTTGTAAGTATTTTTATGTTATTTCTGTCATTGGTGTTAACATATTTTAGGTTACAATCACAAGATTCATGAATGCAATAAAATTAATCTAAAGGCACATATCACAACATCTGAAGACTGCTGACAAAACTCCATGAAATAAAACAGTAACTTGTTTAATTCAAACTATTTGACATTATTTCTCAATGTCAGTGATAACGTTTGATCCGTGGATGTTTACTTCTGATAAAAGACAACACATGCTGATAATTGTACTGAACTTTATTATGGATAAAGTCAAGTAACAATAATTTTGGTTTAAAGTTCAATTAGCCTACATAAGTAATCATCATATCTTAAATGTTGTCTAATGTAATATGATCTCCAAATTTTGGTAGTAACACCATGAAACCGAGAGACATAATTTAGTTTGAAGAAATATTTTTAAATATCTAATTTACATTTAATTTCATTCATAGATTTATCCCAGTGTTATCAACACTGTCCATTTATTATTTTTATTAACAAAAAAGAGGAAATGTTTTACACTGTCCAGTAGCGCTGGATCATGACAGTGGGACAAATGTTGTTTTAGATCCGAAGTACACTAAAAGTGAAATTAAATATTATATTTAGGCTAATTATATTACATTTAAAATAAAAAAGATAATTATTTATCACCATTTAAAAGACAATTTAATTACATAATTTTAGTTTAATGTGGACGAGTTCTTTATTACATTTTAAGCGATTTGTGTTTCTGGAAAATGTAGGGCCATATTTTTCACCATGTTGCTCCTGGCCTGGATAATACTGCGGTACTCCTCATACTTTTGCAGGATTATTTGCTGCTCCTCTGCCGTGAAGTAGGTTGCTCTCTTCTCCATTGTGGAAAATGCTCCGGGGCCGCTGACCACGCCCATTTTATGTGTACGCGCACAGATCCCAGCAGGATTCACTTATTGAATTGATAACCAGCCTCGTAGTACAGCAGATCTGGATTACGGAGATCCGGTGAAGTTCAGCGAGTTGTCGCAGAGTTATCCTGGATGACTTAATCCAGCTTCGTAGTACAGGCCCCATGTCACTTACCACAAGTTGACCTGTGCTGCTGATTTCACAAAAAGGTCCTGTTGAATCGAACAACACTATTCCCAATGAAGAAAACACATTAGCTGACTTTGAACCAGGTCAGCTGAAAAACATTCATGCATTCTCCTACATTCACTATTTACAAATGGTGACTGATCCTAACACCTCAGCCTTCAAACTCTTCCACTCACCAGCAGTGAACCCTGGGCCTCCAAAATTTGCCATGTCAAACCCTCCACTGACAGCCACTCATCCGATACCTCAGCTCACTCGTCTCCTCATGGGGAAAAGTCCTCTTCTTCTGGTCCAATGATTTGGACAATCTTCTTGGTTGGATGTTGAGGTGGCTGGCTGGAGGTTGCTGGCAGAGGCTGCAGATCAACTTGTTCACTGATGGAGACCAGAAGGGACTAAGGATGAAGTATCAGGATTCTCTGACATTGACAACAAAACAAAAGTTGACATTAGATGTTATATTTTTAAGAATCACACACATGAAATCAAGATATAAAAGACCATGTCACTTACCACAAGTTGACAAGTGCTGCTGATTTCACACAAAGGTCCTGTTGAATCAACAACACTAACCCCAAAGAAGAAAACTGCTGGCAGAGGCTGCAGATCAACTTGTTCACTGATGGAGACCAGAAGGAACTAAGGATGAAGTATCAGGATTCTCTGACATTGACAAAAAGACAAAAGATGATATTGCATGTGATGTTGTGAAGAATCACACACATGAAATGAAGATATAAAGGACCATGTCACTTACCACAAGTTGACCTGTGCTTCTGATCACCCACAAAAGTCCTGTTGAATCAACAACACAAACCCAAAAGGATAAAACACACCAGCTGACTTTGAACCAGTTCAGCTGCAAACATCCATACATTCACTATCTACAAATGGTTATTGATCCTAACACCTCAGCCTTCAAACTCTTCCAATCACCAGCAGTGAACACTGGGCCTCCAAAATTTGCCATGTCAAACCCTCCACTGACAGCCACTCATCCTATACCTCAGCTCACTCGTCTCCTTATGGGAAATAGTCCTCTTCTTCTGGCACGACCAATGGACGATCTTCTTGGTTGGATGTTGAGGTGGCTGGCTGGAGGTTGCTGGCAGAGGCTGCAGATCAATTTGTTCACTGATGGAGACCAGAAGGGACTATGGATGAAGTATCTGGAATCTCTGACATTGAAAAAAAATAACAAAAATTGACATTGCATGTGATGTTTTGAAGAATCACACCCGTGAAATCAAGATATAAAAGACCATGTCACTTACCACAAGTGTACTTGTGCTGCTGATTTCACACAAAGGTCTTGTTGAATCAACAACACTCTTCCCAAAAAAGAAAACACACCAGCTGACTTTGAACCAGTTCAGCTGACAAACATTCATGCATTCTCCTATATTCACCATCTACAAATGGTTATTGATCCTTAACTCGCAGCCTTCAAACTCTTCCACTCACCAGCAGTGGACCCTGGGCCTCCAAAATTCGCCATGTCAAACTTTCCACTGACAGCCACTCATCCTATACCTCAGCTCACTCGTCTCCTCATGGGAAAAAGTCCTCTTCTTCTGGTCCAACAATTCGGACAATCTTCTTGATTGGATGTTGAGGTGGCTGGCTGGAGGTTGCTGGCAGAGGCTACAGATCAACTTGTTCACTGATGAGGACCAGAATGGACTAAGGATGAAGTATCAGGATTCTCTGACATTGACAAAAAAACAAAAGTTGACATTGCATTTGATGTTTTGAAGAATCACACACATAAACTCAAGATATAAAAGAACATGTCACTTACCACAAGTTGACAAGTGCTGCTGATTTCACACAAAGGTCCTGTTGAATCAACAACACTATTCCCAATGAAGAAAACACACCAGCTGACTTTGAACCAGTTCAGCTGACACACATTCATGCATTTTCCTACATTCACTATCTACAAATGGTCATTGATCCTAACACCTCAGCCTTCAAACTCTTCTACTCACCAGCAGTGAACCCTGGGCCTCCAAAATTTGCCATGTCAAACCCTCAAATGACAGCCACTCATCCTATACCTCAGCTCACTCGTATCATAGTGGGAAAAAGTCCTCTTCTCCTGGTCCAATGATTTGGACAATCTTCTTGGTTGGATGTTGAGGTGGCTGGCTGGAGGTTGCTGGCAGAGGCTGCAGATCAACTTGTTCACTGATGGAGACCAGAAGGGACTAAGGATGAAGTATCAGGATTATCTGACATTGACAAAAAGACAAAAGATGATATTGCATGTGATGTTGTGAAGAATCACACACATGAAATCAAGATATAAAAGACCATGTCACTTTCCACAAGTTGACACGTGCTGCTGATTTCACACAAAGGTCCTGTTGAATCAACAACACTAATCCCAGAAGCAAACACACCAGCTGACTTTGAACAAGTTCAGCTTGCAAACATCCATACATTCACTATCTACAAATGGTTATTGATCCTAACACCTCAGCCTTCAAACTCTACCACTAACCAGCAGTGAACCCTGGGTCTCCAAAACTTGCCATGTCAAACCCTCCACTGACAGCCACTCATCCTATACCTCAGCTCACTCGTCTCCACATAGGAAAAAGTCCTCTTCTGGCCCGACTAATGGACAATCTTCTTGGTTGGATGTTGAGGTGGCTGGCTGGAGGTTGCTGGCAGAGGCTGCAGATCAACTTGTTCACTGATGGAGACCAGAAGGGATTAAGGATGAAGTATCAGGATTCTCTGACATTGAAGAAAGACCAAAATTTGACATTGCATTCGATGTTTTGAAGAATCACACACATTAACTCAAGATATAAAACACCATGTCACTTACCACAAGTTGACACGTGCTGCTGATTTCACACAAAGGTCCTGTTGAATCAACAACACTATCCCAAGAAGAAAACACACCAGCTGACGTTGAACAAGTTCAGCTGACAAACATTCATGCATTCTCCTACATTCACTATCTACTAATGGTTCCTGATTCTAACACCTCAGCCTTCAAACTCTACCACTCACCAGCAGTGAACCCTGGGCCTCCAAAATTTGCCATGTCAAACCCCCCACTGACAGCCACTCATCCTATAAATAAGCTCACTCGTCTCCTCATGGGAAAAAGTCCTCTTCTTCTGGTCCAATGATTTGGACAATCTTCTTGGTTGGATGTTGAGGTGGCTGGCTGGAGGTTGCTGGCAGAGGCTGCAGATCAACTTGTTCACTGATGGAGACCAGAAGGGACTAAGGATGAAGTATCAGGAATCTCTGACATTGACAAAAAAATAAAAGTTGACATTGCATTTGATGTTTTGGAGAATCACACACATAAACTCAAGATATAAAAGACCATGTCACTTACCACAAGTTGACTTGTGCTGAAGATTTCACACAAAGATCCTGTTGAATCAACAACACTAACCCCAGAAGAAAACACACCAGCTGACTTTGAACCAGGTCAGCTAACAAACATTCCCACATTCACTATCTACAAATGGTTATTGATCCTAACACCTCAGCCTTCAAACTCCTCCACTCACCAGCAGTGAACACTGGGCCTCCAAAATTTGCCATGTCAAACCCTCCACTGACAGCCACTCATCCTATACCTCAGCTCACTCGTCTCCTCATGGGAAAAAGTCCTCTTCTTCTTCTGGTCCAATGATTTGGACAATCGTCTTGATTGGATGTTGAGGTGGCTGGCTGGAGGTTGCTGGCAGAGGCTACAGATCAATTTGTTCACTGATGAGGACCAGAATGGACTAAGGATGAAGTAGCAGGATTCTCTGACATTGACAAAAAAACAAAAGTTGACATTGCATTTGATGTTTTGAAGAATCACACACATAAACTCAAGATATAAAAGAACATGTCACTTACCACAAGTTGACAAGTGCTGCTGATTTCACACAAAGGTCCTGTTGAATCAACAACACTATTCCCAATGAAGAAAACACACCAGCTGACTTTGAACCAGTTCAGCTGACACACATTCATGCATTTTCCTACATTCACTATCTACAAATGGTCATTGATCCTAACACCTCAGCCTTCAAACTCTTCTACTCACCAGCAGTGAACCCTGGGCCTCCAAAATTTGCCATGTCAAACCCTCAAATGACAGCCACTCATCCTATACCTCAGCTCACTCGTATCATAGTGGGAAAAAGTCCTCTTCTCCTGGTCCAATGATTTGGACAATCTTCTTGGTTGGATGTTGAGGTGGCTGGCTGGAGGTTGCTGGCAGAGGCTGCAGATCAACTTGTTCACTGATGGAGACCAGAAGGGACTAAGGATGAAGTATCAGGATTATCTGACATTGACAAAAAGACAAAAGATGATATTGCATGTGATGTTGTGAAGAATCACACACATGAAATCAAGATATAAAAGACCATGTCACTTTCCACAAGTTGACACGTGCTGCTGATTTCACACAAAGGTCCTGTTGAATCAACAACACTAATCCCAGAAGCAAACACACCAGCTGACTTTGAACAAGTTCAGCTTGCAAACATCCATACATTCACTATCTACAAATGGTTATTGATCCTAACACCTCAGCCTTCAAACTCTACCACTTACCAGCAGTGAACCCTGGGCCTCCAAAATTTGCCATGACAACCCTCCACTGACAGCCACTCATCCTATACCTCAGCTCACTCGTCTCCACATAGGAAAAAGTCCTCTTCTGGCCCGACTAATGGACAATCTTCTTGGTTGGATGTTGAGGTGGCTGGCTGGAGGTTGCTGGCAGAGGCTGCAGATCAACTTGTTCACTGATGGAGACCAGAAGGGATTAAGGATGAAGTATCAGGATTCTCTGACATTGAAGAAAGACCAAAATTTGACATTGCATTCGATGTTTTGAAGAATCACACACATTAACTCAAGATATAAAAGACCATGTCACTTACCACAAGTTGACACGTGCTGCTGATTTCACACAAAGGTCCTGTTGAATCAACAACACTATCCCAAGAAGAAAACACACCAGCTGACGTTGAACAAGTTCAGCTGACAAACATTCATGCATTCTCCTACATTCACTATCTACTAATGGTTCCTGATTCTAACACCTCAGCCTTCAAACTCTACCACTCACCAGCAGTGAACCCTGGGCCTCCAAAATTTGCCATGTCAAACCCCCACTGACAGCCACTCATCCTATAAATAAGCTCACTCGTCTCCTCATGGGAAAAAGTCCTCTTCTTCTGGTCCAATGATTTGGACAATCTTCTTGGTTGGATGTTGAGGTGGCTGGCTGGAGGTTGCTGGCAGAGGCTGCAGATCAACTTGTTCACTGATGGAGACCAGAAGGGACTAAGGATGAAGTATCAGGAATCTCTGACATTGACAAAAAATAAAAGTTGACATTGCATTTGATGTTTTGGAGAATCACACACATAAACTCAAGATATAAAAGACCATGTCACTTACCACAAGTTGACTTGTGCTGAAGATTTCAAACAAAGATCCTGTTGAATCAACAACACTAACCCCAGAAGAAAACACACCAGCTGACTTTGAACCAGGTCAGCTAACAAACATTCCCACATTCACTATCTACAAATGGTTATTGATCCTAACACCTCAGCCTTCAAACTCTTCCACTCACCAGCAGTGAACACTGGGCCTCCAAAATTTGCCATGTCAAACCCTCCACTGACAGCCACTCATCCTATACCTCAGCTCACTCGTCTCCTCATGGGAAAAAGTCCTCTTCTTCTTCTGGTCCAATGATTTGGACAATCGTCTTGGTTGGATGTTGAGGTGGCTGGCTGGAGGTTGCTGGCAGAGGCTGCAGATCAACTTGTTCACTGATGGAGACCAGAAGGGACTAAGGATGAAGTATCAGGATTCTCTGACATTGACAAAAAAACAAAAGTTGACATTGCAAGTGATGTTGTGAAGAATCACACACATGAAATCAAGATATAAAAGACCATGTCACCAACCACAAGTTGATCTGTGCTGCTGATTTCACACAAAGGTCCTGTTGAATCAACAACACTCTTCCCAAAGAAGAAAACACACCAGCTGACTTTAAACAAGTTCAGCTGACAAACATTCATGCATTCACAATCTACAAATGGTTATTGATCCTAACACCTCAGCCTTCAAACTCTTCCACTCACCAGCAGTGAACCCTGGGCCTCCAAAATTTGCCATGACAACCCTCCACTGACAGCCACTCATCCTATACCTCAGCTCACTCGTCTCCTCATGGGAAAAAGTCCTCTTCTTCAGGCACGACGAATGGACAATCTTCTTGGTTGGATGTTGAGGTGGCTGGCTGGAGGTTGCTGGCAGAGGCTGCAGATCAACTTGTTCACTGATGGAGACCAGAAGGGACTAAGGATGAAGTATCAGGATTCTGACATTGACAAAAAAAACAAAAAGTGACATTGTGCTGATGATATCACACAAAGGTCACATGAATCAACAACACTAACCCCAAAGAAGAAAACAAAACACCATTTTTTTTGAAAGAGCTGAATCAAAACACACATTTTTCCTGTTGAACTCACTAACAAACAAAGAAGAAAACACACCAGCTGACTCTTGAAAAACTCTTCCACTCACCAGCAGTGAACCCTCCTCATTCACTATCTATGTATCCTAACCCTCCACTGACAGCCACTCACCACCCTGGGCTCATGGGAAAAATCCCTTCTTCTGGTCTCATGATATTGACATCAGCTCATTCTTGGTTGTTGATGGCTATGAGGTCTGGCATGGCAGATTCTTGGTTGGATGTTCACTGATGGAGACCAGAAGGCTGCAGACAATTGTTCACTGATGGAGAGCATGAAGTATCAGGATTCTCTGACATTGACAAAAAAAAAAAGTACACATTGCATGTGATGTTGTGAAGAATCACACACATGAAATCAAGATATAAAAGACCATGTCACTTACCACAAGTTGACTTGTGCTGCTGATTTCACACAGAGGTCCTGTTGAATCAACAACACTCTTCCCAAAGAAGAAAACACACCAGCTGACTTTGAACAAGTTCAGCTGACAAACAATCATGCATTCGCCTACATTCACTATCTACAAATGGTTAGTGATCCAAACACCTCAGCCTTCAAACTCTTCCACTCACCAGCAGTGAACACTGGGCCTCCAAAATTTGCCATGTCAAACCCTCCACTGACAGCCACTCATCCTATACCTCAGCTCACTCGTCTCCTCATGGGAAAAAGTCCTCTTCTTCTGGTCCAATGATTTGGACAATTGTCTTGGTTGGATGTTGAGGTGGCTGGCTGGAGGTTGCTGGCAGAGGCTGCAGATCAACTTGTTCACTGATGGAGACCAGAAGGGACTAAGGATGAAGTATCAGGACTCTCTGACATTGAAAAAAAACAAAAGTTCACATTGTATGTGATGTTGTGAAGAATGACACCCATGTTATCAAGATATAAAAAACCATGTCACTTCCCACAAGTTGACCTGTGCTGCTGATTTCACAAAAAGGTCCTGTTGAATCAACAACACTTTTCCCAAAGAAGAAAACACACCAGCTGACTTTGAACAAGTTCAGCTGACAAACATTCATGCATTCTCTATCTACAAATGGTTAGTGATCCAAACACCTCAGCCTTCAAACTCTTCCACTCACCAGCAGTGAACCCTGGGCCTCCAAAATTTGCCATGTCAAACCCTCCACTGACAGCCACTCATCCTATACCTCAGCTCACTCGTCTCCTCATGGGAAAAAGTCCTCTTCTTCTGGCCCGACTAATGGACAATCTTCTTGGTTGGATGTTGAGGTGGCTGGCTGGAGGTTGCTGGCAGAGGCTGCAGATCAACTTGTTCACTGATGGAGACCAGAAGGGACTAAGGATGAAGTATCAGGATTCTCTGACATTGACAAAAAAAAAAAAAAAACCCATTGCATGTGATGTTGTGAAGAATCACACACATGAAATCAAGGTATAAAAGACCATGTCACTTACCACAACTTGACTTGTGCTGCTGATTTCACACAAAGGTCCTGTTGAATCAACATCACTCTTCCCAAAGAAGAAAACATACAAGCTGACTTTGAACAAGTTCAGCTGACAAACAATCATGCATTCGCCTACATTCACTATCTACAAATGGTTAGTGATCCAAACACCTCAGCCTTCAAACTCCTCCACTCACCAGCAGTGAACCCTGGGCCTCCAAAATTTGCCATGTCAGACCCTCCACTGACAGCCACTCATCCTATACCTCAGCTCACTCGTCTCCTCATGGGAAAAAGTCCTCTTCTTCTGGTCCAATGATTTGGACAATCTTCTTGGTTGGATGTTGAGGTGGCTGGCTGGAGGTTGCTGGCAGAGGCTGCAGATCAATTTGTTCACTGATGGAGACCAGAAGGGACTAAGGATGAAGTATCAGGATTCTCTGACATTGACAAAAAAATACAAAAGTTGACATTGCATGTGATGTTGTGAAGAATCACACACATGAAATCAAGATATAAAAGACCATGTCACATACCACAAGTTGACACGTGCTGCTGATGTCACGCAAAGGTCCTGTTGAATCAACAACACTCTTCCCAAAGAAGAAAACACACCAGCTGACTTTGAACAAGTTCAGCTGACAAACATTCATGTATTCTCCCACATTCACTATCTACAAATGGTTACTGATCCTAACACCTCAGCCTTCAAACCCTTCCACTCACCAGCAGTGAACCCTGGGCCTCCAAAATTTGCCATGTCAAACCCTCCACTGACAACCACTCATCCTATACCTCAGCTAACTCGTCTCCTCATGGGAAAATGTCCTGCTCGTCTGGCCCGACTAATGGACAATCTTCTTGGTTGGATGTTGAGGTGGCTGGCTGGAGGTTGCTGGCAGAGGCTGCAGATCAACTTGTTCACTGATGGAGACCAGAAGGGACTGAGGATGAAGTATCAGGATTCTCTGACATTGACAAAAAAACAAAAGTTGACATTGCAAGTGATGTTGTGAAGAATCACACACATGAAATCAAGATATAAAAGACCATGTCACTTACCACAAGTTGATTTGTGCTGCTGATATCACACAAAGGTCCTGTTGAATCAACAACACTAACCCCAAAGAAGAAAACACACCAGCTGATTTTGAACAGGTGCAGCTATCAAACATTCATGCATTCTCCTACATTCACTATCTACAAATGGTTCCTGATTCTAACACCTCAGCCGTCAAACTCTTCCACTCACCAGCAGTGAACCCTGGGCCTCCAAAATTTGCCATGTCAGACCCTCCACTGACAGCCACTTATCCTATACCTCAGCTCACTCGTCTCCTCATGGGAAAAAGTACTCTTCTTCTGGTCCAATGATTTGGACAATCTTCTTGGTTGGATGTTGAGGTGGCTGGCTGGAGGTTGCTGGCAGAGGCTGCAGATCAACTTGTTCACTGATGGAGACCAGAAGGGACTAAGGATGAAGTATCAGGATTCTCTGACATTGACAAATAAACAAAAGTTGACATTGCATGTGATGTTTTGAAGAATCACACACATGAAATCAAGATATTAAAGACCATGTCACTTACCACAACTTGACTTGTGCTGCTGATTTCACACAAAGGTCCTGTTGAATCAACATCACTCTTCCCAAAGAAGAAAACATACCAGCTGACGTTGAACCAGTTCAGCTGACAAACATTCATGCATTCGCCTACATTCACTATCTACAAATGGTTAGTGATCCAAACCCCTCAGCCTTCAAACTCCTCCACTCACCAGCAGTGAACACTGGGCCTCCAAAATTTGCCATGTCAAACCCTCCACTGACAGCCACTCATCCAATACCTCAGCTCACTCGTCTCCTCATGGGAAAAAGTCCTCTTCTTCTGGTCCAATGATTTGGACAATCGTCTTGGTTGGATGTTGAGGTGGCTGGCTGGAGGTTGCTGGCAGAGGCTGCAGATCAACTGGTTCACTGATGAAGACCAGAAGGGACTAAGGATGAAGTATCAGGACTCTCTGACATTGAAAAAAACAAAAGTACACATTGCATGTGATGTTGTGAAGAATCACACACATGAAATCAAGATATAAAAGACCATGTCACTTACCACAAGTTGACTTGTGCTGCTGATTTCACACAGAGGTCCTGTTGAATCAACAACACAAACCCCAAAGAAGAAAACACACCAGCTGACATTGAACAAGTTCAGCTTGCAAACACCCATACATTCACTATCTACAAATGGTTATTGATCCTAACACCTCAGCCTTCAAACTCTTCCACTCACCAGCAGTGAACCCTGGGCCTCCAAAATTTGCCATGTCAAACCCTCCACTGACAGCCACTCATCCTATACCTCAGCTCACTCGTCTCCTCATGGGAAAAAGTCCTCTTCTTCTGGCCCGACTAATGGACAATCTTCTTGGTTGGATGTTGAGGTTGCTGGCAGAGGCTGCAGATCAACTTGTTCACTGATGGAGACCAGAAGGGACTAAGGATGAAGTATCAAGATTCTCTGACATTGACAAAAAAACAAAAGTTGACATTGCATGTGATGTTGTGAAGAATCACACACATGAAATCAAGATATAAAAGACCATGTCACTTACCACAAGTTGACACATGCTGCTGATTTCACACAAAGGTCCTGTTGAATCAACAACAACTAACCCCAGAAGAAAACACACCAGCTGACTTTGAACAAGTTCAGCTGACAAACATTCATGCATTCTCCCACATTCACTATCTACAAATGGTTATTGATCCTAACACCTCAGCCTTCAAACTCCTCCACTCACCAGCAGTGAACCCTGGGCCTCCAAAATTTGCCATGTCAAACCCTCCACTGACAGCCACTCATCCTATACCTCAGCTCACTCGTCTCCTCATGGGAAAAAGTCCTCTTCTTCTGGTCCAATGATTTGGACAATCTTCTTGGTTGGATGTTGAGGTGGCTGGCTGGAGGTTGCTGGCAGAGGCTGCAGATCAATTTGTTCACTGATGGAGACCAGAAGGGACTAAGGATGAAGTATCAGGATTCTCTGACATTGACAAAAAAATAAAAGTTGACATTGCATGTGATGTTTTGGAGAATCACACACATAAACTCAAGATATAAAAGAACATGTCACTTACCACAACTTGACTTGTGCTGATTTCACACAAAGGTCCTGTTGAATCAAAAAACATTCTTCCCAAAGAAGAAAACACACCAGCTGACTTTGAACAAGTTCAGCTGACAAACATTCATGCATTCTCCTACATTCACTATCTACAAATGGTTATTGATCCTAACACCTCAGCCTTCAAACTCCTCCACTCACCAGCAGTGAACCCTGGGCCTCCAAAATTTGCCATGTCAAACCCTCCACTGAAAGCCACTCATCCTATACCTCAGCTCCCTCGCCTCCTCATGGGAAAAAGTCCTCTTCTTCTGGCCCGACTATTGGACAATCTTCTTGGTTGGATGTTGAGGTGGCTGGCTGGAGGTTGCTGGCAGAGGCTGCAGATCAACTTGTTCACTGATGGAGACCAGAAGGGACTAAGGATGAAGTATCAAGATTCTCTGACATTGACAAAAAAACAAAAGTTGACATTGCATGTGATGTTGTGAAGAATCACACACATAAACTCAAGATATAAAAGAACATGTCACTTACCACAACTTGACTTGTGTTGCTGATTTCACACAAAGGTCCTGTTAAATCAACAACACTAATCCCAAAGAAGAAAACACACCAGCTAACATTGAACAAGTTCAGCTAACAAAGATTCCTACATTAACTATCTATAAATGGTTAGTGATCCAAACACCTCAGCCTTCAAACCCTTCCACTCACCAGCAGTGAACCCTGGGCCTCCAAAATTTGCCATGTCAAACCCTCCACTGACAGCCACTCATCCTATACCTCAGCTCACTCGTCTCCTCATGGGAAAAAGTCCTCTTCTTCAGGCCCGACTAATGGACAATCGTCTTGGTTGGATGTTGAGGTGGCTGGCTGGAGGTTGCTGGCAGAGGCTGCAGATCAACTTGTTCACTGATGGAGACCAGAAGGGACTAAGGATGAAGTATCAGGATTCTCTGACAGTGAAAAAAAAAACAAACAAAAGTTGACATTGCATGTGATGTTGTGAAGAATCACACCCATGTTATCAAGATATAAAAGACCATGTCACTTACCACAAGTTGACTTGTGCTGCTGATTTCAAACAAAGGTCCTGTTGAATCAACAACACTCTTTCCAAAGAAGAAAACACACCAGCTGACTTTGAACCAGTTCAGCTGACAAACATTCATGCATTCTCCCACATTCACTATCTACAAATGGTAACTGATCCTAACACCTCAGCCTTCAAACTCCTCCACTCACCAGCAGTGAACCCTGGGCCTCCAAAATTTGCCATGTCAAACCCTCCACTGACAGCCACTCATCCTATACCTCAGCTCACTCGTCTCCTCATGGGAAAAAGTCCTCTTCTTCTGGTCCAATGATTTGGACAATCTTCTTGGTTGGATGTTGAGGTGGCTGGCTGGAGGTTGCTGGCAGAGGCTGCAGATCAACTTGTTCACTGATGGAGACCAGAAGGGACTAAGGATGAAGTATCAGGATTCTCTGACAGTGAAAAAAAAAACAAAAGTTGACATTGCATGTGATGTTGTGAAGAATCACACACATGAAATCAAGATATAAAAGACCATGTCACTTACCACAAGTTGACTTGTGCTGCTGATTTCACACAAAGGTCCTGTTGAATCAACAACACTTTTCCCAAAGAAGAAAACACACCAGCTGACTTTGAACAAGTTCAGCTGACAAACATTCATGCATTCTCCTACATTCACTATCTACAAATGGTTCCTGATCCTAACACCTCAGCCTTCAAACTCTTCCACTCACCAGCAGTGAACCCTGGGCCTCCAAAATTTGCCATGTCAAACCCTCCACTGACAGCCACTCATCCTATACCTCAGCTCACTCGTCTCCTCATGGGAAAAAGTCCTCTTCATCAGGCACGACTAATGGACAATCTTCTTGGTTGGATGTTGAGGTGGCTGGCTGGAGGTTGCTGGCAGAGGCTGCAGATCAACTTGTTCACTGATGGAGACCAGAAGGGACTAAGGATGAAGTATCAGGATTCTCTGACATTGACAAAAACCAAAAGTTGACATTGCATGTGATGTTGTGAAGAATCACACACATGAAATCAAGATATAAAGAACCATGTCACTTACCACAAGTTGACTTGTGCTGCTCATTTCACATGAGAGGTCCTGGTCCTGTATTCACGTATGGATGGGGGTTGAGGGATCAGCTATTTTCCTTCAGTGAAATCAGGTTAGAACTTGACTTTTTATTAAAAGTCTGTCCAACAACTGAATTCATCAATGAGCATTTAGGTCAGTGCTTTGATGACGAGCTGTTGGATCCCTTGTTCAGAACCTGCAGCTGCATTTACAGTTCAGAGTTCACGAGGCTGTTATTTTATTGGCATTCACTGCATTAGAAACAGAGCACATCTCTAATTACCTGAACAGGATCTCATGTTATTTTCTTGAACTGAATTTTCTTTGAAATGTCTCATTACTAGTTATGAAATTCATCTTCATATTTGGACTGGTTTAAAAAAAACAGCTTTTTATCTTTGGTGTCACATTTCACATTAACTTATAAAACATGAGGATATGAAAAGAAAAAAATCAGGGCTTTGAGACATTAATGTAAAAAAATAAATAAAGTAAAAAAAAAAATGACACGGTTTAAAAGGTAAATGTAATCCTTGTGAGACTCACCCTCATGTTAAATCAGAACTCTATGGCCAACACAAACATGTCATAGATTTCTAAAATATCATCAAACTGTTGCTCTCACAGTTTCAAACACTCAGACTGTTTAAGATGGACCATAATAATGAAGAAGACCTTACCCAGACCACAGAGGGGACCTGCGCCTCTGGGACACCTCTGTCAGGATGTCTTCATGACACAGCAATCCCTCTGTCCTTTGTTTGTTGGGGGTGGGCTTTTCTCACAGGACATCATCATGTTTTGGTCAGAGGAATTCCCACAATACACTGGGGCTATTTTCCCATAGCTGGGGCAGTGGTTGATAGGTTCTGGGGCCAGTTTTTGGCGGCCCTGAATACTCTATCTCTGGGGACCACCGCTGCTCCGAGATCCCCTGCAGTTTAGCCTGGGACTGAGAGACCCAGTTTCCATGTGTGGCCACGAGGAGGCACTGCAGGAGTCTTGGTGGTGGAGAGTCTGAGAAGAGAGGAGAAGACCTGGACCACGTTCTCCTGGTTCTCCTCTCTTCTCCTCTGTACAGGAGCAAGCGGAGTCAGCAGTACTGACGACCAAAGCTCTATAGAGTACAGAAGTGCAGCAGACTGTCCACACACCCTGTGTGCATGCACACACACACACACCATTCACACACCATTCACACAAGAGTCATTCAACATTCACACAACATTCATTCAACATCCACACATGCTCATCACATTCAAACATCATTCTTACATCATTCACACAAGCACAGCACGAGACATCACAAGACATCACAGCACGAGACATCACAGCACGAGACATCAAAACACAAGCTAACATCGAACAAGTAACATATATTTTTGGGTTTTTCTTTGTTTTTCAGACATAAAGACAGAAGACATAACAACATATCACCTAACAAAACACATTGAACATTTGACTTTTTTTGTAGTTTTTGTTTTTAGCTAGACATAAAGACAAAACACATAAGAACACGCCACATTCTAAAAACACATGGAACATAGAACAATTTTTAACACAAAGACCAAAGACATAAGAGCAGGTCACCTAACGAAAACACATGTAACATTTAACATATATCTTTTTTTTTCTTTTTTTTAATATACAGACAAAGGACATAAAAAAACATCACATTACATAAGACAAAACACAACACATCAGAAGACATCACAACACATGTTTATTATAGGGGTGTGGGCGGAGGCAAAAGACCATGAGAAGGAGGGAGGGTCCTGAAGAGGAGGAACAGACAAAGCTGGGGGAGGTGGAGTCAGAGAAGAGAGAGAAGAAATTGAGTCAGAACCTGAGGAGGAAGAGAAGATTGGGGAGGGGAAAACTGGTAAGAACAATGAGGAGGGTTGGGATAGTCAAGATCAGAGTCAGAGTCAGAGTCTGAGAAGGAGACAGAAGACTCAGAGGTGCTTGGAGACATCTGAGGGGAAAAGACTCAGGGGAGGAAGGGGGAGTCTCATGAAGATAAGGAGACTGAGGAGGTGTCTGGGGAGGTAAAGGAGAATGAGAGGGAGAGAACTGATCCAGGAAAGGGGAGGATGGAGTCAGACAAGGGGAAGAAAGGTCAGACACGGAGATGTATTAGGGAGGACAAGACTTAAAGGGGTTAGGAGGGGTCTGGGGAGGCAAAGGACTCTGAGAAAGAGAAAGGCGCTTCCTTGGAGGTGCGCCCTCTGCCTCCTCAGCAGACCTCTTGCCTGACCCAGCACGCTGTTGGTCCCTTTTCAGCATTAAAACCCTTAAGTTCTCTACCCACCTTGGCTTGGAGGTCTGAATGTCTGAAGGGTTCTGGACCCCAGGGTTGAAAGCCGGGGCCGGAAGAACAGCTGGATCACAGACATCCTTAGATGTAGCACCCTTGGGGGGAAGTCGAGTCAGAGAAGGGAGAGAAGACTTAGGGGGCAAGTTATGAGACAGGGAAATGCGCCGAGAGGGGGTGCTGGTGGAGACAAAAGACCCTGAATAACAGGGAGGGTCCTGAAGAGGAAGAGGAGACAGAGGAGGGGGAGGTGGAGTCAAAGAAGGGGAGAAGAGTCTGAGTGTGAGGAGAAGACAGAAGACTCAGAGGTGCTAGGAGACATCTGAGGGGGACAAGACTCAGGGGAGGAAGGAGGGGTCTCATGAAGATAAGGAGACTGAGGAGGTGTCTGGGGAGGTAAAGGAGAATGAGAAGGAGAGAACTCATCCTGGAAACGGGGGGGATGGAGTCAGGCAAGGGAAGAAAGGTCAGACACGGAGATGTTTGAGGGAGAACAAGACCTAAAGGTGTTAGGAGGGGTCTGGGGAGGCAAAGGAGGCTGAGAAAGAGAGAGGCGCTTCCTTGGAGGTGCGCCCTCTGCTTCCTCAGCAGGTCTCTTGCTTGACCCAGCACGCTGTTGGTCCCTTTTCAGCATTAAAACCCTCAAGTTCTCTACCCACCTTGGCTTGGAGGTCTGAATGTCTGAAGGGTTCTGGACCCCAGGGTTGAAAGCCGGGGCCGGAAGAACAGCTGGATCATAGACATCCTTAGGTGTAGCACCTTTGGGGGGAGGTCGCATCAGAGAAGGGAGAGAAGATCTAGGGGGCAAGTTATGGGACAGGGAAATGCGCCGAGAGGGGGTGTGGGTGGAGACAAAAGACCCTGAATAACAGGGAGGGTCCTGAAGAGGAAGAGGAGACAGAGGAGGGGGAGGTGGAGTCAAAGAAGGGGGAGAAGAATCTGAGTCTGAGATAGAGTCTGAGTCAGAGTCTGAGCAGGAGACAGAAGACTCAGAGGTGCCAGGAGACATCTGAGGGGGACAAGACTCAGGGGAGGAAGGAGGGGTCTCATGAAGATAAGGAGACTGAGGAGGTGTCTGGGCAGGTAAAGGAGAATGAGAAGGAGAGAACTCATCCTGAAAACGGGGGGATGGAGTCAGGCAAGGGGAAGAAAGGTCAGACACGGAGATGTTTGAGGGAGAACAAGACCTAAAGGTGTTAGGAGGGGTCTGGGGAGGCAAAGGAGGCTGAGAAAGAGAGAGGCGCTTCCTTGGAGGTGCGCCCTCTGCTTCCTCAGCAGGTCTCTTGCTTGACCCAGCACGCTGTTGGTCCCTTTTCAGCATTAAAACCCTCAAGTTCTCTACCCACCTTGGCTTGGAGGTCTGAATGTCTGAAGGGTTCTGGACCCCAGGGTTGAAAGCCGGGGCCGGAAGAACAGCTGGATCATCGACATCCTTAGGTGTAGCACCTTTGGGGGGAGGTCGCATCAGAGAAGGGAGAGAAGATTTAGGGGGCAAGTTATGGGACAGGGAAATGCGCCGAGAGGGGGTGTGGGTGGAGACCAAAGACCCTGAATAACAGGGAGGGTCCTGAAGAGGAGGAGGAGACAGAGGTGGGGGAGGTGGAGTCAAAGAAGGGGGAGAAGAATCTGAGTCTGAGATAGAGTCTGAGTCAGAGTCTGAGTCTGAGAAGGAGACAGAAGACTCAGAGGTGCCAGGAGACATCTGAGGGGGACAAGACTCAGGGGAGGAAGGAGGAGTCTCATGAAGATAAGGAGACTGAGGAGGTGTCTGGGGAGGTAAAGGAAAATGAGAAGGAGAGAACTGATCCTGGAAACAGGGGGATGGAGGCAGATGAGGGGAAGAAAGGTCAGACAGGGAGATGTATGAGGGAGAACAAGACCTAAAGGTGTTAGGAGGGGTCTGGGGAGGCAAAGGAGGCTGAGAAAGAACCAGAAGCTTCCTTGGAGGTGCGCCCTCCGCCTCCTCAGCAGGTCTCTTACCTGACCCAGCACGCTGTTGGTCCCTTTTCAGCATTAAAACCCTCAAGTTCTCTACCCACCTAGGCTTGGAGGTCTGAATGTCTGAAGGGTTCTGGACCCCAGGGTTAAAAGCCGGGGCCGGCAGAACAGGTGGATCACAGACATCCTTAGATGTAGCACCCTTGGAGGGAGATAGAGTCAGAGAAGGGAGAGAAGAGGTAGGGGGGCAGTTAAGGGATAGAGAAATGCGCCTGGAGGGGGTGTGGGTGGAGACAAAAGTCCCTGAATAACAGGGAGGGTCCTGAAGAGGAAGAGGAGACAGAGGAGGGGGAGGTGGAGTCAAAGAAGGGGGAGAAGATTCAGGGAAATGGTAATAAGATGGACAAGTGGACTCAGGGACATTGGGAGGGGTCTGAGGGATAGAGGAGATTCGTGAGGGACATCAGTATCAAAGGAGGGAAGTGGAGTCAGAGCAGGGAGAGAAAAAGTCAGAGGGAAAAAAGTCTCAAAGGTGTGAGGAGGAGTCTGGAGAAGATAGGAAGACTCAGGAGGGGGCAACTGGTCCAGGGAATGAGGAGGTGGAGTGAAAGGAGGGGCGGAAAATTCAGACTGGGGGATAAAGTAGGGAGCACAAGGATGAAAGGTGGAAGGATTAGTGTAGAAAAGAGAAGGAGCATGAGGAGGAGACAAGTGAACAAAGGAAGGGGGAGCTGGAGTAAAAGGAGGAGTAGCAAAGTCAGACAGGGGGACATAGGAAGGGGTAAAACACTCAGCGAAACAGGAGGCAGCCTCAGGAGGCTGGCTCAAAAAAGGGGGAGGTAGAATAACAGGAGGGAGAGAAGACTCGAAGGACGAGAAGTAGACAGGTGCAGGGCTGAAAGGAGAAGAGTAAGAGCAGCAGCAGAGTGCCGGGTCCTGGTACTCCATGTCTTCAGTCCTACACACTGGAAAGCAGGGCACTTCCACGGACTCGTGGACCATGGTGGAGCACTCACCTGCTTCATAGGGAGGGGGGCAGTTGGAGTGAGCCTGGGCCAATCTCATCTGGGACTCGGTGGAACTCGGTGGAACTCCGTCACCATGATTAAGAAGGCCTTCAGCTGGATCATGGATCTAAAGACAGAAACAAAACAAACAATCAGAATCTGGATGTTCACAACTGAACAGCAGCAAATTTATCAGACAGACTTTCTTTAAGAGTTTCACAGTTCTGAGGAAAAACTAGAGTCAAAGTCCTCAGCACACTAATATTTATCTGTAGGTATGTACAGTGGAAATGGAGAAATCTGGTAGCCCAGAGGGCCACATTAATGCTGTACACACAGCCAAGGGCCCCACTACTAACTTCAAAATAATCACTATACAGCATTCATGCTAATTTATCTGAACAAAGGGAGCATGTAACTCTCTCTAAAAATCACCCTAACATTCAAATCTTTAAAGTGCCGTTTAACTTTTATCCTTTTCTCTCATAATATTGACCAATCATGACTGAAAATATCATGATTTTAACTTATCTCATATTATTGACATTTTAACGAAGACTCATGACTCCATAGCTCATAACTAGACCTTTTTATTTCATAATTTTGGCTTTAAACTCAAAGTTCTGGCTTCTATGTCTTCATTTTGACTTTCATTTCATAATCATTACATCATATCTCAAAATTTTAATTCTTTACTTACATTTGGACTTTCTGTCTCTTATCTATTGTTTTTATGTCATATCCATGACTTATAACATCATAATCATGAATATTTTCTTCATAATTTTAATACTTTCTGAAATCATTTTGACTGTTTTGAATCTTTAATCTAATCATTTCACAGTTTAAACTCATAAGAAGGACCTACAAATTCAGATTTGCTTTTCATCAGCGCTGAGGTAGTTTCCGGTTGTTGTGTCGTGGAAATGTTCCTCCACAGTGATGCTTCAAAAGTTATTAAAGAAACAGGATATCAACATTCGGCTAGTTCTCTGCAGATAATTGGATATATACCAACAACCAAAGAACAAACAGAATTTTTGAGGTCAAGGAAGAGTTGTCATTTTATCACCTTAATGTTGACAGTTTATTGATATTTAAATTAACTTCAGGGACACACTGAGTGAGAGGGAGGGCACTGTGTGTCCACAGTCACACCTTCACTGCTCAAACTGCACATTAAAAGGCAGACATCATAATATTACCTCTAAGTAATTAAATATAGTCACATATATCTTTTATGCATTTCAAAGGACCACATCGATATTCTGAAACCTAAATGCACATAATGATAGATGACTGAAGAAACTACAAACTGATTAGAGGAAGGTCAGAGCTTTCATCAACATTCAACAGCCTGAGAAAATAACAGTAAAAGAATTATAGCTGAGTTCATATGGAAAATAAAATGCAAACTCTAATCCAACCCAAAGTTACCATTATGGTTACCTCAACACTCTACAGTGACTTTCAACATTATTAAGCATCAAATGTTATTATTTTGTTTATTTTCTGATATGTACTCATGACTCATAAATTAACATTAGCTCAGCATATTACAACAACTGGATAAAACAGTGAACAACATTATCACTGAAAATTAAACCTGCAATCTGTTTTTCAAACAACATTCATTTAAACTACATTGATACACTGTTCTCTTCACCAGAATGATGTTTTTGTCATTTAATCAACATATCTTAAAAAAACTCAGCATATTTCACAGCTCTAGTACAGACCAAAACGACATTAAAGCAGCTATTTTATCGTTTTCATTCTAGTCTTTATATGTTGTCTGTCTTCAGGTGGTGAGCAGTCAATCTACTAAAATTATACTGCAACAACCTAAAAAAAAGACTTAGACTAATCTAACATGGAACACAGAGGACCATGGGCTGCAGAAATCCATCCAAAATGATATTTCTTTAACAGTTATCAGCCCAATAAGTGTTTTAATGATTTAAAACAGTAACAAAATGAAGGTGTAGAAATACATAGCCTCGCCTCAAACTGTTCAGCTAACTGTTGTCTTGGGCTCATCGACCGTTTTTTACCACATTTCTTGACTAGTTAAATTCACTTACAATATTCCAGTAAAACTTGATTAATAAACCCAAAAAGTGTCATTTCAGGACATTTTATTAAGTCTGTTGGCATGTTGCTTTTTACATTCGAAAGGTTCTGACTCTTGCCCAGACACATGGAGTTCAATATAATCATATTTCTTACATTTCTCGAGCAAAGATCGACTTTCTCCATTTTTCTGATGGTCGGTCGATGAACTTTGGCTGCAGCAACTTTTTCAACTCTGGTCTTGAGGCAGGAAATGATTTTAAAACCGTCTGAATGTCTTCACGGACTCGGTTTGTGAGGTTTGGTTGGTTGCTATTCTTCAAATGAATTTAATGTTGACATAGAAACGAACATCCAACGTCAATCACGTTCTGACGTCTCCGACGTCATTGCGTAATAACGGCTCCATCGACTGTGTAATTGAATAACAGCCTGACTGTTTGTTTTTACACATCATTGGAGCTCCGCGTTTTCTTTCCTATCTTGTTCTTTTTATTCCGCGAAAAAACAACAAACAATATTTTTTAGAATTCCTGGCTCAATTCTGCAAAAACATCAGCAAATATTTGCTGTCTCATTATTTTACATATTTGCCTTTCAATCCTTAAAGCTTAAGACTGTGTGTGCTTCTTTTAGTCCACTTGGATTTTTAGTGTAAGAATCTGTGTATAATCTCAATCTTTCAAACAGGATCAGGTGAAAGACATATTTTACATAGCAAAGGCAGAGACAAGCGGGGCTGTCTGAGGTTTTAGACTGTAATGATATAAGATTTGTTTTTTCAGTGTTGTATGACCATAGAGACAAAACACAAAATCAAAATGAAGTGGAAATATCACACAACTTAAAACAAATCATACACAGATCAATAATGAACAAACCTTTTCCACCTGATTATTGTAGTTAAGCCTCCACCATAGAGGGAAACAAAATCGAAGGATGTAGGGAAATTTAAAGTAAAAGCTATTAACAAATTTACAGCTATGTAGATCTGTTACATCTAAATAGTTGTGATGCATTGCATCTACTTTTTGAAGCCGATTTTGTCTCAAATGTTCAATAGGTCAGCTAGTTTTCTGAAAACAATTAGTCTACCTAAAAACCTGGGGGCAGCAACTACTGTTCATACTGTATTTTTAAAAGCAAACTCAAGACCTACTTTTAGTATAGCTTTTAACTAATGATATTTATTACCTGAATTTCTTTGCAATATACTACTCTAGCATATTTCATTACGCATTTGGCGGTTGTCTGTCTCATTGACACATATTATTTATTTGTACATTTGATTATTTTCCCTTTATTTTTAGTTAATTTCTTATCATGATTGTTAATTATCATTTTAGTCTGAGCTCCTGTGTTGCCTCAATTTTAATTCAAGATAGCGTCCCCTCAGTCCTCTATTTCTGTTTTCTGTTATTCTTCTCTTAAAGCCGATGTGTGTGTCTGTGTGTGTGTGTGTGTGTGTGTGTGTGTGTGTGTGTGTGTGTGTGTGTGTTCGTTTTCCTATCCTGATGGGGACATTGACGTGAATACACACCAACACCATGGGGACTAGAAAACCCCATGGGGACAAAAACGTGGTCCCCACAAGTCAACCCCCACCAGCCAATAGGAAATGACATTTTAATATGACTGGTGAAGTTTCACAAAAGTCCCCTGCAGGCTATTATTTTCTGATTTTGTGTGTGCTCTACAGCAATCCCAGAGGTTGAACCCGGTATTGCAGTGTTTACGTGAAGTCCTCAGAAGTCTGGCTTTTCGGAAATTGTGTATGTGCTCTATAGCAATCCCAGAGGCCGAACCCAGTATTGCAGGATTTGAACAAAGTCCCCACCAGCACTGATTTTTCAGTGTGTAAACTCTTTTATGCGGCTGAATGACATTCTTCCATTAGTATATTTTTATTACCCTTTAATTCATTTTCTTTTTCCTGATGTAATATAATAGATCAGAATAGAATGGAAATTAGACTTTGATTTTGTTTGTTTATTTTTTAAATTTTGTATGCTTATTACAATTCACAAATCATTTTTTTTAAATTTACAAAGATAGGCTTGCCACAGTTGCCCACCAGTTAATAAAACATGGGACAACGTCATGTGTAATATCAGACACACAGATTCATTGTTCAGGATGATTGCCTTTATAAAGTGTTTTTAGTGATTAAGTTAACCACCTTATGAATCAAAAGCTCAAAGCAAATTGAACACTTCATTTTGGGCAACTTTAAAATAATTAAGAGGGTAGACCAAATTCAATGGTTTAATCTGGGATACTTTTTGAGTAGCCAGA
This sequence comes from Scarus forsteni, assembly GCA_036419115.1. Classification (NCBI taxonomy): domain Eukaryota; kingdom Metazoa; phylum Chordata; class Actinopteri; order Labriformes; family Labridae; genus Scarus; species Scarus forsteni. The sequence continues at coordinate 330,006 of JAZDUH010000506.1, forward strand.
AATGCATCAACCATTTAAAGCCTGGATTGTTAAACAAAATAAGTGAAAACAGATCATGACATGCATCAAAGTACACAAGATCACATTCCTGGTCAATATTCAGTAGGGTGTGCTGAATGCTCTGGGAGCAGGTCTGCAGTGAAAAACACCTTTGAAGGGGTCAAGGCTCACTCAAAAAGCTCACTTCCATTTTGGCTACATTCAGTAGGCTACATCACAAAGTATCTGAAAATGAAGGGCACATTTTGTGCAACATATCAAGTAACATAAAACTCATTCCCAGTGGAACTGAAGACTGATATTTAGTGGGACTAATCAGGGCAGTCACATGAAGCACCGTATGTATTTTCAAGGGTCTAGCCCCATGGTAACCCTTCTTTTCAGCAGTGAGGCCTACTAGTAGTGATGAAGCCTGAGGCTTCAAACATGTAAAAAAAGATTCCTGCTCTGTCATTTTTGGGTCTATTGACACCAAATCGGAGACACTACGACTAGGTCAGCCCTTGACCTTCCAGTTTTTTTTTCAGAGTGCTAGCTCAAAAGGGGCCCGAGCAGGGGCCTGATTCTCACTCGACGATTAACCCTTTATTGTCTGAATAGGCCAAAATGGCCAAAAGGTCAAAATCTCACACGTTCCTGAACCAAAGTACATCAAACTGCACATGTTCTACATAAAGGGGATAATGTGAATACTCATGCACATTTTCAGACCTCCAGGGGCCTTGAGAGACGAATGAGGGCCAAAAAGACATGTTTTCTTCATAAATGTTCCTCTTCTGCTCTCATTTCACTTCCATACCACTTAGAGAGCTGAAACCTGGGATCTGGTACCTCTGGAAAGTCTAAAATCATAATCTGCTGGAACTGTCTGGCTAGCCCCTCTCAAACAGGAAGTAGCTCCAGGAACAACGTAGAGACTTGGCCTTGAAATCACATGTTCACAAAGCTTACCTGAATCTCCCCTAAAAGTTTCAGTTCATTTGATGCAACATTTACCAATTTATGGGGCTTCAGAATCCAAAAATGTTAAATTTTGGCTGTTTGCCAGGGGTCACAGGAAGGTCATAGAGACACCAAACCACCACAGTTCATCTCCAAATATAGCCTAGTATAGCATACTAAAAGATCAGGCCTGAGTTCCCATTAGAAAAAAATTGACCAATGGTCTCACTGGGAAAATCAGGTCTTGTTAGCCTTTTAGACCCTGAGACCATCCTGCCACTGGAAATAGATGCTCGCCCTCATTACTAACCCGATTGAGACCAAATTTGAAACACAAGTACCGGGGGCCCCCAAGAGTCAGTATCTACAATATTAGCCTCCTAGATCAACAGGGAGCCAGATGGCACAGGTTTGATGTTTGGAGGTGCGTCTCTTTAATGTCCAAAAGGCCAAAAAGGGTCAGAATTTCACAGATTCCTCAACTGATTTGGACCAAACGGTACATGCTTGATGTTTTGTCCAAGGGCAATGCTGGTGTACATTTTCAGACCAGTAGGAGCTAAAACACCAACATGGGAGCAAAACAGACTGTCGAACAGGGGCCTTTTTTCTAATAATGCTATAAAACCATTGAAAAATACAATGAAAAACATCTATCAAAGTGCACCAAAACTGCACAAAGTCATTCAGTAGGGTGTGCTGAATGCTCTGGGAGCAGGTCTGCAGTGAAAAACACCTTTGAAGGGGTCAAGGTTCACTCAAAAAGCTCACTTCCATTTTGGCTACATTGAGTAGGCTACATCACAAAGTATCTGAAAATGAAGGGCACATTTTGTGCAACATATCAAGTAACATAAAACTCATTCCCAGTGGAACTGAAGACTGATATTTAGTGGGACTAATCAGGGCAGTCACATGAAGCACCATATGTATTTTCAAGGGTCTAGCCCCATTTTAACCCTTCTTTTCAGCAGTCAGGCCTACTAGTAGTGATGAAGCCTGAGGCTTCAAACATGTAAAAAAAGATTCCTGCTCTGTCATTTTTGGGTCTATTGACACCAAATCGGAGACACTACGACTAGGTCAGCCCTTGACCTTCCAGTTTTTTTTTCAGAGTGCTAGCTCAAAAGGGGCCCGAGCAGGGGCCTGATTCTCACTCGACGATTAACCCTTTATTGTCTGAATAGGCCAAAATGGCCAAAAAGGGTCAAAATCTCACACGTTCCTGAACCAAAGTACATCAAACTGCACATGTTCTACATAAAGGGGATAATGTGAATACTCATGCACATTTTCAGACCTCCAGGGGCCTTGAGAGACGAATGAGGGCCAAAAAGACATGTTTTCTTCATAAATGTTCCTCTTCTGCTCTCATTTCACTTCCATACCACTTAGAGAGCTGAAACCTGGGATCTGGTACCTCTGGAAAGTCTAAAATCATAATCTGCTGGAACTGTCTGGCTAGCCCCTCTCAAACAGGAAGTAGCTCCAGGAACAACGTAGAGACTTGGCCTTGAAATCACATGTTCACAAAGCTTACCTGAATCTCCCCTAAAAGTTTCAGTTCATTTGATGCAACATTTACCAATTTATGGGGCTTCAGAATCCAAAAATGTTAAATTTTGGCTGTTTGCCAGGGGTCACAGGAAGGTCATAGAGACACCAAACCACCACAGTTCATCTCCAAATATAGCCTAGTATAGCATACTAAAAGATCAGGCCTGAGTTCCCATTAGAAAAAAATTGACCAATGGTCTCACTGGGAAAATCAGGTCTTGTTAGCCTTTTAGACCCTGAGACCATCCTGCCACTGGAAATAGATGCTCGCCCTCATTACTAACCCGATTGAGACCAAATTTGAAACACAAGTACCGGGGGCCCCCAAGAGTCAGTATCTACAATATTAGCCTCCTAGATCAACAGGGAGCCAGATGGCACAGGTTTGATGTTTGAAGGTGCGTCTCTTTAATGTCCAAAAGGCCAAAAAGGGTCAGAATTTCACAGATTCCTCAACTGATTTGGACCAAACGGTACATGCTTGATGTTTTGTCCAAGGGCAATGCTGGTGTACATTTTCAGACCAGTAGGAGCTAAAACACCAACATGGGAGCAAAAAAGACTGGCGAACAGGGGCCTTTTTTCTAATAATGCTATCAAACCATTGAAAAATACAATGAAAAACATCTATCAAAGTGCACCAAAACTGCACAAAGTCATTCAGTAGGGTGTGCTGAATGCTCTGGGAGCAGGTCTGCAGTGAAAAACACCTTTGAAGGGGTCAAGGTTCACTCAAAAAGCTCACTTCCATTTTGGCTACATTGAGTAGGCTACATCACAAAGTATCTGAAAATGAAGGGCACATTTTGTGCAACATATCAAGTAACATAAAACTCATTCCCAGTGGAACTGAAGACTGATATTTAGTGGGACTAATCAGGGCAGTCACATGAAGCACCGTATGTATTTTCAAGGGTCTAGCCCCATGGTAACCCTTCTTTTCAGCAGTGAGGCCTACTAGTAGTGATGAAGCCTGAGGCTTCAAACATGTAAAAAAAGATTCCTGCTCTGTCATTTTTGGGCCTATTGACACCAAATCGGAGACACTACGACTAGGCCAGCCCTTGACCTTCCATTTTTTTTTTCAGAGTGCTAGCTCAAAAGGGGCCCGAGCAGGGGCCTGATTCTCACTCGACGATTAACCCTTTATTGTCTGAATAGGCCAAAATGGCCAAAAAGGGTCAAAATCTCACACGTTCCTGAACCAAAGTACATCAAACTGCACATGTTCTACATAAAGGGGATAATGTGAATACTCATGCACATTTTCAGACCTCCAGGGGCCTTGAGAGACGAATGAGGGCCAAAAAGACATGTTTTCTTCATAAATGTTCCTCTTCTGCTCTCATTTCACTTCCATACCACTTAGAGAGCTGAAACCTGGGATCTGGTACCTCTGGAAAGTCTAAAATCATAATCTGCTGGAACTGTCTGGCTAGCCCTCTCAAACAGGAAGTAGCTCCAGGAACAACGTAGAGACTTGGCCTTGAAATCACATGTTCACAAAGCTTACCTGAATCTCCCCTAAAAGTTTCAGTTCATTTGATGCAACATTTACCAATTTATGGGGCTTCAGAATCCAAAAATGTTAAATTTTGGCTGTTTGCCAGGGGTCACAGGAAGGTCATAGAGACACCAAACCACCACAGTTCATCTCCAAATATAGCCTAGTATAGCATACTAAAAGATCAGGCCTGAGTTCCCATTAGAAAAAAATTGACCAATGGTCTCACTGGGAAAATCAGGTCTTGTTAGCCTTTTAGACCCTGAGACCATCCTGCCACTGGAAATAGATGCTCGCCCTCATTACTAACCCGATTGAGACCAAATTTGAAACACAAGTACCGGGGGCCCCCAAGAGTCAGTATCTACAATATTAGCCCCCTAGATCAACAGGGAGCCAGATGGCACAGGTTTGATGTTTGAAGGTGCGTCTCTTTAATGTCCAAAAGGCCAGCGCTAGCTCAAAAGGGGCCTGATTTAATTGCATATAACAAAACAACTGTACACACAAAATTAAGCACTTATTATTGTACTTACATGTGACATCCAAAATGTCATGCCAATAAAGCTTATTAAATTGAAAGTAAATTTAACACAGAGAGGAGACGAGATGGGAGGAGAGAATAGACTGGAGAGAGAGAGGAACTAAGCAGAAGAAACAGAGGAGAGAGAGAAGAGTAGGAGAGACGAGGAGGAAAGGACAGGATAGGAGAGAAGAGGACTCAGAGAAGAGGAGGAGAGGAGTGGAGAGGAGAGGACACAGAGAAAAGGAGAAGAGGAGCGGAGAGGAGAGGACTCCGAGAAGAGAAGAGGAGATGAGAGAAGAGGAGACAAAAGAGAGGAGAGAGAGAGGCAAAGCAGAAGAAACAGAGAAAAGAGAGAGGGGAAGGACAGGAGAGGAGAGGACACAGAGAAGAGGAGGAGAGGAGAGGAGTGTAGAGGACACAGAGAAGAGGAGAGGAGTGTAGAGGACACAGAGAAGAGAAGAGGAGTGTAGAGGACACAGAGAAGAGAAGAGGAGATGAGAGGAGAGGAGACAATAGAGAGGAGAGAGAGGAGCTAAGCAGAAGAAACAGGAAAGAGAGAGGGGAAGGACAGGAGAGGAGAGGACAGAAGAGGAGAGGAGAGGATGCAGAGAAGAGGAGGAGAGGAGAGGAGATTACATAGAGAAGAGGGAGAGAGGAGAGGACAGAGATGAGGAGAAGAGCAGAAGTGAAGAGGAGACAGGAGACAATTGAGAGGAGAGAGGAAAAGGAGAGGAGATGGGGAAAGGAAGAAGAGGAGAAGGACTGGAGGGGAGGAAAAGAGGAGGAGAGGAAAGGAGAAAAGGAGAGGATATGAGGAAAGGAAGAAGAGGAGACGATGAGGACTGGAGGGGAGGAAAGAGGAGGAGAGTAGAAAAGGAGAGGATATGAGGAAAGGAAGAAGAGGAGAGGATGAGAAGGACAGGAGGGGAGGACAAGAGGAGGAGAGGAGATGAGGAAAAGAAGAAGAGGAGAGGATGAGAAGGACAGGAGGGGAGACAAGAGGAGGAGAGGAGATGAGGAAAGGAAGAAGAGGAGAGGATGAGAAGGACAGGAGGGGAGGAAAAGAGGAGGAGAGGGTTGTTTTCAACACATTCAGCCAATCAACATATTTAATCCCCAATTTTTCCCCGACATGAAAATGTTCAAGTCATGTGTCTTTAAGACCCTTTAATAAAATTAGCTTAGAAAAAACGTAAATGAGTCATCAGGTCAGGGCAGCTTTGTTTGACACACAGTTTTATGCAAAAGTTTGGGCACCCCTGACAATTTCCATTTTCTTTTATAAATCAATGGTTGTTTGGATCAGAAACATCATAATAATGACATAGTAATATTTCAGAAGTGAAATTAGGTTTATTGGATTGATAGAATATTTGCAATGCATCATTAATTTAATAAATTAAATAAATGAATTGTTTAATATTTAAAAATATATTTATTTATTTTAATATATTTTCAGCTGTACTAGATCTAGTACGGCTGAAATAGTAATGGTTATTCTGCATCTAGATTATTTACGTCAATAAAAGAAAGAGTTAAGAGAGTTACTGTGGAGAGTAAAGTGAGGAGCAGAAGCAGCGCGCTCATCGTCAGAGCCTCAGCCATGAGCTTCAGAGGGACGCCGCCCCCTGCACCTGCACGTGCACTGGAGTGATGCGCCCTGCTGCCCCCCCTCTCCCTCCCCCTCCTCCTCCTCCCCAGCAGCCGCACAAAATGGCAGCAAAACGAGACACGGATCGGTTCGGCCGGAGATTGAGAAAGTTACGGACTCATCATGACAAATGTTTGACACGGCATCAGCAGCAGGTAAGAATTTAACTTCTCTTAATCTTAACGTGTTTGTAAATGTATGTACTTTTCAAAACGGTCTAAAAAGTTGTAGTAAGTAATATAGATTTTTTATGTAAAAAAAAACACCAGAAATGTGTGATATTAATCACAGGCTGCGAGTTTACATGCATGCATGGTTTTTAATCAATGAGTTATGATAAACAGCAGCATTAGCTGTGGATAGGGCTATGCTAGCCAAGTAACTTGTAATGAACTATTCAGCTAACGCCAAGCGGCGTGTGACAACTGTAATGCAGCGAACTATCTCTTATTTATAACCTCCTTCCCGCAAAAGTCCCGCTATGTTGGCGAAAAAATCTGTAACTTTAGAACGATTCATAGTGCAGTGTGGCCTTGCAGGACGAGGTGTAAGCATGAGGTGGGGGAGGGGACGATAGAGAGCACACGATTCATAGTGCAGTGTGGCCTTGCAGGACAGGGTGTAAGCATGAGGTGGGGGAGGGGACGATAGAGAGCACACGATTCATAGTGCAGTGTGGCCTTGCAGGACAGGGTGTAAGCATGAGGTGGGGGAGGGGACGAGAGAGAGCACACGATTCATAGTGCAGCGTGGCCTTGCAGGACGAGGTGTAAGCATGAGGTGGGGGAGGGGACGATAGAGAGCGCACGATTCATAGTGCAGTGTGGACTTGCAGGACAGTGTGTAAGCATGGGGGGAGGGGACGATAGAGAGCGCACGATTCATAGTGCAGTGTGGCCTTGCAGGACGAGGTGTAAGCATGGGGGGGGGGAACGATAGAGAGCACACGATTCATAGTGCAGTGTGGGCTTGCAGGACAGGGGGGAAGCATGGGGGGGGGGACGATAGAGAGCACATGATTCATAGTGCAGTCTGGCCTTGCAGGACAGGGTGTAAGCATGAGGTGGGGGAGGGGACGATAGAGAGCGCACGATTCATAGTGCAGTGTGGACTTGCAGGACAGTGTGTAAGCATGGGGGGAGGGGACGATAGAGAGCACATGATTCATAGTGCAGTCTGGCCTTGCAGGACAGGGTGTAAGCATGGGGGGACGATAGAGAGCACACGATTCATAGTGGTCCAGATTCCAATAGACCCATCAATGTTCCGCCTATGTTACTTCCTTTGAGGGCGGTACAGAGCCGCTATCACTTGTTCCCCCATCAGCTCCCCCTCCTCTCTTCTCCTCATCTCTCCTCTCCTCTCATCCTCTCTCTCCTCTCATCCTCTCTCTCCTCTCATCCTCTCTCTCCTCTCCTCTTATCCTCTCCTCTCCTCTGAACTAAAAAGGGAGTTTTGTATCCAGTTTCTCTCCTGTGCTCTGTGTGCTGAGGTTGGGCTGATAGTGGACTGTTTCTCAGACTTAAAGCAGACATTGGCTGTATATAACGATTGAGTCTTAGTATCTTAAAATAAGTTGAGTTCAGTCAGACAGCTTACATCATTTGTCATCGAAGCATGTGTTGTATTTTGGTGTATATTTGAGTTTGGTGTCAGGGATTGGGGAATAAGATATGAAATGTAAGCCTTCAGGTGGATGCTGGGGTGGCAGAGGGACTGAGGTAGGCGATAGCTTCTGTGAGGCAGCAGTGTCAGTGACAGGCAGAGAAGAAGCTGGGTTCATTTTTGAAATTTAAATCTTGTGCCAAATGTGGAGAGTGTGGATGATTGGTATGGTCATGTCACGTGAGTGAAGCAGCGCAGCTCCAGTTGCCTATTGCAGACTTCACTTCAATTGCTGTGGACATTAGGCTGACAGCAGCCTGGCCCTCCTCTGTACCAGCAGCAGAGGGAGGAGGTCTCAAGAGGGGAGGAATTTTGACACAGAGCTGTTAAAGAGTGCAAAGACCTGCAGGCAGCCTTTCTTAACAGTAGTATGCAGTCCTTATTATTTCTAATGTAAAATTTGATCAGGGGCATGAATCTTTTAGCTGCAGCACTGTGCCACTTTTAAAAGCATATAAAGGAAACACTGAGAGATCAGCCCAACCTATTCGTGCACATGTGAGTGGTTAAATATTTGTTGTCTCACAGAATAATCTTAGTGAAGGCAATCAAAACCATCACACAGTACAGCCCCGATATAGTTGGTCATAGTTGGCTTTATATAGTATACATAGCCCTGATATGGTTGTTTCTCGTGTGCCGACTGTATTTTTTTAATGTAAAGAACATGAAGTAAGTCATTTTTTTATTCTGCATGGAAATAAAAATGAACAAAGTTCTGATTTATCAAAATGTTTTTATCTAATTTATATTTCCAAATTGCTGATTTGGAATAGCTTGGCTGATTATACAAGTATATAATATATAAGTATATAAAAAAGATCTGAACATAAAGTGAGAGCTCCTCTCCTGCTCTTTCATCTAGGTGGAAGAGCAGGACCAACAAAAACAGCAGCAGCAGGGGTCTGCAGCCCCGGGCCTGTCTGAGCAGCCCAAGATGGATTTGCCCCCAGAAACTACCATTGACACCATTTCTGTCAACCAGCTGGAAGACTTGGACCTGCTCATAGCCAAGGAGAAGAACAGGGAGGTGAGATGCAGCCCTGCAAAATTTTCAATACCTGCAAGGCATATTTTAAATAGGGATTTAATTATCTTTAAACAATAATAAAAGAAAAAATCAAATGCAGTAATAGAACAAATGTAGGCTGTTTTATTAAAAGCAGGCAGCAGAATGAACTCACAACAATCTTTGTGACCCTAGCTACCTGACAATAAATAAAGAAAGTTAAATTTTTTTATTAAAGGTCTAAAAGAATGAATCGTAAGTCTACAGCAGTGCTCCAGACTACCTGTAAACATACATGCTTCATTATGTCAAGGCTGATTGGTATTTTGCATGTGCTGATTTCAGTTACAGGGCCCAACCTCGCATGAAAAGTCAGAAAATCAGGAGGAGGAGATGTCACAGACAATACAGGCGACACAGGCGAGCTGGAAGAGATATCTGCTGCCTGTGTTCCATGTAAAGAGCAACGCCACGGGTTCAAGCAGGTGCTTAAATTGGGGGAGGGGGTGTAATGCTTACTTTTTAGCTCGTAGTGCTTAAGCTAAGTTTTAGTAGCACAAAGAAAAAGTTTTTAGCGCTGCAGGTGGACAGTTAAACATGATTTATTGGCAAAGTTTACTTGTGACCTGCTCCATTGTTTTGCTTCATACTGACCCAGAAAAACATTTTGAGATTTATTCTTGTCTGTAAAGAGGTAACTCTCAATGATTTCAATACCAACATTATGTTTCTACACCAAATACTCCATGAGATATGTTCATCCAAAGTCTTTTACCAATTTTAGTTTTGAGAAAAAGAGCCTTAAAGAGAATGATGCATATTCAGCCATGTTTCAGATGACAAAACACATTTATTGAGACTGAGCTCAAAATGAACACACTAGTTTTGGATCAAAAGTACTGTGGCCCTGTGGTGCAAACCACAACAGCAAATAACTAAAATCAACAGCAAATAAAAAAATTCAACGGCAAAAAAGCTAGACATGACAGCTAACTAAAAAACTGAACTGCAGATTAAAAAACACAACCACAAATAACAAAACACAATGACATGAAGCTATTGGGAAAGGTGGGTACTGGTACACTGTAAACCCAGATAAGTTCATAATACCCAAAACATCATTAATAAACTTTTGATTTACCAAAAAACTTAAAAATGTTTCCCCTTTATTTGCTGATTTTAAGTTTATTGAACCTAATTGGACTGATTTCCATATCTAAGTATCTTAGATGTTTCAAACTTAATTACTTTTGTTTACTCAAACTTGAATCATTTAAACTCCGAATACAAAGACTGCAATTTTGCAAAAGTTCAATTCTTTTTATTTTCATGAAAGTTCTTTGAATTTAACCATGTGATCACAGCAGTGTTAGCAGTGTTTTTTGTTAATCCACAGCATAAAATTGTTGCTAAATATTATAATTTTGAATGGAAAACATGAACTATCAACAGTTGTGGCTTTATCTTTATATGAGAGAGACTGACCAAATGTATATCTCTGCTTTTCCCTGCTTGATTTAAACTGCTTAAGTTCTAAAACACACACATACTGTATTAAACATGACCATTTTCAACCTAAAATATTACTTCAAACGTCCAGTAGAATGTGAAAGGAAACAAGAAAATGAATAAATTAAATTAATAACTTAGTCAAGCATATTGACACTTGAGAAGTCATTGTGATTTTATTAAACCCTTTTAAGCATTAACACAACCGTGTTGTATGCAAAAAAAAACACAAGTGCAAACACGAGCACCTGAGGTGACTCAGAAGCCTTGCCAGTGGGTCCTGCTTTTCTGTCTGTATATTGCCAGAAGTTGTGGTATGTGCCGGTCAAGCTCTGAATAGAACTGGTTCCAAAGGTTTGTGTTTGTGATTCGATGGAATTCAGTTAAAACTTGAGGGGAAAAAAAGAAAAGAAAAAAAAGAACAACAACATCAGACCACAAGCAGTGTGAAGACCAACACTAAATATGCTATTAAAATGTGATTTTTCTAGAGTTTTTCAACAACAGTGCTACATTAAATATAATTATCCTGAATGTAATTCTGCTATTGCTACATAACAATTGCAATCTGAAAAATTGTTCAATCTGAACAGTCAAGGCTGGTTTCAGTGCAGCAGTATGAATAGTTTTGGTGTCAACAGCAATTTTTCTGCAACACTGAAGGCAGAGAAGGGTGAGGTGTTATTGACCTCTGACGTAATATGGACAGTTATGGTCCCAGGGAAAATAAAATACCAATAAAGAACATATTCTTATTTTGATAGTCTTAAAGCAAATTTGCTATGTATAGGTCAGAGAGACTTGGATCATCTGAAGTATGGAGTGATAAAGTAATGCACACCCATCTCCTACTACTTATTGGCTGTAATAATACTTTCAAGAATATACCGGTAACAAGGTTATTTCCTTTAAAAATATATTATTTCAAAACAAAGAGTACACCTATATCTGTGTCCAGTTTTGTAGTCTGAAAAAAAGATAATGTCTTCTGACAGGTTGAACTCAAAATAGTAAAGGCTACATAACATCAGCGTTAAGAGTTGTGAGGACTATCTGGGAAAACTAATGCTTTTCTGGTATAAAAATTCTGTTTCCCATGAGCACTTGGACCCACTGTCATGAGAATGTGACTCTTTTTACAAGATGTATGTTTGTTTTGAAGCAAATAAATAGTGAGCAGATCATGTTATTAACTCTATTTTTCTTTGTTCAAGGCAAATTTTTACTGCATACAATGTTATGAGGTCATGTATTTTTTTGTAGTTACATAGTGCTGCTGTTTGACACGTGACAACAATCACACTTTCTAAACTCAGTTTGTAGCGTAGTTTAGTATTTGGCTATATTTAGTGCTACTCACAGCCCAGTGCTCTGAGACATTTCTGTAAGATGTAACATAAGTGAATCCTGATTATGTCCTAACAGTGCTCATTTATCAACCCCAACCTCACCAAGCAGAGCAAATGTAATCTGGCCCTTCATTTTATTGATAGAGTCTCAAGTTTGATCATAGCACTGCAGTATAACTGCGTGTGAGCTGTAATGATCTGTATCACAAACAGATTAATACGTGTTTTAGCCCATCCTCTATCACTCTGCCGATTAGCTTTCTTCTGCTCTGACATCCTTTTTCTGTATGACAGTCCAGCTCCAGTGGCCAGTACTACTACCTGCTTTGGTGCTGATAATCTTATTTTAAGTTGTGGATTACAATCAGAAATATAACTAGAAGTTAGATTTTTCTCAAGATCTCTCAGGAAGTCCTCAGCCCCTTTAACATCTTTAGACATTAATCTTTGACATTTTAGCAAAACAGCTGATGTGACTTACTAAAAAATTTCTTCTGAAAAGGTCGATGACTGTAAATAAAAAGAAAATGTTTTAATTCAAATCATTTTCAGGCAAGGCAAAGAAATTCCCATGAAATTTTGATTATTTGGAAATATCCAAGTAGTAAAGTCTGCATTATATGTGTCAAATATGAATTTTGCATCATCACAGACAATCCAGCATCATGAAACAATTAAGACCACTTCAAGTGTTAACGTAACTCAAGGTGTTCAAAGGTGTTCTTCCATAGAGTAAATGTTATTCTGGATTAAAAAAAGACAGAAATCAATCAAATTTGTAAAAAAACAACTGTAGATTTAAAGGCATTTGAGTCATCTTAAGTTAAGATAAACCAGCTAAGGTGCACCAACAGCCCTCTAATAAATGAAGATATATTTATAATGAGATATTTTCCTTTAAAACAAACAACAAAATGCAACTTTTTCTAGAATAAGACACTAACAACTTGTGTCATCAAAAAGTTACATGTCTGCAGTCACACAGGGGCCCAAATTTAACAATCTTGCCTTAAAACTGGTACAGATCTGTATGTAGATTCAAACTTATGGCAATGTTCACATGTTACTTATGAAAAATGCACACCTTTGCCAGTCACGGCATAAGCCTGATCAGGTATTGATAAATCTTGCAGTTGAGAACAAACATTAAAATAACACTACCTCTATATTCATTGTTAAGATGGCCTAACCCACAGAATTTAAGACATACATTATGAAAAAAAGACTTCTCTGTACTGGAAACTGAAAACATATCAACAGAGGAAGAGAGAAATGAAGCTGTGTCATTTGGCAAACTAAATGATATTGTCTTCTGACAGGTTGAAAAAAAAGTCAGAAAAAGATCAATACTGTTTTGATCGAAGAACTTAATCACAAAAATAGGTTGCATTAGGTTGATTAGGGTCTTGAATAATCTTGAGTATGGGGGTAAGGGTAATTTGCTTATAATTATGTATTTATTTATTTATTTGTAATTTTATTTTTGAGTTTAAAATGTACAATTTAAGAATATACAGAAAAATGTTTGTGTATTATTTATTTATTATTTAGTCTGCCAACAAAATTACTAAATGGAGCATGAAGTGTACATTCCAGTCCTCACCTCTATTATCCTTCTTCAGGAAGTTAAGCCACTTTCTAATAGATTTTTTCCTTAGAACTAATTACAATATAGAAAAGAAATCATGAACTCATTAATTCGGGGAAGCTTATCATCCCGATGAAAATCTCTAAGAGGTAGGAAGCATGGTTAAAGTTGTGAGTCATACTAAACCTGCTCCAAAGGAGTTATAAATGCTATCCATTTACTCTAGATTAGATAGAACTTTTCCCTTTGTGTCCTCAAGGAGTATGTTAACTTCTACACTCTGAAAATTTCCAATATTATTCTATACCATTCTTCTAGCTGAGGTGGTTCTGGTTTGAGCCACTACCTAGTAATTGATTTCTTACTTGCTGTTAACAGAGCCTGCAGCAGTGTTATATCACTCCTCCTTGTTAAGCCAGTAATGCGTCCTAAATACAGATTCTCAAAATTCAGTTGAATGTCAATTTTAAATACCCCAGTTGATGTTTTATGAATACCTTTCAAATACAAATACAATTTTGGGCAATCCCAGAAAACATGGCAGTGATTTGATGCTACTGATCCACACTGTCTCCAACATGATTGACTGTTGTTCTTGTATTTTTCTTGATATGGTGTTTTAAAGTACCTCATGATGTTTTTCCAACAATGTTCCCTTCAATTCACAGAACTTGTTGAGGACCACTGAAATGTACAAACTTCTTCCCAAGCCTCCTCTGTCAATGTTATTCCTACTTCTCTTTCCCACTTTTCTTTAATGTTAAGGGTGTCATCATTTTTTGCATTTAGAAGGGCGTTGTAGAGTTTTTGGGTGTTGCCTTGTAAGCAGAAGTTAAGTATTTGCATATTTTTTTTAATGAATAAATAAAAATTTCAGAAACAACTTTTATTTTTGTCAATAGCAAATAGATACTTTTAAATTTAAATGGCATCTTTATCATCTGGAGTATAAACAATTACTAAATTTCACCTCTAAACCTAATGTAGTTAAAGACAACCATATATAATTTCATTGTCAGCAATATGATACTTCACACAAAAAAGCAACAGCTGTATGACATGGATATGCCATAATAATACGGCACTTCATTTGTTTACATAGTAGTCTTGCATAATGTTCTCAAACAAAATTCAAGCATTGACATAACTTAATGATAAAAGATGATCTCCGAAGGACCATATTTATATGTTGAGTGAAAAAAATAAATACTTCATGTGCTTAGATAGTTGGTGTTTTTCTCACTGAAAATTATTTCTAGGCAAGACATGTTCACATGGTTGGGCGAGGGAGGAGATGCACTAAGAGTGAGGTAATGACCACAATGCAAGCAGGAGCACTAGAAACTCACAATTTCAACTTTTTATCTCATAATTATGACTTTTTATCTCAATTTCCACTGTTAATCTCATAATTTTGACTTTTATCTCACAATTATGACTTTTTATCTCATAATTTCCACTTTTTATCTCATATTTCAACTTTTTATGTCATAATTATGACTTCTTATCTCATAATTATGACTTTTTAATCTCGTAATTTCGACTTTTTATTTAACGATTATGACTTTATCTCATAATCATGAGTTTTTATCTCATAATTTCAACTTTTTATCTCATAATTTCCACTTTTTATCTCATAATTTCAACTTTTTATCTCATAATTTCGACTTCATCTCATAATTTCAACTTTTTATCTCATAATTTTGACTTCATCTCATAATTTTGACTTTATCTCATAATTTCAACTTTTTATCTCATAATTATGACTTTTTATCTCATAATTTCCACTTTTTATCTCATAATTTCCACTTTTTATCTCATATTTCAACTTTTTATGTCATAATTATGACTTCTTATCTCATAATTATGACTTTTTAATCTCATAATTTCAACTTTTTATCTCATAATTATGACTATATCTCTTAATCATGAGTTTTTATCTCATAATTTCAACTTTTTATCTCATAATTTCGACTTCATCTCATAATTTCGACTTTATCTCATAATTTCGACTTCATCTCATAATTTTGACTTTATCTCATAATTTCAACTTTTTATCTCATAATTTTGACTTTTTATCTCATAATTATAACTTTATTATCCCTAATTATGACTTTTTATTTCATAATTATGACTTATTAATTTTTTTTTTTTTACCTGGTGGAAATGGGCTTCCATATGTTTATTTAGGCTAAATATAGTCCAATGACCTCTTCACCTCAGTCTCTCACAGCAGCCGCGTGTCCTAGGCATGACGTTTGTATATTACTGTGTTAAATAACCAGCCTCTGTTGTGTGGTTATAAATCAGTGGCTGCCTGGATGACAGTAAGAGACATTTTTTTTTTTATTGAATGAAACACTACATTTCCTCATCATGTTGATAACCTAAATGTAATTTCTGTGAGACAGTATACACCTGAGACACTTAGACTAATGTTACACAAACTGACGTTATCACACTTATTAGCAGCGTTCCTAACCTGCTCTAGTGGGTTTAATAGCCTTTACAAACAGAAAAAATTGAATTTTAGCTAAATATTAAGCACGTACCGTCATCTCTTTAACTTGTTGGTGTCTTCTCATGTCTCCTCCTGTATAAACAGCAGGTAGCAGGGGCTGTTGTGAAGTTTGGTGCTCCCCTTGTATTTCCCAGCTATCTCAGTCTCCATTAAGCAAAGCCAGCTCTTTTTACCACTATCTGTCAACCACACCATTCAGCCTTTGTCTGTAAACAGCTGTGTGCCACGAAAAACTTTCACAACGCTATATTTAAAAGCTTTAAAACTATCCGTATCATTAGAATTTTATATTCATGTTGACATTGTATAAAAGCTTAGACTACATATATTCCTAAACGCAGAATTACCCAAAACAGCCAAAAATCTTTTTCTCATGTTTAAACTTGTTTGTACAAGAACGAAGACTGCAACTTCTGGCTCATTATCAAAGCTTCACGTTTGATGCTGATCAGAAATTCAGTGACATGTTGTTGAATGGCAGATTAGACTTGTTCTTCAGTGTTTAAAAATGAGAAATGAACAGTGTTGAATGTTTTCAATGCACAGCAGTCCGTGCTGATCAGAATGCTTTTGAGTGATTGATTGTTAGTATTAGGGTTGAGAGATAGGAAATCAAGGTCAGGATTCCATGTAATACTTCAAAAGATTGAATTTTGGACGTGGAGTTTTCATGTCTGGAATTACCTCTAGCAGCCTAAGCTCACAAATGAGCAACTCCAGCTCCTACTAGGCTGTCTTGGTTAGTTTTAAGATGTGAAAGTAGGTTTTGTCCCGAATTGTCAAACCAATGGTGGTCAATGGGGAAATAGATAAAATAGCATACCCTAGCTTTATTGCTAATTAACATATATAATTAATATTTTTACAATTCATTTTATTCTTTTAGAACTTTTTTCTTAACTTTATTGATATCCCCAAGCTAGATAAACCCCATTCAGTGCTAGCATGCTAACTTAGCTAATGCTAGTCAAGTCAAGTTTAAAAAAATACATAGAAATCAAAACATAAAAGCAATAAAAATTCTTAAAGAAAATTGTGATAAAACAATACAACAATAAAACAATAAAAGTGTAAAGATCTAACTCAAATGCCTGTGAGTTGCGTGAGCTCATTTATGAAACACCAGGGAGAAGGGAGAAGAAGTGGGCCTTTAAGGAAGATTTAAAAGTCTCTATGGTCTAGGAGGCTCTGATATGGATGTTCTACAGTCCAGGGGCAGCCGCTGCAAAGGCCCTGACACCTCTAGACTTAAGTCTGGTTTTGGGGACCTCCCGTAGCAGCTGGTTAGATGACCTTAGAGCTCTGGTTAGGTAGTGGCAATGCAGGATTTCAGACAGGTAAGGAGGGGCAAGACCATTGAGGGCTTGAAAAGCTAGCAAAAATGATAATCAGCGCTTCTCTATGCTTTTGAGCATCCCCCAAGCTAGTTATGCCCCTCCCACACTAGTATGCTGATTAAGCTAATGCTAGAAAAAATGCTATTAGATTAGGAATGGTATGTGTTGACACGTTCTATGTTTTTGGTTGCTCATTCAGAAAATGGACCAGTGCCCTTCAGATGCAGACGCTCCACCACTGAGCAGAACTGAGAGTGTGTTTGTAAGTATGCAGAGAAACCAGTGTGTATTCTAAAATCACTTCTGATGATAGGAAAGGCATCATTTAAACATTTAAAAAGAAAATATTCTTTAAAATGTAGTAATTGTGTCCCATTTGACTTTTTCTTTTCTAGCTTACAAAAGAAATGGTTGCAATCTCTACAGATGACTCTCTGTTAAGCAGTGAAATAAGTGAGGATGAGTATGTGCCTAGTTGTATGGAAGAATCAGAAGAGGAACTGAAGCTGATCAAGTCTAAAAGAAAGTACAGTTCAACGAGAAATTCAGATGTTGTATGCCTGAAGAAAAGTTGTGTCAAGCGTGTAAAAACCAGGAAGAACACATCCTCTTCCCGTTCCACAGCAGATTGGGAGTTCTCAGAATCCTCTAGAGACAGCGATGTAAAAGTCTTGACGTTGACAAAGAAAGACAACGGCAGTAGAGTGTACAATAAGAGGCACTACTGTATGTACTGTTTTAAACCATATGCAAAAAATCGCTCACTTGGAGATGAAACACAGCAACGTGAAGCAGGTAGCACGAGCATTTTCTTATCCTAAAGGATCAGCGGAGAGAAAGATGCAGTTAAATCTGATTCAAATAAAAGGCAATCGTCGACACAATTTTGAGGTCCTGGAGGAAAGAAAAGGGGTGATGGTACCCTCTTATCAAAGTAGTAAACCAGTGACTGTGAAAGAGTATCTGCACTGCATATACTGTGAGGCATTCCTCAAAAGGAAGGCATTGTGGCGCCACTTGAAAAGATGCAAACTGGCAGAGCAAAGAAAAGCTGGAAAACCAGGCAGAACTAGAGTGCAGTCACTTTGTGCTGCTGGACAGCCTGTCCCCAAGGAGACAAATGACAAAGTCTGGGCCCTTGTAAATGACATGAATCAAGACGACATAACGGACATAATTAGGCAGCAAAAACATATTCTGAAGCTAGGAGAACACTTCTATAACAAAAAAGGCACAGACACAAGCCAACACCAATACATCAGGCAAAAGATGCGAGAAATGGGACGGTTAGTTCTCCAAGCAAAGACCCTTGGCAAGCTGAAAACGATGGATGACTTCTTTCTCCCGGCAAACTTCTGCCATGTTGTGACTGCTGTGAAGATGGTCTGTGGATGGAGTGAAGATACCAGCAGCTTCAAGATTCCGTCTTTGGCGCTCAAACTAGGTCATAGTCTAACCAAAATAGCAGATATTGCAGAGGTTGACGCAAGGATGGCTGAGAACAAGAAGGCCCTTGAAAATGTGGTGACATTCAGGACACTGAAAGAAAAAAAATGGGATGAGTGGGTGTCCTCGCACGCACTGAGGAACCTCAGAGAGTCAAAATGGAATAAACCTCTTCTAATCCCCTACTGTGAAGATGTTGTGAAACTTCACAACCATATTGACGCAGAAAGGCTGAAGTGTCAATCCAATCTCAAAAATGCACCAAATAAGAGCAACTGGTTACGTCTTGCTAAACTGACGCTCTGTGAAGTGATCGTCTTCAATCGAAGGAGAGAGGGTGAGGTCTCGAAGATGTCCCTGAATGACTTCATGTTGAGAAACACTTTTGCCAGTAATCCAGATCTCGACCTTGCCTTGAGCGACGTGGAAAAGAAGCTCTGCAAATACTTTGAGCGTGTGGAAATCAGAGGTAAGCGGGACAAAAAGGTTCCTGTCTTACTCAGCCCAGAAATGGTTTCCTCCATTCAGCTGCTGGTGAATTACCGCCGAAAATGTGACGTACCGGATGACAATCTGTATTTGTTTGGAAGACCAGAAGCAAAAAGTCACCTCAGAGGATCTGATGCCATCCGTGCAATGGCATGTGAATGCGGAGCCAAGGACCCTCAAACATTGACGTCAACGAGATTAAGGAAACAGATGGCAACAATGTCACAAGTTCTAAACCTGAGAGACAACGAGCAGGACTGCCTAGCAGATTTTATGGGTCACAACATTAGAGTCCATCGACAATATTACCGGCTGCCAGAAGGAACATTACAAGTTGCCAAAGTTGCCAAGTTGCTTATGGCCTGCGGGAGAGGAGAGCTGTCACAGTGTAAAGGCATGACTCTGGACGAGATCAGCGTTGATCCCGATGGTAATACCTGTCATTGCATGCACTATTTTTATCATTTTAAATTGTGATGGTTCATAGGTGTCATATACACATTAAGCCCGAGTCACACATTCCCGTTTCTCATGCCATTTGTGCACGATTGTCGTAATCCTGATAAAACGTGCTTTGGTCGTGGTGCATGCGCTACTTGGTCTGGATCAGCGTTGTATAGTCGTGGATGAACGGATGGGAACTTAAAAGCGCCCCGACAGTTTTGAACTGTTCAAAACTGTCGTGGAGAATCACTGCTCTCAGTATGATGGGATGAAAGCCTAATGCAGTCCTAATGTGAGCGGTATTAGCGCGGCATGTACAGAGCTCAGTCGGGCTGAACGTGGCCCAATCGTGGCTCAATCCTGAAAACTTTATGAGGACGACTGACAAGGATGTATCCGCTTGAGCCCCAACTGTGTCCCGTTCAAGACGGCGCAAGCGACGGGGCTCAGTCGGGGCTTACGTGACGCGAACTGAGCTCGAGCGGGGCTGACATCCTGTCAGCGGGATGGAATCCTCGGCATATCGCTGTATTAACCTAACTGGAGCGGGATGAACGTCCCCTGAAGCGCTGTAGCAGCGCCACTGATGGTGTATTTGCGGGTGTCTCCAGGGGTGAGACAGTCATTTAATTCTGTATCATTGCGATCACACCAGCCTCTTCACTAGTGTACAGTTGTGCACAACGTGACTTAGGCATTAGTTTGTCATGCTAGTTCACAACATTTTTTTGCTGTGTTTATTCAGAGGAAGTACCTGAAGACAGCTCTCTATCTGGAAGTGAAGATGAAGATGTGATGTTGAGTCCATCATCTAACTCATCAGGTACTTTAACTGAACCAGTGGTTCTTGACTCGGGGCCTGGGTACCCCTTGGAGGATGAAGCCTCTTTTAACATAGCATCTTTGTGTTTTTCAATGAAGGTCAAAGATCAGAGAAAAAGAACAGGCCTGTTGAGAGGACACCTACAGAGGAGGACCCAGAGTCTGATGCTTCATCGCAGCTTAGCAGAGGTATTTTAACATGACCCGTTTCCTTCTCTTATGTGCACAGCACTTGATTTCTCATGGTGCATGGAATTGGTCAGCTTTCCCTCATCAGTGCTTCACCGAAGGAGCTTTTTAAAAGATTCTACTGTGAATCTGTTTGTCTATAGGTAGATCAAGAACCGTGAAGAGGACATGGACAGAGGAGGACGATGAGTCTGAGACCGCATCACAGCCAAGTAGAGGTATTTCACCAATAACTGGTTTATTTAGTGAAACAAGCCACTTAATGCACAATTCAGTTTTTTATTTAGCAACCTTTTACATATCAGACTGCTTTTACTGTCATGTATTGGTTTTTAAGCTGTGCTCCTTTTTTAAATTGCACTGTTTCTTACCTCGGTTTATTTTAACTCTCCCGTTGTCCTTGTGGGTCAAGGTGGGCAGGACAGAGGGAAAGAAGGAAGGAAGGAAGGAAGAAAGGAAGAAAGAAAGAAAGAAAGAAAGGAAGGATTGTGGAAAGATGAAAGGGAAAAAAATAAGGAAAGAAAATTGGAGGGGGGGAACAGATTGGGTCAAGGAAAGAACAAGTAAGAACAAAGGGTAACAGGGAGGAAGGAAGGGAAAAAGGAAGAAGAAAGGGAACAGAGTGGGGTCAAAGAAGAAAGGATGAAGGGAAAGAAAGAGGGACCTGTTTCAGTGGGTGTAATCTACTTTACTCTTTTTAAAATAATCAAATCTTGTAATATAAGGGTACTTCTACGCCGTCATTTATTGGTTTTATTTTTTTTAATTTACTACTAAGCCTTACTTAAAAAAACTCTTAACTTGGCAACAATGCCATTTTGGCTGTATTCTGTTTCTTGTGAAATGATAAACTCTACGCCAACTCAGTGCTTTTAGTGAACTTTTCTACCATTGTATCTCTTTGTTTTCTAGAAGGGCCTAAACCTGTGAAAGAGATGAAGAAACCCATCAAAAGGAGAACAGAGGAGGATGATGAGTCTGAGACCGCACCACAGCCAAGCAGAGGTATTTCACCAATAACTGGTTATTTTTTTAGTCTCGTACAGATATTGTTGTTTTTTCAGTAAGGTTCAGAAAGGAGTAAAACCTACATGGTTTCTGTGGCCATCTTGGCTGTTCTAGCGTGAACTGTTTTGTTTTGTTTTATTTTTATAGATACATCCAGAAGAAAGAGAAGGATGTGGACCAAGGAGGAAGTCCAAGCTGTGGAACAGAAGCTGATGCACAGCATCAAGACTGGCAAGGTTCCTGGTAAAGCACAGTGTCTTGAGTGTATTCATGCATTTCCAGAGGCACTTAAAGGTAGGACCTGGGATGCTGTGAAGTACTATGTGAAGAACCGTATAGACACTTGGAAGCGGCAATCTACAAAGAAACGCTGGTAAATGCTGCAAGTTGATTATTTCTCTCTTTTTTATGTTTGAAAGAGAGGTTGTTCATGCAGCTCTCAGAAAGTGATCATTTGATTTGTTGCACCTGAACCTCAGGTTAGAGTTTGGAGTTCCCCTAACAGCAGTGATCTGCTCAGGTCATTAATTTGCACTTTATCTATCTTGCAGCTGTAGTCAACTTGCACTTAGTTGAACAGCTGTAGTTAACTTGCACTTTAACAGCTGTAGTTAACTTGCACTTTAACAGCTGTAGTTAACTTGCACTTTGTTGAACAGCTGTAGTTAACTTGCACTTATATAACAGCTGTAGTTAAGTTGCACTTTGGTTATATAACAGCTGTGGTTAATTTTGCACAAGTAGTAGTGGAGTATTGCGAAGTAAAAGCCCAGTGTAGCCCAAGATCAAACCATCAGCCCTCCTGTTGGACGAAGATGTGAGGACCAAGTGGAAGAAGGGATGTAGGAAGACAAAAAGGACGATTAAAGGAAAGAAGGAAGGAGGAAAATAAAGGAAAGAAAAAATTGGTCTGCAGTAGAAACAAAGGAAAAGAGCAGAAGACGAAGGAAAAAAAATTTAGGGAAGGAACAGATACGGTCGAGGAGGGGAAAAGTAAGGACGAAGGGAAAGAAGTGAGGGAGGACAGAGGGACATAGGAAGGATAGAAGGACGGAGATAGGAACAAGGGAAGAAAAGAAGAGTGGAGGGAGGAATGAAGGAAGGAAAGAAGAAAAGGTGAAAAGGAAGACGGCAGGAGCAAGGAAAGAAGAGGGAGAGAGGAAGGAAGAAGGGATGGACGGACAGAAGGAAGAAAGGAGGGAGAGAAAAAAGGAAAGAAAACCAGTCGGAAGAAGAAAAGAAGGCAGTTACAAAGGAAGGAAAAAAATTGGAGTAAAGGAAAAGATTGGGTTAAGGAAGAAACAGACAAAAGGAAAAGGTGAGGGGTAAGTAGGGAGGAACGAGGAAGTTGTGAAGGATGAAGGGAGTTACAAAGGAAGGAAAGGAGTCAGAGGAAGGAAGAAGGAGAGGTGAAAAGTAAGTACGGAGGAACAAGGAAAGAAGTCAGAGGGGGAGAGGAAGGAAAAAGGAGAGGTGAAAAGTAAGAAGGAAGGAAGAAGGAAAGAAGAGGGGGAGGAAGGAAGAAGGAGAGGTGAGAAGTAGGGAGGCACAAGGAAAGAAGAGGGGGGAGAGGAAAGAAGAAGGAGAGGTGAAAAGTAGGTAGGAATAACAAGTAAAGAAGAGAGGGGAGAGGAAGGAAGAAGGAGAGGTGAAAAGTAAGTAGGGAGGAACAAGGAAAGCAGAGAGAGTGGAAGAGGAAGGAAGAAGGAGAGGTGAGAAGTCAGTAGGAAGGGACAAGGAAAGAAGAGAGAGGGAGATAAGGAAGAAGGAGAGGTGAGAAGTAAGTAGGGAGGAGCAAGGAAAGAAGAGAGGGGAGAGGAAGGAAGAAGGAGAGGTGAAAAGTAGGTAGGGAAGAACAAGGGAAGAAGAGAGGGTGGAGAGGAAGGAAGTAAAAGAGGTGTAAAGTAGGAAGGGAATAACAAGGAAAGAAGAGAGGGGGAGAGGAAGGAAGAAGGAGAGGTGAAAAGTAAGTAGGGAGGAACAAGGAAAGCAGAGAGAGTGGAAGAGGAAGGAAGAAGGAGAGGTGAGAAGTCAGTAGGTAGGGACAAGGAAAGAAGAGACTCAGATAAGGAAGAAGGAAAGGTGAGAAGTAAGTAGGGAAGAACAAGGAAAGAAGAGAGAGGGGGAGAGGAAGGAAGAAGGAGAGGTGAAAAGTAGGTAGGGAAGAACAAGGGAAGAAGGGTGGAGAGGAAGGAAGGAGAGGTGAAAAGTAAGTAGGGAGGAACAAGGACAGAAAAGAGGGAGAGATAAAGGAAGAAGGAGAGTTGAAAAGTAGGTAGGGAGGCACTAGGGAAAGAAGAGAGGGGGAAGGAAGGAAGAAAAAGAGGTGAAAAGTGGGTATGGAGGAACAAGGAATGTAGAGAGTGGGGGAGAGGAAGGAAGAAGGAGAGGTGAGAAGTAAGAAGGGAGGAACAAGAAAGAGAGAGGGGGGAGGAAGGAAGAAAGAGAGGTGAGAAGTAAGTAGGGAGGAACAAGGAAAGCAGAGAGTGGAAGAGGAAGGAAGAAGGAGAGGTGAGAAGTCAGTAGGAAGGGACAAGGAAAGAAGAGGGAGGGAGATAAGGAAGAAGGAGAGGTAAGACGTAAATAGGGAGGAGCAAGGAAAGCAGAGAGAGTGGGAGAGGAAGGAAGAAGGAGAGGTGAGAAGTAAGGGAGGCAAAAGGAAAGAAGACGGGGAGAGGAAGGAAGTAATAGAGGTGTAAAGTAGGTAGGGAAGAACAAGGAAAGAAGAGAGAGGGGGAGAGGAAGGAAGAAGGAGAGGTGAAAAGTAGGTAGCGCAGAACAAGGAAAGAAGAGAGGGGGAGAGGAAGGAAGGAGAGGTGAAAAGTAAGTAGGGAGGAACAAGGACAGAAGAGAGGGAGAGATAAAGGAAGAAGGAGAGTTGAAAAGTAGGTAGGGAGGCACAAGGAAAGAAGAGAGGGGGAAGGAAGGAAGAAAATGGTGAAAAGTGGGTATGGAGGAACAAGGAATGAAGAGAGTGGGGGAGAGGAAGGAAGAAGGAGAGGTGAGAAGTAAGAAGGGAGGAACAAGAAAGAGAGAGGGGGAGGAAGGAAGAAAGAGAGGTGAGAAGTAAGTAGGGAGGAACAAGGAAAGCAGAGAGAGTGGAAGAGGAAGGAAGAAGGAGAGGTGAGAAGTCAGTAGGAAGGGACAGGGACAGAAGAGGGAGGGAGATAAGGAAGAAGGAGAGGTAAGACGTAAGTAGGGAGGAACAAGGAAAGCAGAGAGAGTGGGAGAGGAAGGAAGAAGGAGAGGTGAGAAGTAAGGGAGGCAAAAGGAAAGAAGACGGGGAGAGGAAGGAAGTAATAGAGGTGTTAAGTAGGTAGGGAAGAACAAGGAAATTAGAGAGGGGGGAGAGGAAGGAAGAAGGAGAGGTGAAAAGTAGGTAGGGAAGAACAAGGAAAGAAGAGAGGGGAGAGGAAGGAAGGAGAGGTGAAAAGTAAGTAGGGAGGAACAAGGAAAGAAGAGAGGGAAAGAGAAAGGAAGAAGGAGAGTTGAAAAGTAGGTAGGGAGGCACAAGGAAAGAAGAGAGGGGGAAGGAAGGAAGAAAAAGAGGTGAAAAGTGGGTATGGAGGAACAAGGAATGAAGAGAGTGGGGGAGAGGAAGGAAGAAGGAGAGGTGAGAAGAAAGAAGGGAGGAACAAGAAAAAGAGAGGGGGAGGAAGGAAGGAGGAGAGGTGAGAAGTAGGTAGGGAGGAACAAGGAATGAAGAGGGGGAAATAAGGAAGAAGGAGAGGTGAAAAGTAAGTAGGGAGGAACAAAGAAAGAAGGAAGGGAGAGAGGAAAGAAGAAGGAGAGGTGAGAAGTCAGTAGGGAGGGACAAGCAAAGAAGAGAGAGGGAAAGGAAGGAAGAAGGGGAGGTGAATAGTAGGTAGGGAGGCACAAGGAAAGAAGAGAGCGGGGAGAGAAAGGAAGGAGAGGTGAAAAGTAGGTAGGAAGGAACAAGGAAAGAAGAGAGAGGGGAGGAAGGAAGAAGGAAAGGTCAAAAGTAGGTAGGGAGGAAAAAGGAAAGAAGAGGGGGGGAGAGGAGGAATGAAGGAGAGGTAAAAACTAGGTAGGGATGAACAGAAAAAGAAGAGGGGGAGAGGAGGAAGAGGTGAAAAGTAGGTAGGGAAGAACAAAAAGAAGAGAGGGGGAGAGAGGAAGGAAGAAGCAGAGGAAAGGAAAGGAAAGAAGATACAGAAGATAAGAGAAGATAAAAGAAGAAAAGGAGGGAGATACAAAGGGAAGAAAGAAAGAAGTACTAGTCAAAACAGATTGGGTCAGTTTGACCCAGGAGGGTTAACTGATGATGTATTTTGATATTAAAGAATTTCATGCTTGCAAAAATCCATGTTAATGCACTGTTGCACTTCTATTAAGTACCAGCAGAGTGGTTTACTGATGTACAGAATCTTTTATCATTTATCCAATGAGTTTCACAGTCTGTTGCTTGCTGTTAAAAATAAAATATGACAGACTTTTCAGCGGACATTTGTGTTGTTTGTATAATTGAGTCTTTCTTTTTTTTGAATACTTTATTTTAGAGTTTTCATTCTTGCAAAAACAGTACAACTTATTCCCTCTAAACTCAGTAAATAGGAACATTAAGAAAGTACAAGAGTAACTTAGTAGACATACATGATAAAAAATTAAATGATTTATTCAACAAGAAGGAAAGGGAAAATAATAACAAATTGATTTTAAAAAGAAACACAAATTACATTGAGATGCATATTACCAAGATGTCACTGTACCTGAACACATTAGCATTGGTTTATACTCAGGCCAGTTCAAAGTCTAAGGCTACATGGTCAAACTGAGTCCACGGCTGGTAAGGGTAGTGTTTCTATGTATTCAATAAAGGGCTGCCAAATTTTTTAAAAAGGTGTATTTTTTCTCATGATGTATGTGATCTTCTCCATAGGCAGACAAGTCATAATTTCTGATGTCCATTTTGATATAGAGTGGGTGGACTCTGACTTCCATGTTAAGGCGATACATTTTCTAGAGATAGTAAGGGCTAAATCAATACATTTCTTAGAATTCTGACTTAGTTTTAGGTTTGCTACATTTCCGAGAAGACAGAGTCCAGGATCTAATGGAATTGGTATATTCATGATTTTAGTCAGTGTGTCACGTATGTCATGCCAAAATGTAGTAACTTTGGTACATTGCCATGTGCGATGTAACATGGTGGCCTCAGCAGTACAGACACTGAAACAGACATTGGAGATTGTGAGTTTGTACCAATGTAATTTTTGAGGGGTTCAATGCAGTTGATGAAGGAAGGTGTAGTATTTTTTGAAACAGTCATTCATTTATTTTGAGTTTCCTGTAATAATCCCATTTTCAGTTTCTATGGAATTGATAGCTCTCAATGCCTTCTCTTGATCTTCTGATAATCTCTGTAATTCCACATTTGATAGAAATTAATCAATCATATCAAGATCATCTAGGATCTGATTTATATAATGTAAAATAGTATTTTTTTAAACAGTCATTAATTTCTTTTGAGTTTCCTGTAATAATCCCATTTTCATTTTTTTATGGAATTGATAGCGCTCAATGTCTCCTCTTTCTTCAACTGCCAGGCAACAACTTTTTGTGCCTTTTCCTCAAATTCATAATATCTCTGTTTGGGTATAAAGATAATCCTTCCATTCTATAAGTGTTCAGTATGCTATATTTAAGATTTTTACTTACTAATATTCAATATGTCCCTCTGGAGCACGATCAGTCTCTATTTCAATTAAATAGTGGGAAAATGTCTATTTTCCCACTATTTTCCATTACAGTCCCTTTCGGTCCCCATGGTGTTGGAAAAATGAGACGCAATTAGTGAAAAATTAGAAATGAGAAATCTTGATATTTCAAGTGATAAATGAAAATCTAAAATTGAAAAAGATTTTTTGGACTTAAAACCATGACTGTATCTTCATCAGAAAGGGTGGTCCCCAGCAGGCATGTCTATGTCCACTGTCCTCACCAGGCAAGATAAACGAGTATGTGTGTGTGTGTGTGTGTGTGTGTGTGTGCGTGTAGTATGTGCTTGATCATGCATTTTCTTTCCATTCAGTTTTGTACTTTTATTTATTCTAATTTTATTTCAAATTAGAACTGTGTGCTACAATATTTTCTGTGAAAAGTGCTGAACAAAAAGCTTGACTGATGCATGACTGGTAAATATATGCCAACACCAAAACATCAAAAAAGATTTTTGATGTAAGGAAAGAGTTTTTCTTTCTATCACCTTCATGTTAACAGTGAACTGATTTTTTTAAACCAGCTTCAAGGACATAATGAGTGATAGGGAGGGTGTGTGCCCCCCCAGCACATGTTGCCCATCATTGCTCAAACTACACATTAAAAGGTAGACATTATGCATTACTTCAAAAAAATAGTTTCACATATCTGTCATACCATTTTAAAAGACCAAATCTATATTTAAAAACAAGAAAGCACATGACAGTAGATGGTTGAAGCAGCTATAAAAGGAATCAGGGTCAGTCCGACCTTTTTTAAACGGAATAGTCAGGGCAAATACCAAGAAATAAATCAAATGATAATCAACATCTAAATTAAAAACCATACTCTGCTCCTGTTATCAGCATTACAATAGGCTGCTCTAAACACTTCTAACACTCATTTAAGTAAGCACTGAAGTTACCTCAACACTCTATTATTTCTTTTCTGATAAGCACACATGACTTTATAATCTGAACCCAGTAAAGATTAAAAAAATCTCAAGGACCGATAAATTAAGATCAGCTCAGCATTTTACATTAACTGGATAAAACAATAAACAAACTTTAAATTGAAAATTAAACCTGCATCTGTTTGCCATACAACTTTCATTTAAACTACATTGATACACTGTTCTCTTCACGAGAATGCTCTTTTTATAAATTTACCTACATACCGTTATCCTAAAAAAAACTCGACATACAATATTTCACAGATTCAGACCAGAACGAGATTCAAAGCAGCTATTTTATTAATTTCATTCAAGTCTTTAAATGTTTTCTGTCTTCAGGTAGTGAGCAGTCAATCTATTAAAGTTACACCTCAACAAGCCAAAAAAATACTTACACTAATCTAACAAGGAACACAGAGGACTATCTGCTCCAGAAAAAGAAAAACTTAAAAATGCAGTTCTGTCTAACACAATACTTTTAAAATAACTTTGTTCAAAAGTTGTTTGGCACTAGAGGTCATTGTGGCTCTTCATCCATTCTCCAGTATGTGAGAGAATTTCTCACTTTTAAGCATAGAGGCTAATATATGACTGCACTACTGAAATATTTCAATATAAACCCAGAGACATTGTCCCAAATTACTACACCACATTTGTTGATTTGAGACAGCAAGAAAATGTCCAAATCAAGAAAATGAAAACACCACAAAACAGTGCTTGTTTATTTTAATACATCATTTTATCATACATCTTAGTACAGCTTAAACACACAGTTAATTGGTCATACAAATTTAACAGCCTTACATTAAATTCCAACAAAAACATTCAATTTTCCGTACAAGTTTGGTAAGAGTCTCTGTCAGTAACGCCATCATCACCTCTGTGAGAGGATTTATTCTTTTTCTCATAATAACGAGATCGTGATCTTAATTACGAGATAAGGTGTCTAATTTTTTTTTTATTCAGTGAATGCAATGACGTACTTCTGTAATAAATGTAGGCTATAGTTAAGCCTCTTTTCACATCTGACCTTGAGGTAGCATTAAGCTAAAGCGACATCTCTAAAAATGATCAGTAACAAGAATGTTTACAGTTTGAGCTAAAGTTGGGAAATTTATGGAGTTTAATCTGACGTACAAGTGCTGCCTTCCACAGTTATTAAAACAGAGTAACTGACATTAAAAGATAACTGTTGACAGAATTTTTCCATCATTGTTATGAGCAATATTTGAGTTATTAGTATTTTGAAATTACATTTCTCTGTTTGCCATTTTTTAATGTTAAAAATAACAGTGTCAAAAAAGCCTGCGGTGCGTGGTTTTAAATCAGTGAATAATTGTGAAGTAAAGTTGAAATTTAAACATCTAATAAAATAATCCTGATCATCATTATTGCTGAATCGAGTAGCCACTAGTGAGAGCCACGTTTTAAGAAGAAGATTCAAGAAAAATGCAGGAAAATTTCTGTAGAAAAGGTCACAAATAGATTGACATTGGGGAACGGCTCAATAATGAACAAATTAAATATAATAAATAATGGAGAATTTATTAACTTAGAGCATGTTGTTAAGAGTACACAAAAGGATCAAACAGGAAACAGATCTTAAAACAGCATAAATCATTTAAAATACCTGTGCTCTATAGCTGTACAAAATATATCCTGTTGGAGCAGGCCATAGAATAAATGAATGAATGAATGAATGAATGAATGAATGTTTTATTTCGAACCCAAAATGGAAAACATACACATGTATATCTCCATACAAATCCAACAAAAATAAAATACAAAAGGTAAGCAAAGGTAAATAGAAATTACAGCATTTTTTCTTCTATCAATATTTACAAGAAATTATGACAGATTCAGTTCGAAAAGGGTGTAGGAAGAAGTAGCAAACTTATCTAGTCCCACCCCTTTTTCATTTTAAAGATGTCTTACTTAAATTCACACTGAAGCCTCTTCAGGTCATAGCAAATCAACATTTTTAGCAACAAAAGCAACAACAAGCTCAGACAAATAGTAGTTATAACAACAAATTTCAAAATAAAGACAATAATGACACATTGCTGTGGACAGACAATACCCCTGGTGTTACTGATTTTCTCGTTGTTTTTCCATTCTGTATCTGTTTAATATTTCAGCTTTAAAGATGAATTTAAACCTACCTATTGTTTTACATGATTTCAGTTCATCACTGCAGCTATTCCATAAAGTAACTCCTTTAACTGAGACACAGTGAAGTTTCATATTTGTTCTTACTGGTTGTTTTTTGAACATATAATTTCCTCGAAGATGATGTTTGTCATCTCTCAGTTGAAAAAATCTTTGGATTCTGTTTGGTAGCATATCATTTTTTACTTTATACATAATTTGGATAGTTTTATAATCAACCAGGTCCTTAAATTTTAATGTCTTAAGTTCAATGAAGAGTTGGTTTGTTGGTTCTCTGTATGTGGTTTTGTTTATGATTCGTATTGCTCTTTTCTGTAGGATGAAGATCGGCTCTGTGTTTGTTTTGTATGTGTTCCCCCACACCTCAACACAGTAATTCACGTATGGGAGTATGAAGGAGCAGTACAAAATGTACAACGAAGATTTATTTAGGAAATACTGGACTTTATATAAAATTGCAACTGACTTTGATATTTTTCCTTTGATGTAGTTAATGTGTGATTTCCAACTCAGTTTCTCATCTATCATCACACCAAGAAATTTAATTTCAGATACTCTTTCGATTTCTATACCATTTGTAACAAGCTTTTGGTTGAGCAAATGGGACGGTTCAAATATAATATATTTAGTTTTATTTAAATTTAGTGTTAACTTATTTGAGTCAAACCAACTCTTCAATTTTTTTAACTCTTCACCAACTTCATCCAAAAGTTTTTCCAAATTGTCCCCACAACAAAACAAATTAGTATCATCAGCAAATAGTGTAAACCTTAATTTATCAGAGACTTCACAGATATTATTTATGTACAAAATAAACAACAATGGTCCCAATACTGAACCCTGAGGAACCCCACACTTTACCCCCAAGAGTTGTGATTTTACCTGACCCATCTCTACATACTGGTTCCTATTGTTCAAATAACTGATGATCCATGCAAGTGCTACTCCTCGTATCCCATATTTTTGTAGTTTATTTATTAATAAATTGTGGTCAACTGTGTCAAACGCTTTTTTTAAATCTAAGAACACTCCTACGGCATATCTTCTTTTTTCTATTGCAGTTGTTATCTCTTCAACAAATTCCATGAGTGCCATTGAGGTAGTCCTATTTTTCCTGAATCCATATTGCTGATCATAAAGTATATTGTGCTTTGTGATGAAGTCATGTAATCTTATGTAAAATATTTTCTCCATTATTTTTGAGAATTGAGAGAGTAAAGAAATTGGTCTGTAGTTAGAGAAAATGTGACAATCTCCCGCTTTATAACAAGGTATTACTTTTGCTGTTTTCATTTTTTTGGAAACACACCAGTTTTCAGGGATTGATTACATATATCGTAACGGTTGTACTACACAGTCAATAATTTGCTTGACCAAGGACATGTCAAAACCATCACAATCTGCAGATTTCTTACCGTCAAAAGTTTTTACAATATCAGTAATTTCTTTTTCATTTGTGCCCTTTAGAAACATGGTTTCGGTTACATGTATATTTTTACTTTCAACTGAATTTGTGTTATTTGAGCTTATAATGTCTCTCGCTAAATCAGGACCAACACTGACAAAATATTCATTAAATTCCTTTGTAATTAAAGTTATATCATCTATAGTCTCATTGTTTGGGGTTAAGAAATAGTTTGGGTATCCTGTTTTCCCAGCCCTGTTTCTAGTAATTTCATTTAGTAGTTTCCATGTATATTTAATGTTGTTCTTGTTTGTTTCCAGTAAATTACTGTAGTAAGTTCTTTTGCTGTTTCTTATAATTTGTGTCAGTTTATTTTTATATGTCTTATATTTCAATTCTGCTTCGTTTGTTCTCTTCTTTAAAAAATCTTTGTATAATACATTTTATTTCTTACATGAATTCTGTATTCCTTTGTAAGCCAAGGTTTTCCAACAGTTTTCTGGCTAACTGTTTTCTTTACCATAGGACAGTGTTTATCATAAAGGGAAGTTATTTTGGACAGAAACATATCATATGCTTCATCAACATCTTCTCGTAGACTTCACTCCAATCGTGGCTCATTAAATCTAATTTAAATGAATTAATTGCATATTCAGTTTTGTGTCTAATAATTTTGTAATCTGTAGCCTGTATCTTTTCACTACTGCAGCTCTGTATAATTGCAAACACTGGCAGATGATCAGTTGTGTCATTTATAATCAATCCACTATTTACTGTCTTATTAATTACATTTGTAAAAATGTTGTCTATTAATGTGGCACTATGTGTTGTACTACTAGCTGGTACTGTTATAGAGGGATATAGACCTAGGCTGTACATTGAGTTTATGAATTCAAACATGTTTCTTTGGCACTGTTGATTTAAGAGATCAATATTAAAGTCCCACAAATAAAATTTTCCTATTATTTAGTCTGCTATACATACCAACCATTTGATCTCTAAATGTGTCAATGCATGACCCTGGAGTTCTGTATACACTACTTATAATTATATTTTGACCTTTTTCTATTTCTATTTCCACAGTTACACATTCCATAATATCATCTACTACCAATGACATAGATTCCATTTTTTTACTTCTCAAGTTTTTGTTAATGTATAGAGCAACTCCCCCACCTTTTCTTTTTGTTCTACTGACATAAAACATGTCATATCCTTCTATTTCAGCAGTTGCTGTTTCCTGCAGGCTAAGCCAAGTTTCAGAGATCGCAATGGCTGTAAATTGTTTGTTTAATTGTCTTAGGCAGTATTTAATTTTTGAAAGGTTTGAGTTAAGACTTCTACTGTTGAAATGTATAATTGATATTCTTCCTGCTGCTAAGATATTTCTGTTAAACTGTTCTTCTGTATAGTACTCACAGTTGTTCTGTGTATTATTGTAAAAATTATTCTCAGGGTCAAAATCATTTTCCATGCAATGTTCTTTATGTTCAGTAAATTGAAAAGTCTTTCATTTCATTAAGTTTTATGCTCTGATGAGGTTAAGTGGATTCAACAAAATATAAAACATGACAAAAAAAGACTGAGGGAATGAATCAAATGAATGAATAAAATCTGAATAAATTGAACTTAAATAACTCCTACATTGTGACACTTTTAGCTTCTCTGATTACATTAATGAGTGTTGCTGCCTGGACGGATTTACTGACCACGAGGATGTGTTTTTTAAATAAAGTCTGACTTTAAATGTTGTGTTATTATCTGGGATTCTCTTCTGACTTTACTTGATCTGTTTATTTCTATGTTTGGTTAGTTTTTGCAGAGAAGAAGGACATTAGCCCAAAGTGTGAGAAAACACACCAGCTGACTTTGAACAAGTTCAGCTGACAAACATTCATGCATTCTCCTACATTCACTATCTACAAATGGTTATTGATCCTAACACCTCAGCCTTCAAACTCTTCCACTCACCAGCAGTGAACCCTGGGCCTCCAAAATTTGCCATGTCAAACCCTCCACTGACAACCACTCATCCTATACCTCAGCTCACTCGTATCATTGTGGGAAAAAGTCCTCTTCTCCTGGTCCAACGATTTGGACAATCTTCTTGGTTGGATGTTGAGGTGGCTGGCTGGAGATTGCTGGCAGAGGCTGCAGATCAACTTGTTCACTGAGGGAGACCAGAAGGGACTAAGGATGAAGTATCAGGATTCTATGACACTGACAAAAAAAAAAAAAGTTGACATTGCATTTGATGTTTTGAAGAATCACACACATGAAATAAAGATATAAAAGACCATGTCACTTACCACAAGTTGACTTGTGCTGCTGATATCACACAAAGGTCCTGTTGAATCAACAACACTCTTCCCGAGGAAGAAAACACACCAGCTGACTTTGAACAGGTTCAGCTGACAAACATTAATGCATTTTCCTACATTCACTATCTACAAATGGTTCCTGATCCTAACACCTCAGCCTTCAAACTCTTCCACTCACCAGCAGTGAACCCTGGGCCTCCAAAATTTGCCATGTCAAACCCTCCACTGACAGCCACTCATCCTATACCTCAGCTCACTCGTCTCCTCATGGGAAAAAGTCCTCTTCTCCTGGTCCAACGATTTGGACAATCTTCTTGGTTGGATGTTGAGGTGGCTGGCTGGAGGTTGCTGGCAGAGGCTGCAGATCAACTTGTTCACTGATGGAGACCAGAAGGGACTAAGGATGAAGTATCAGGATTCTCTGACACTGACAAATAAAAAAGTTGACATTACATGTTGTGTTTTGAAGAATCATACACATGAAATCAAGATATAAAAGACCATGTCACTTACCACAAGTTGACTTGTGCTGCTGATTTCACACAAAGGTCCTGTTGAATCAACAACACTAACCCCAGAAGAAAACACACCAGCTGACTTTGAACAAGTTCAGCTGACAAACATTCATGCATTCTCCTACATTCACTATCTACAAATGGTTCCTGATCCTAACACCTCAGCCTTCAAACTCTTCCACTCACCAGCAGTGAACCCTGGGCCTCCAAAATTTGCCATGTCAAACCCTCCACTGACAGCCACTCATCCTATACCTCAGCTCACTCGTCTCCTCATGGGAAAAAGTCCTCTTCTTCTGGTCCAACAATTTGGACAATCTTCTTGGTTGGATGTTGAGGTGGCTGGCTGGAGGTTGCTGGCAGAGGCTGCAGATCAACTTGTTCACTGATGGAGACCAGAAGGGACTAAGGATGAAGTATCAGGATTCTCTGACATTGACAAAAAAACAAAAGTTGACATTGCATGTGATGTTGTGAAGAATCACACACATGAAATCAAGATATAAAAGACCATGTCACTTACCACAAGTTGACTTGTGCTGCTGATTTCACACAAAGGTCCTGTTGAATCAACAACACTAACCCCAAAGAATCAAACACACTAGCTGACTTTGAACAAGTTCAGCTTGTAAACATCCATACATTCACTATCTACAAATGGTTATTGATCCTAACACCTCAGCCTTCAAACTCTTCCAATCACCAGCAGTGAACAATGGGCCTCCAAAATTTGCCATGTCAAACCCTCCACTGACAGCCACTCATCCTATACCTCAGCTCACTCGTCTCCTCATAGGAAAAAGTCCTCTTCTGGCCCGACTAATGGACAATCTTCTTGGTTGGATGTTGAGGTGGCTGGCTGGAGGTTGCTGGCAGAGGCTGCAGATCAACTTGTTCACTGATGGAGACCAGAAGGGACTAAGGATGAAGAATCAGGATTCTCTGACATTGACAAAAAACAAAAGTACACATTGCATGTGATGTGAAGAATCACACGCATGAAATCAAGATATAAAAGACCATGTCACTTACCACAAGTTGACTTGTGCTGCTGATTTCACACAAAGGTCCTGTTGAATCAACAACACTAACCACCAAAGAAGAAAACACACCAGCTGACTTTGAACAAGTTCAGCTGACAAACATTCATGCATTCTCCTACATTCACTATCTACAAATGGTTATTGATCCTAACACCTCAGCCTTCAAACTCTTCCACTCACCAGCAGTGAACCCTGGGCCTCCAAAATTTGCCATGTCAAACCCTCCACTGACAGCCACTCATCCTATACCTCAGCTCACTCGTCTCCTCATAGGAAAAAGTCCTCTTCTGGCCCGACTAATGGACAATCTTCTTGGTTGGATGTTGAGGTGGCTGGCTGGAGGTTGTTGGCAGAGGCTGCAGATCAACTTGTTCACTGATGGAGACCAGAAGGGACTAAGTATGAAGTATCAGGATTCTCTGACAGTGAAAAAAAAACAAAAGTTGACATTGCATGTGATGTTGTGAAGAATCACACCCATGTAATCAAGATATAAAAAACCATGTCACTTACCACAAGTTGACCCGTGCTGCTGATTTCACAAAAAGGTCCTGTTAAATCAACAACACTAACCCCAAAGAATCAAACACACTAGCTGACTTTGAACAAGTTCAGCTTGTAAACATCCATACATTCACTAGCTACAAATGGTTATTGATCCTAACACCTCAGCCTTCAAACTCTTCCACTCACCAGCAGTGAACCCTGGGCCTCCAAAATTTGCCATGTCAAACCCTCCACTGACAGCCACTCATCCTATACCTCAGCTCACTCGTCTCCTCATGGGGAAAAAGTCCTCTTCTTCTGGTCCAATGATTTGGACAATCTTCTTGGTTGGATGTTGAGGTGGCTGGCTGGAGGTTGCTGGCAGAGGCTGCAGATCAACTTGTTCACTGATGGAGACCAGAAGGGACTAAGGATGAAGTATCAGGATTCTCTGACATTGACATAAAAGCAAAAGTTGACATTGCATGTGATGTTGTGAAGAATAACACACATGAAATCAAGTTATAAAAGACCATGTCACTTCCCACAAGTTGACTTGTGCTGCTCATTTCACACAAAGGTCCTGTTGAATCAACAACACTAACCCCAGAAGAAAACACACCAGCTGACTAGAGCTGCAACTATCGAGTATTTTTGGAATCGAGTACTCTGTCAATTATTTCTTCCAGTACTCGAGTACTCTAACAAAATATACTTTTTTGTTTTTAAACAAATAAATCAATTGTATACACTGCAACATGTTAGGGCTTTCAAAATGAGCAACCAAATGCCGTTTATTCCTCAGAAAAGGGTTTTTATTTTAACAACTTTCACTGATGGAGTTTAAACCAGTACTGGACTAAACAAAGCCAATACAATACTGATTTACAAAGCAGTAATATAATTCTGCAATTATATTTGTGAAGTGTGTTCTAGAGGGCATTATTTGGATTGAAATCCTTGATCATGTTCTTAAATCCTGTGTCCTCCACCATGGAAAGAGGATGCATGTCTGTGATGAACATATTTAAAATGCTGTAATAGTAATAGTTGCAGCCCTAACGACATGCTATCATGCTAAGCTATGTCTCTCACTCAGTTTGACATCAGACACACTGCACTGTGTTTTCTTTCCATCCCTTCTTGCAGTGACACACTTGACACTCTCTGCCGTTTCTTCTGACTCTCTCCTTTCTGTCCCTCTCTTTCTCTTCCTTCATGATTGTACAAAGAAGCTGCAGATCAATTTGTCACTGATGGAGACCAGAAGTGCCACAGAAATGACCTGTTGTCAAACAAAACTGTGCACTGTATGTAGTCCAGATATATATTTATATGTATAATTATATATTAAACGAGGCTTCGAGGCACAAAATTTAATTCGAGGATATTTTGTAATCGAGTACTCGCGAATATTCGAGGAATCGTTTCAGCTCTACAGCTGACTTTGAATCAGTTCGGCTGGCAAACATTCATGCATTCTCCTACATTCACTATCTACAAATGGTTCCTGATCCTAACACCTCAGCCTTCAAACTCTTCCACTCACCAGCAGTGAACCCTGGGCCTCCAAAATTTGCCATGTCAAACCCTCCACTGACAGCCACTCATCCTATACCTCAGCTCACTCATCTCCTCATGGGAAAAAGTCCTCTTCTTCTGGTCCAATGATTTGGACAATCTTCTTGGTTGGATGTTGAGGTGGCTGGCTGGAGGTTGCTGGCAGAGGCTGCAGATCAACTTGTTCACTGATGGAGACCAGAAGGGACTAAGGATGAAGTATCAGGATTCTCTGACATTGACAAAAAAACAAAAGTTGACATTGCATGTGATGTTTTGGAGAATCATACACATAAACTCAAGATATAAAAGACCATGTCACTTACCACAAGTTGACACGTGCTGCTGATTTCACACAAAGGTCCTGTTGAATCAACAACACTCTTCCCAAAGAATCAAACACACCAGCTGACTTTGAACAAGTTCAGCTGACAAACATTCATGCATTCTCCCACATTCACTATCTACAAATGGTTATTGATCCTAACACCTCAGCCTTCAAACTCCTCCACTCACCAGCAGTGAACCCTGGGCCTCCAAAATTTGCCATGTCAAACCCTCCACTGACAGCCACTCATCCTATACCTCAGCTCACTCGTCTCCTCATGGGAAAAAGTCCTCTTCTTCTGGCCCGACTAATGGACAATCTTCTTGGTTGGATGTTGAGGTGGCTGGCTGGAGGTTGCTGGCAGAGGCTGCAGATCAATTTGTTCACTGATGGAGACCAGAAGGGACTAAGGATGAAGTATCAGGATTCTCTGACATTGAAAAAAAAAACAAAAGTTGACATTGCATGTGATGTTGTGAAGAGTCACACACATGAAATTAAGATATAAAAGACCACGTCACTTAACACAACTTGACTTGTGCTGCTGATTTCACACAAAGGTCCTGTTGAATCAAAAAACACTATTTTCCCAGTGAAATCAGGTTAGAACTTGACTTTGAACAAGTCTGTCCAACAACTGAATTCATCAATGAGCATTTATCATGCTTTGATGACAGCTGTTGGATCCCTTGTTCAAACCTCCAGCTCACCAGCAGAGTTCACTGGGCCTCCAAAATTTTATTGGCATTCAAACCCTCCACTAGAAACAGAGCAGATCATCTGATTACCTGAACAGGATCTCATGTTATTTTCTTGGGAAAAAGTCCTCTTCTTCTGAAATGTCTCATTACTAGTTATGACAATTCAGCTTCATATTTGGACTGGTTTAAAAAAAACAGCTTTTTATCTTTGGTGTCACATTTCACATTAATTTATAAAACATGAGGAAATAAAAAGAAAAAAATCAGGGCTTTGAGACATTAATGTAAAAAAATAAATAAAGTAAAAAAATGACACGGTTTAAAAGATAAATGTAATCCTTGTGAGACTCACACAAAGGTCATGTTAAATCAGAACTCTATGGCCAAACAAACATGTCATAGATGTCTGAACAAGTATCAGCTGACAAACATGTTGCTCTCACATTCACTATCTACAAATGGTTTAAGATGGACCATAATCAGCCTTCAAGACCTTACCCAGACAACAGCAGTGAACCCTGGGCCTCTGGGACACCTCTGTCAGGATGTCTTCATGACACAGCAATCCCTCTGTCCTTTGTTTGTTGAGAGGTCTCCTCATAGGACATCATCATGTTTTGGTCAGAGGAATTCCCACAATACACTGGGGCTATTTTCCCATAGCTGGGGCAGTGGTTGATAGGTTCTGGGGAGTTTTTGGCTGGCCCTGAATACTCTATCTCTGGGGACCACTGCTGAGATCCTGCAGTTTAGCCTGGGACTGAGAGACCCAGTTTCCATGTGTTCACGAGGAGGCACTGCAGGAGTCTTGGTGAAGTGGAGAGTCTGAGAAAAAAAGACCTGGACCACGTTACTCCTGGTTGACTCCTCTGCTGATCTTCTGAGGAGCAAGAAGTCAAGCAGTACTGAAAAAGCTCTATAGACTACAGAAGTTGCAGCAGACTGTCCACACACCCTGTGTGCATCACACACACACACCA
Organism: Scarus forsteni; assembly: GCA_036419115.1. Lineage (NCBI taxonomy): Eukaryota > Metazoa > Chordata > Actinopteri > Labriformes > Labridae > Scarus > Scarus forsteni. Next base: position 369,740 of record JAZDUH010000506.1, read on the forward strand.
TTCACCACACACCATTCACACAAGAGTCATTCAACATTCACACAACATTCATTCAACATCCACACATTCTCATCACATTCAAACATCATTTTTACATCATTCACACAAGCACAGCACAAGACATCACAAACATCACAGCACGACTCACAGCACAGACATCACAGCACGAGACATCAAAACACAAGTCCTCTTCTTCTGGTCCAATGATTTGGACAATCTTCTTTTGGGTTTTTCTTTGTTTTTCAGACATAAAGACAGAAGACATAACAACATATCACCTAACAAAACACATTGAACATTTGACTGTAGTTTTTGTTTTTAGCTAGACATAAAGACAAAACACATAAGAACACATGTACATTCTAAAAACACATGGAACATAGAACAATTTTTTAACACAAAGACCAAAGACATAAGAGCAGGTCACCTAAAGAAAACACATGTAACATTTAACATATATCTTTTTTTCTGTTTTTTTTAATATACAGACAAAGGACATAAAAAAACATCACATTACATAAGACAAACACAACACATCAGAAGACATCACAACACATGGTTATTATCCTATAGGGGTGTGGCGGAGGCAAAGACCACTCAGAAGGAGGAGGGTCCTGAAGAGGAGGAACAGACAAAGCTGAGGTGGAGTCAGAGAAGAGAGAGAAGAAATTGAGTCAGAACCTGAGGAGGAAGAGAAGATTGGGAGGGAAAACTGGTAAGAACAATGAGGAGGGTTGGGATAGTCAAGATCAGAGTCAGAGTCAGAGTCTGAGAAGGAGACAGAAGACTCAGAGGTGCTTGACATCTGAGGGAAAAAGACTCAAAAGGAGGAGTCTCATGATGATAAAGACTGAGGAGGTGTCTGGGGAGGTAAAGGAGAATGAGAAAGAACTGATCCAGGAAAGGGAGGATGGAGTCAGACAAGGGGAAGAAAGGTCAGACACAGATGTATTAGGAGGACAAGACTTAAAGGGGTTAGGAGGGGTCTAGGCAAAGGACTCTGAGAAAGAGAAAGGCGCTTCCTTGAGGTCGCCCTCTGCCTCCTCAGCAGACCTCTTGCCTGACCCAGCAGCTGTTGGTCCTTTTCAGCATTAAAACCCTTAAGTTCTCTACCCACCTTGGCTTGGAGGTCCATGTCTGAAGGGTTCTGGACCCCAGGGTTGAAAGCCGGGCGGAAGCACAGCTGGATCACAGACATCCTTAGGTGTAGCACCCTTGGAAGTTCTGGTCAGAGAAGGGAGAGACTTGGGGGGCAAGTTATGAGACAGGGAAATCGCCGAGAGTTGCTGGTGGAGACAAAAAGACTGAATAACAGGGATCCTGAAGAGGAAGAGGAGACAGAGGAGGGGAGGTGGAGTCAAAGAAGGGGAGAAGAATCTGAGTCTGAGGAGGAGACAGAAGACTCAGAGGTGCCAGGAGACATCTGAACAAGACTCAGGAGGAAGGACTCATGAAGATAAGGAGACTGAGGAGGTGTCTGGGGAGGTAAAGGAGAATGAGAAGGAGAGAACTCATCCTGAAAACGGGGGATGGAGTCAGGCAAGGGAAGAAAGGTCAGACACAGATGTTTGAAGAACAAGACCTAAAAGGTGTTAGGAGGGGTCTGGGGACAAAGGAGGCTGAGAAAGAGAGGCGCTTCACTTGGAGGTGCGCCCTCTGCCTCCTCAGCAGGTCTCTTGCTTGACCCAGCACGCTGTTTCCCTTTTCAGCATTAAAACCCTCAAGTTCTCTACCCACCTTGGCTTGGAGGTCTGAATGTCTGAAGGGTTCTGGACCCCCAGGAAGAACAGCTGGATCATAGACATCCTTAGGTGTAGCACCTTTAATCAGAGAAGAGAGAAGATCTGATTATGGGACAGAAATCGCCGAGATGTGGGTGGAGACCAAAGACCCTGAATAACAGGAGGGTCCTGAAGAGGAAGAGGAGACAGAGGAGGGAGGTGGAGTCAAAGAAGGGGAGAAGAATCTGAGTCTGAGATAGAGTCTGAGTCAGAGTCTGAGCAGGAGACAGAAGACTCAGAGGTGCCAGGAGACATCTGAGGGGACAAGACTCAGGAGGAAGGAGGGGTCTCATGAAGATAAGGAGACTGAGGAGGTGTCTGGGCAGGTAAAGGAGAATGAGAAGGAGAGAACTCATCCTGAAAATGGAGTCAGGCAAGGGAAGAAAGGTCAGACACGGAGATGTTTGAGGAGAACAAGACCTAAAGGTGTTAGGAGGGGTCTGGGGAGGCAAAGGAGGCTGAGAAAGAGAGAGGCGCTTCCTTGGAGGTGCGCCCTCTGCTTCCTCAGCATGTCTCTTGCTTGAACCAGCACGCTGTTGGTCCCGTTTCAGCATTAAAACCCTTAAGTTCTCTACCCACCTAGGCTTGGAGGTCTGAATGTCTGTAGGGTTCTGCACCCCAGGGTTGAAAGCCGGGCAGCTGGATCATCGACATCCTTAGATGCACCTTTGGGGTCGCATCAGAGAAGGAGAGAAGATTTATGGGACAGGGAAATGCGCCGAGATGGGTGGAGACCAAAGACCCTGAATAACAGGGAGGGTTGTGAACAGGAGGGGGAGACAGAGGTGGGGGAGGTGGAGTCAAAGAAGGGGGAGAAGAATCTGAGTCTGAGATAGAGTCTGAGTCAGAGTCTGAGTCTGAGAAGGAGACAGAAGACTCAGAGGTGCTAGGAGACATCTGAGGGGGACAAGACTCAAGGGAGGAAGGAGGGGTCTCATGAAGATAAGGAGACTGAGGAGGTGTCTGGGGAGGTAAAGGAAAATGAGAAGGAGAGAACTGATCCTGGAAACGGGGGGATGGAGTCAGATGAGGGGAAGAAAGGTCAGACAGGGAGATGTATGAGGGAGAACAAGACCTAAAGGTGTTAGGAGGGGTCTGGGGAGGCAAAGGAGGCTGAGAAAGAGCGAGAAGCTTCCTTGGAGGTGCGCCCTCCGCCTCCTCAGCAGGTCTCTTACCTGACCCAGCACGCTGTTGGTCCCTTTTCAGCATTAAAACCCTCAAGTTCTCTACCCACCTTGGCTTGGAGGTCTGAATGTCTGAAGGGTTCTGGACCCCAGGGTTAAAAGCCGGGGCCGGCAGAACAGGTGGATCACAGACATCCTTAGATGTAGCACCCTTGGAGGGAGATAGAGTCAGAGAAGGGAGAGAAGAGGTAGGGGGGCAGTTAAGGGATAGAGAAATGCGCCTGGAGGGGGTGTGGGTGGAGACAAAAGTCCCTGAATAACAGGGAGGGTCCTGAAGAGGAAGAGGAGACAGAGGAGGGGGAGGTGGAGTCAAAGAAGGGGGAGAAGATTCAGGGAAATGGTTATAAGATGGACAAGTGGACTCAGGGACATTGGGAGGGGTCTGAGGGGATAGAGGAGATTCGTGAGGGGACATCAGTATCAAAGGAGGGGGAAGTGGAGTCAGAGCAGGGAGAGAAAAGTCAGAGGGGGAAAAAGTCTCAAAGGTGTGAGGAGGAGTCTGGAGAAGATAGGAAGACTCAGGAGGGGGCAACTGGTCCAGGGAATGAGGAGGTGGAGTGAAAGGAGGGGCGGAAAAGTCAGACTGGGGGATAAAGTAGGGAGGACAAGGATGAAAGGTGGAAGGATTAGTGTAGAAAAGAGAAGGAGCATGAGGAGGAGACAAGTGAACAAAGGAAGGGGAGCTGGAGTAAAAGGAGGAGTAGCAAAGTCAGACAGGGGACATAGGAAGGGGTAAAACACTCAGCGAAACAGGAGGCAGCCTCAGGAGGCTGGCTCAAAAAAGGGGGAGGTAGAATAACAGGAGGGAGAGAAGACTCGAAGGAGGAGAAGTAGACAGGTGCAGGGCTGAAAGGAGAAGAGTAAGAGCAGCAGCAGAGTGCCGGGTCCTGGTACTCCATGTCTTCAGTCCTACACACTGGAAAGCAGGGCACTTCCACGGACTCGTGGACCATGGTGGAGCACTCACCTGCTTCATAGGGAGGGGGGCAGTTGGAGTGAGCCTGGGCCGATCTCATCCGGAACTCGGTGGAACTCGGTGGAACTCCGTCACCATGATTAAGAAGGCCTTCAGCTGGATCATGGATCTAAAGACAGAAACAAAACAAACAATCAGAATCTGGATGTTCACAACTGAACAGCAGCAAATTTATCAGACAGACTTTCTTTAAGAGTTTCACAGTTCTGAGGAAAAACTAGAGTCAAAGTCCTCAGCACACTAATATTTATCTGTAGGTATGTACAGTGGAAATGGAGAAATCTGGTAGCCCAGAGGGCCACATTAATGCTGTACACACAGCCAAGGGCCCCACTACTAACTTCAAAATAATCACTATACAGCATTCATGCTAATTTATCTGAACAAAGGGAGCATGTAACTCTCTCTAAAAATCACCCTAACATTCAAATCTTTAAAGTGCCGTTTAACTTTTATCCTTTTCTCTCATAATATTGACCAATCATGACTGAAAATATCATGATTTTAACTTATCTCATATTATTGACATTTTAACGAAGACTCATGACTCCATAGCTCATAACTAGACCTTTTTATTTCATAATTTTGGCTTTAAACTCAAAGTTCTGGCTTCTATGTCTTCATTTTGACTTTCATTTCATAATCATTACATCATATCTCAAAATTTTAAGTCTTTACTTACATTTGGACTTTCTGTCTCTTATCTATTGTTTTTATGTCATATCCATGACTTATAACATCATAATCATGAATATTTTCTTCATAATTTTAATACTTTCTGAAATCATTTTGACTGTTTTGAATCTTTAATCTAATCATTTCACAGTTTAAACTCATAAGAAGGACCTACAAATTCAGATTTGCTTTTCATCAGCGCTGAGGTAGTTTCCGGTTGTTGTGTTGTGGAAATGTTCTTCCACAGTGATGCTTCAAAAGTTATTAAAGAAACAGGATATCAACATTCGGCTAGTTCTCTGCAGATAATTGGATATATACCAACAACCAAAGAACAAACAGAATTTTTGAGGTCAAGGAAGAGTTGTCATTTTATCACCTTAATGTTGACAGTTTATTGATATTTAAATTAACTTCAGGGACACACTGAGTGAGAGGGAGGGCACTGTGTGTCCACAGTCACACCTTCACTGCTCAAACTGCACATTAAAAGGCAGACATCATAATATTACCTCTAAGTAATTAAAATATAGTCACATATATCTTTTATGCATTTCAAAGGACCACATCGATATTCTGAAACCTAAATGCACATAATGATAGATGACTGAAGAAACTACAAACTGATTAGAGGAAGGTCAGAGCTTTCATCAACATTCAACAGCCTGAGAAAATAACAGTAAAAGAATTATAGCTGAGTTCATATGGAAAATAAAATGCAAACTCTAATCTAACCCAAAGTTACCATTATGGTTACCTCAACACTCTACAGTGACTTTCAACATTATTAAGCATCAAATGTTATTATTTTGTTTATTTTCTGATATGTACTCATGACTCATAAATTAACATGAGCTCAGCATATTACAACAACTGGATAAAACAGTGAACAACATTATCACTGAAAATTAAACCTGCAATCTGTTTTTCAAACAACATTCATTTAAACTACATTGATACACTGTTCTCTTCACCAGAATGCTGTTTTTGTCATTTAATCAACATATCTTAAAAAAACTCAGCATATTTCACAGCTCTAGTACAGACCAAAACGAGATTAAAGCAGCTATTTTATCGTTTTCATTCTAGTCTTTATATGTTGTCTGTCTTCAGGTGGTGAGCAGTCAATCTACTAAAATTATACTGCAACAACCTAAAAAAAAGACTTAGACTAATCTAACATGGAACACAGAGGACCATCGGCTGCAGAAATCCATCCAAAATGATATTTCTTTAACAGTTATCAGCCCAATAAGTGTTTTAATGATTTAAAACAGTAACAAAATGAAGGTGTAGAAATACATAGCCTCGCTTCAAACTGTTCAGCTAACTGTTGTCTTGGGCTCATCGACCGTTTTTTACCACATTTCTTGACTAGTTAATTTCACTTACAATATTCTCTCAATATTCCAGTAAAACTTGATTAATAAACCCAAAAAGTGTCATTTCAGGACATTTTATTAAGTCTGTTGGCATGTTGCTTTTTACATTCGAAAGGTTCTGACTCTTGCCCAGACACATGGAGTTCAATATAATCATATTTCTTACATTTCTCGAGCAAAGATCGACTTTCTCCATTTTTCTGATGGTCGGTCGATGAACTTTGGCTGCAGCAACTTTTTCAACTCTGGTCTTGAGGCAGGAAATGATTTTAAAACCGTCTGAATGTCTTCACGGACTCGGTTTGTGAGGTTTGGTTGGTTGCTATTCTTCAAATGAATTTAATGTTGACATAGAAACCAACATCCAACGTCAATCACGTTCTGACGTCTCTGACGTCATTGCGTAATAACGGCTCCATCGACTGTGTAATTGAATAACAGCCTGACTGTTTGTTTTTACACATCATTGGAGCTCCGCGTTTTCTTTCCTATCTTGTTCTTTTTATTCCGCGAAAAAACAACAAACAATATTTTTTAGAATTCCTGGCTCAATTCTGCAAAAACATCAGCAAATATTTGCTGTCTCATTATTTTACATATTTGCCTTTCAATCCTTAAAGCTTAAGACTGTGTGTGCTTCTTTTAGTCCACTTGGATTTTTAGTGTAAGAATCTGTGTATAATCTCAATCTTTCAAACAGGATCAGGTGAAAGACATATTTTACATAGCAAAGGCAGAGACAAGCGGGGCTGTCTGAGGTTTTAGACTGTAATGATATAAGATTTGTGTTTTCAGTGTTGTATGACCATAGAGACAAAACACAAAATCAAAATGAAGTGGAAATATCACACAACTTAAAACAAATCATACACAGATCAATAATGAACAAACCTTTTCCACCTGATTATTGTAGTTAAGCCTCCACCATAGAGGGAAACAAAATCTAAGGATGTAGGGAAATTTAAAGTAAAAGCTATTAACACATTTACAGCTATGTAGATCTGTTACATCTAAATAGTTGTGATGCATTGCATCTACTTTTTGAAGCTGATTTTGTCTCAAATGTTCAATAGGTCAGCTAGTTTTCTGAAAACAATTAGTCTACCTAAAAACCTGGGGGCAGCAACTACTGTTCATACTGTATTTTTAAAAGCAAACTCAAGACCTACTTTTAGTATAGCTTTTAACTAATGATATTTATTACCTGAATTTCTTTGCAATATACTACTCTAGCATATTTCATTACGCATTTGGCGGTTGTCTGTCTCATTGACACATATTATTTATTTGTACATTTGATTATTTTCCCTTTATTTTTAGTTAATTTCTTATCATGATTGTTAATTATCATTTTAGTCTTAGCTCCTGTGTTGCCTCAATTTTAATTCAAGATAGCGTCCCCTCAGTCCTCTTTTTCTGTTTTCTGTTATTCTTCTCTTAAAGCCGATGTGTGTGTGTGTGTGTGTGTGTGTGTGTGTGTGTGTGTGTGTGTGTGAGTGTGCGTGTAGTATGTGCTTGATCATGCATTTTCTTTCCATTCAGTTTTGTACTTTTATTTATTCTAATTTTATTTCAAATTAGAACTGTGTGCTACAATATTTTCTGTGAAAAGTGCTGAACAAAAAGCTTGACTGATGCATGACTGGTAAATATATGCCAACACCAAAACATCAAGAAAGATTTTTGATGTAAGGAAAGAGTTTTTCTTTCTATCACCTTCATGTTCACAGTGAACTGATTTTTTTAAACCAGCTTCAAGGACACAATGAGTGATAGGGAGGGTGTGTGCCCCCCCAGCACATGTTGCCCATCATTGCTCAAACTACACATTAAAAGGTAGACATTATGCATTACTTCAAAAAAATAGTTTCACATATCTGTCATACCATTTTAAAAGACCAAATCTATATTTAAAAACAAGAAAGCACATGACAGTAGATGGTTGAAGCAGCTATAAAAGGAATCAGGGTCAGTCCGACCTTTTTTAAACGGAATAGTCAGGGCAAATACCAAGAAATAAATCAAATGATAATCAACATCTAAATTAAAAACCATACTCTGCTCCTGTTATCAGCATTACAATAGGCTGCTCTAAACACTTCTAACACTCATTTAAGTAAGCACTGAAGTTACCTCAACACTCTATTATTTCTTTTCTGATAAGCACACATGACTTTATAATCTGAACCCAGTAAAGATTAAAAAATCTCAAGGACCGATAAATTAAGATCAGCTCAGCATTTTACATTAACTGGATAAAACAATAAACAAACTTTAAATTGAAAATTAAACCTGCATCTGTTTGCCATACAACTTTCATTTAAACTACATTGATACACTGTTCTCTTCACGAGAATGCTCTTTTTATAAATTTACCTACATACCGTTATCCTAAAAAACACTCGCCATACAATATTTCACAGATTCAGACCAGAACGAGATTCAAAGCAGCTATTTTATTAATTTCATTCAAGTCTTTAAATGTTTTCTGTCTTCAGGTAGTGAGCAGTCAATCTATTAAAGTTACACCTCAACAAGCCAAAAAAATACTTACACTAATCTAACAAGGAACACAGAGGACTATCTGCTCCAGAAAAAGAAAAACTTAAAAATGCAGTTCTGTCTAACACAATACTTTTAAAATAACTTTGTTCAAAAGTTGTTTGGCACTAGAGGTCATTGTGGCTCTTCATCCATTCTCCAGTATGTGAGAGAATTTCTCACTTTTAAGCATAGAGGCTAATATATGACTGCACTACTGAAATATTTCAATATAAACCCAGAGACATTGTCCCAAATTACTATACCACATTTGTTGATTTGAGACAGCAAGAAAATGTCCAAATCAAGAAAATGAAAACACCACAAAACAGTGCTTGTTTATTTTAATACATCATTTTATCATACATCTTAGTACAGCTTAAACACACAGTTAATTGGTCATACAAATTTAACAGCCTTACATTAAATTCCAACAAAAACATTCAATTTTCCGTACAAGTTTGGTAAGAGTCTCTGTCAGTAACGCCATCATCACCTCTGTGAGAGGATTTATTCTTTTTCTCATAATAACGAGATCGTGATCTTAATTACGAGATAAGGTGTCTAATTTTTTTTTTATTCAGTGAATGCAATGACGCACTTCTGTAATAAATGTAGGCTATAGTTAAGCCTCTTTTCACATCTGACCTTGAGGTAGCATTAAGCTAAAGCGACATCTCTAAAAATGATCAGTAACAAGAATGTTTACAGTTTGAGCTAAAGTTGGGAAATTTATGGAGTTTAATCTGACGTACAAGTGCTGCCTTCCACAATTATTAAAACAGAGTGACTGACATTAAAAGATAACTGTTGACAGAATTTTTCCATCATTGTTATGAGCAATATTTGAGTTATTAGTATTTTGAAATTACATTTCTCTGTTTGCCATTTTTTAATGTTAAAAATAACAGGCCTGTGGTGCGTGGTTTTAAATCAGTGAATAATTGTGAAGTAAAGTTGAAATTTAAACATCTATTAAAATAATCCTGATCATCATTATTGCTGAATCGAGTAGCCACTAGTGAGAGCCACGTTTTAAGAAGAAGATTCAAGAAAAATGCAGGAAAATTTCTGTAGAAAAGGTCACAAATAGATTGACATTGGGGAACGGCTCAATAATGAACAAATTAAATATAATAAATAATGGAGGAATTTATTAACTTAGAGCATGTTGTTAAGAGTACACAAAATGATCAAACAGGAAACAGATCTTAAAACAGCATAAATCATTTAAAATACCTGTGCTCTATAGCTGTACAAAATATATCCTGTTGGAGCAGGCCATAGAATGAATGAATGAATGAATGAATGAATGAATGAATGTTTTGAATGAATGAATGTTTTATTTCGAACCCAAAATGGAAAACATACACATGTATATCTCCATACAAATCCAACAAAAATAAAATACAAAAGGTAAGCAAAGGCAAATAGAAATTACAGCATTTTTTCTTCTATCAATATTTACAAGAAATTATGACAGATTCAGTTCGAAAAGGGTGTAGGAAGAAGTAGCAAACTTATCTAGTCCCACCCCTTCTTCATTTTAAAGATGTCTTACTTAAATTCACACTGAAGCCTCTTCAGGTCATAGCCGTCAACATTTTTAGCAACAAAAGCAACAACAAGCTCAGACAAATAGTAGTTATAACAACAAATTTCAAAATAAAGACAATAATGACACATTGCTGGACAGACAATACCCCTGGTGTTACTGATTTTCTCGTTGTTTTTCCATTCTGTATCTGTTTAATATTTCAGCTTTAAAGATGAATTTAAACCTACCTATTGTTTTACATGATTTCAGTTCATCACTGCAGCTATTCCATAAAGTAACTCCTTTAACTGAGACACAGTGAAGTTTCATATTTGTTCTTACTGGTTGTTTTTTGAACATATAATTTCCTCGAAGATGATGTTTGTCATCTCTCAGTTGAAAAAATCTTTGGATTCTGTTTGGTAGCATATCATTTTTTACTTTATACATAATTTGGATAGTTTTATAATCAACCAGGTCCTTAAATTTTAATGTCTTAAGTTCAATGAAGAGTTGGTTTGTTGGTTCTCTGTATGTGGTTTTGTTTATGATTCGTATTGCTCTTTTCTGTAGGATGAAGATCGGCTCTGTGTTTGTTTTGTATGTGTTCCCCCACACCTCAACACAGTAATTCACGTATGGGAGTATGAAGGAGCAGTACAAAATGTACAACGAAGATTTATTTAGGAAATACTGGACTTTATATAAAATTGCAACTGACTTTGATATTTTTCCTTTGATGTAGTTAATGTGTGATTTCCAACTCAGTTTCTCATCTATCATCACACCAAGAAATTTAATTTCAGATACTCTTTCGATTTCTATACCATTTGTAACAAGCTTTTTGGTTGAGCAAATGGGATGGTTCCCAAATATAATATATTTAGTTTTATTTAAATTTAGTGTTAACTTATTTGAGTCAAACCAACTCTTCAATTTTTTTAACTCTTCACCAACTTCATCCAAAAGTTTTTCCAAATTGTCCCCACAACAAAACAAATTAGTATCATCAGCAAATAGTGTAAACCTTAATTTATCAGAGACTTCACAGATATTATTTATGTACAAAATAAACAACAATGGTCCCAATACTGAACCCTGAGGAACCCCACACTTTACCCCCAAGAGTTGTGATTTTACCTGACCCATCTCTACATACTGGTTCCTATTGTTCAAATAACTGATGATCCATGCAAGTGCTACTCCTCGTATCCCATATTTTTGTAGTTTATTTATTAATAAATTGTGGTCAACTGTGTCAAACGCTTTTTTTAAATCTAAGAACACTCCTACGGCATATCTTCTTTTTTCTATTGCAGTTGTTATCTCTTCAACAAATTCCATGAGTGCCATTGAGGTAGTCCTATTTTTCCTGAATCCATATTGCTGATCATAAAGTATATTGTGCTTTGTGATGAAGTCATGTAATCTTATGTAAAATATTTTCTCCATTATTTTTGAGAATTGAGAGAGTAAAGAAATTGGTCTGTAGTTAGAGAAAATGTGACAATCTCCCGCTTTATAACAAGGTATTACTTTTGCTGTTTTCATTTTTTTTGGAAACACACCAGTTTTCAGGGATTGATTACATATATACGTAAACGGTTGTACTACACAGTCAATAATTTGCTTAACCAAGGACATGTCAAAACCATCACAATCTGCAGATTTCTTACCGTCAAAAGTTTTTACAATATCAGTAATTTCTTTTTCATTTGTGCCCTTTAGAAGCATGGTTTCATGTATATTTTTACTTTCAACTGAATTTGTGTTATTTGAGCTTATAATGTCTCTCGCTAAATCAGGACCAACACTGACAAAATATTCATTAAATTCCTTTGTAATTAAAGTTATATCATCTATAGTCTCATTGTTTGGGGTTAAGAAATAGTTTGGGTATCCTGTTTTCCCAGCCCTGTTTCTAGTAATTTCATTTAGTAGTTTCCATGTATATTTAATGTTGTTCTTGTTTGTTTCCAGTAAATTACTGTAGTAAGTTCTTTTGCTGTTTCTTATAATTTGTGTCAGTTTATTTTTATATGTCTTATATTTCAATTCTGCTTCGTTTGTTCTCTTCTTTAAAAAATCTTTGTATAATACATTTTTTTTCTTAAATGAATTCTGTATTCCCTTTGTAAGCCAAGGTTTTCCAACAGTTTTCTGGCTAACTGTTTTCTTTACCATAGGACAGTGTTTATCATAAAGGGAAGTTATTTTGGACAGAAACATATCATATGCTTCATCAACATCTTCTACGTAGACTTCACTCCAATCGTGGCTCATTAAATCTAATTTAAATGAATTAATTGCATATTCAGTTTTGTGTCTAATAATTTTGTAATCTGTAGCCTGTATCTTTTCACTACTGCAGCTCTGTATAATTGCAAACACTGGCAGATGATCAGTTGTGTCATTTATAATCAATCCACTATTTACTGTCTTATTAATTACATTTGTAAAAATGTTGTCTATTAATGTGGCACTATGTGTTGTAATTCTAGATGGACGTGTTATAGAGGGATATAGACCTAGGCTGTACATTGAGTTTATGAATTCAAACATGTTTCTTTGGCACTGTTGATTTAAGAGATCAATATTAAAGTCCCCGCACACAAATAAAATTTTCCTATTATTTAGTCTGCTATACATACCAACCATTTGATCTCTAAATGTGTCAATGCATGACCCTGGAGTTCTGTATACACTACTTATAATTATATTTTGACCTTTTTCTATTTCTATTTCCACAGTTACACATTCCATAATATCATCTACTACCAATGACATAGATTCCATTTTTTTACTTCTCAAGTTTTTGTTAATGTATAGAGCAACTCCCCCACCTTTTCTTTTTGTTCTACTGACATAAAACATGTCATATCCTTCTATTTCAGCAGTTGCTGTTTCCTGCAGGCTAAGCCAAGTTTCAGAGATCGCAATGGCTGTAAATTGTTTGTTTAATTGTCTTAGGCAGTATTTAATTTTTGAAAGGTTTGAGTTAAGACTTCTACTGTTGAAATGTATAATTGATATTCTTCCTGCTGCTAAGATATTTCTGTTAAACTGTTCTTCTGTATAGTACTCACAGTTGTTCTGTGTATTATTGTAAAAATTATTCTCAGGGTCAAAATCATTTTCCATGCAATGTTCTTTATGTTCAGTAAATTGAAAAGTCTTTCATTTCATTAAGTTTATGCTCTGATGAGGTTAAGTGGATTCAACAAAATATAAAACATGACAAAAAAAGACTGAGGGAATGAATCAAATGAATGAATAAAATCTGAATAAATTGAACTTAAATAACTCCTACATTGTGACACTTTTAGCTTCTCTGATTACATTAATGAGTGTTGCTGCCTGGACGGATTTACTGACCACGAGGATGTGTTTTTTAAATAAAGTCTGACTTTAAATGTTGTGTTATTATCTGGGATTCTCTTCTGACTGTACTTGATCTGTTTATTTCTATGTTTGGTTAGTTTTTGCAGAGAAGAAGGACATTAGCCCAAAGTGTGAAAAAAAACACCAGCTGACTTTGAACAAGTTCAGCTGACAAACATTCATGCATTCTCCTACATTCACTATCTACAAATGGTTATTGATCCTAACACCTCAGCCTTCAAACCCTTCCACTCACCAGCAGTGAACCCTGGGCCTCCAAAATTTGCCATGTCAAACCCTCCACTGACAGCCACTCATCCTATACCTCAGCTCACTCGTCTCCTCATGGGAAAAAGTCCTCTTCTCCTGGTCCAACGATTTGGACAATCTTCTTGGTTGGATGTTGAGGTGGCTGGCTGGAGGTTGCTGGCAGAGGCTGCAAATCAACTTGTTCAATGATGGAGACCAGAAGGGACTAAGGATGAAGTATCAGGATTCTATGACATTGACAAAAAAAAAAAAGTTGACATTGCAAGTGATGTTTTGAAGAATCACACACATGAAATCAAGATATAAAAGACCATGTCACTTACCACAAGTTGACTTGTGCTGCTGAATTCACACAAAGGTCCTGTTGAATCAACAACACTCTTCCCGAGGAAGAAAACACACCAGCTGACTTTGAACAAGTTCAGCTTGCAAACATCCATACATTCACTATCTACAAATGGTGAGTGATGCTAACACCTCAGCCTTCAAACTCTTCCACTCACAAGCAGTGAACCCTGGGCCTCCAAAATTTGCCATGTCAAACCCTCCACTGAAAGCCACTCATCCTGTACCTCAGCTCACTCGTCTCCTCATGGGAAAAAGTCCTCTTCTCCTGGTCCAACGATTTGGACAATCTTCTTGGTTGGATGTTGAGGTGGCTGGCTGGAGGTTGCTGGCAGAGACTGCAGATCAATTTGTTCACTGATGGAGACCAGAAGGGCCTAAGGATGAAGTATCAGGATTCTCTGACATTGACAAAAAAACAAAAATTGACATTACATGTTGTGTTTTGAAGAATCATACACATGAAATCAAGATATAAAAGACCATGTCACTTACCACAAGTTGACTTGTGCTGCTCATTTCACACAAAAGTTGTGTTGAATCAACAACACTAACCCCAGAAGAAAACACACCAGCTGACTTTGAACAAGTTCAGCTGACAAACATTCATGCATTCTCCTACATTCACTATCTACAAATGGTTATTGATCCTAACACCTCAGACCTCAAACCCTTCCACTCACCAGCAGTGAACCCTGGGCCTCCAAAATTTGCCATGTCAAACCCTCCACTGACAGCCACTCATCCTATACCTCAGCTCACTTGTCTCCTCATGGGAAAAAGTCCTCTTCTCCTGGTCCAACGATTTGGACAATCTTCTTGGTTGGATGTTGAGGTGGCTGGCTGGAGGTTGTTGGCAGAGGCTGCAGATCAACTTGTTCACTGATGGAGACCAGAAGGGACTAAGGATGAAGTATCAGGATTCTCTGACATTGACAAAAAAACAAAAGTTGACATTGCAAGTGATGTTGTGAAGAATCACACACATGAAATCAAGATATAAAGGAACACGTCACTTACCACAAGTTGATTTGTGCTGCTGATATCACACAAAGGTCCTGTTGAATCAACAACACTAACCCCAAAGAAGAAAACACACCAGCTGATTTTGAACAGGTTCAGCTATCAAACATTCATACATTTTCCTACATTCACTATCTACAAATGGTTAGTGATTCTAAAACCTCAGCCGTTAAACTCCTCCACTCACCAGCAGTGAACCCTGGGCCTCCAAAATTTGCCATGTCAGACCCTCCACTGACAGCCACTCATCCTATACCTCAGCTCACTCGTCTCCTCATGGGAAAAAGTCCTCTTCTTCTGGTCCAATGATTTGGACAATCTTCTTGGTTGGATGTTGAGGTGGCTGGCTAGAGGTTGCTGGCAGAGGCTGCAGATCAACTTGTTCACTGATGGAGACCAGAAGGGACTGAGGATGAAGTATCAGGAATCGCTGACATTGACAAAAAAAAAAAAGTTGACATTGCATGTGATGTTGTGAAGAATCACACACATGAAATCAAAATAGTGTAGTGAAACTAAGTTTTGAGTGTTTTGCACTTTGTGGTCACTAGAGGGGGATAGAGGCCCTGTGTTGGCGGTGAACTGAGGCACTGATTAGCTGATCACACTCACCTGTGGTAGGAGGTGGAGGGACACTGTGGGGGTTAAGAAAAAGGATCTGAATGAGCGGCGAGAGTGAGAGGAGCTGGACTGCTGGCGCCTGTGGCCGTGGCTGGGGGACAGAGAAACAAACCGAGCAGGCTGCCCGTGACTTTAAGTGTCACCGGCAGTGAAGACAGTTAGATAGGGGAGCGGTTCCTGCGCTAGGAGGGGAGGCTGGTCGCCTCCTTTAGGTAGAGAGGGGGGGGTTAGTGAGTCCCTTGACTGGAGCCACGAGGTCGCCCACACGCCTTCCTGCCTTGCCGTTTTGGGGAGCAGGTTCTCCACGTATGAGGTCGCCCACACGCCTTCCTGCCTCGCCGTGTCTGGGTGCAGTTTCTCCACGTGCCAGGCTGTCTGTACGCCTTCTCGCCCCGCTGTGTCAGGGTGCTGTTTCTCCGTCGATAAGCCGTCTCTCCCATGCCGGGTGTTGCCTGCTCCCCCCTGGTTTCCGCCATGCTGAGGACCCCACGCGCCCCCAAAGCTGCAGCGGAGTCCATTATTAGACCCCATGGGGGGGTCTCGTCGCCAGCCCGGGCGAGTTAAGTTGTTTTAAAACTCATCCATTGTGTGAATAATCTTTGTTTTCTTGTTTTGTGTTTAGGCCTATTTTATAATTTTGTTTGAGCTCTGTCTGGGATTCACCGAGGGGTGGCGCCGTGCTCCAGGGTAGCTCCCTGCCCCCCTCTGGTGCTTGTAGTGGTTCTGACCCGCCTAGTGTGTAGTGGTCCTTAGTTTAGAGACGCATGCAGTTCACTTTATTTATTGGTCTGTGCATGGTTATGGTAAATCAGTGTGCAGTGTATTTTATGTGTGTTTCACTGTGGCGTTCTTAGGGGCTAGGGCTGTCCCTTTCAGCAGGCGCAGAACTCAGTGAGATCCAAGACACAGACTCATATTTAATATATTTGTGATTAAATAAAGGTTATATTTTTATACTTGACCAAGCCTCTGTGTTCTCTTGCCTCTGACACTGGACCAGACCGGATAAACAAAGGTGGTGGCAGCTTAGACCTTCAAAATAAAGTATCAATAAAAGTTTTCTACACTGGTCGCAGCGGTGGGATCTAAAATTAGATAAGATGTCAGAGGCAGAGAATATTCTTCCCCCATCTGGGTTTCAAGAAATGGATACAGTTGAGACTAACCCGTCCGGCAGTAGTACTGCTCCAATAGTAGCCCCTCCCTCCAATGCTATTTCTCGTCCTGTGTTCATGCCTGAGGTTTTTACCGGTGTTGGGCGGGAATGGGGTGATTGGGTTGAACAGTTTGAGCTTGCGGCAGGCGTGAATGGTTGGGATGACCCTGTTAAACTTAAATTTATGTCATTGCTGCTTTCAGGGCACGCTCGCGAGATGTATAATGGTGTTTCCTCCCAATCAAAATGTAATTATGTGCTATTGAAAACAGCCCTGGCCAAGTGTTTTGAGCCCTGCCATAATGAGGAGTGGAGTAGGGTTGCTTTTTCGGAGAGAAGAAGGCTACCAAATGAAACGGCTCAAGAGTTTGGGAATGCTCTGCGTAGGCTGGCCGTAAAAGCTTATCCCTCTGTAGATGATCAAACCCGAGAAATGCTTGCAAGAGATCAATTCATCACCCATTTCGCTACTGGTGATTTCCGTATTAGCCTCCGTGCTGCAAAACCAAAAACGTTAGAGTCAACCATTCAATTGGCTGCTGAAATGGAGCTACTTAGAAACCTGGAACAGACTCACATAACCTCTGATGCCAAAGTACGGGGGGTGGTGGAGAGTAGGGATGGGTCTGATGGACGTCTCCAAGCTTTGTTGGGAGCAGTAGAGAGTCTGCGTCAGGAGGTTAAAGAAGTGCAGTCGGTGGTTCAGGGACTACAGTTGCCCTCCAAATCAGTTACGCCCCTTAACCTCCCTCCAGGTCTAACAAAAAAGTCTGATGCTGATCCTAGAACCCCTCTCGCTGATGCCTCTGGGCGAAGGACCCGGACTCGGGCAGGTGTGTGTTGGGAATGTGGGTGTGACAGGCACCTACGTCGCGACTGCCCTTATGTGGTGGGAAACTAAAGGGGGCGGGTATAGCAGGCCAACTGCTCGCCCCCTCAATTATAACACAGATTGCGGCCTCTTCCAACAAAAAGGGTAGCTACGTAGCTGTAAAGGTTGGGGGAACAGACTTTCAGGTGGTTGTGGACAGTGGAGCTGACCGGTCTGTTATCCCTCAAAAACTGTGGGAAAGACTTACCAAGGGGGAGGGAAAACTGACAGAGTACCCAGGGAAGGTGTCTGCAGCTAATGGGGGGGGGGGGTGTATCTTAGGAGTTTGGCAGTCAGTCTGTCAGTTTGACACATTAGCCCTGATAACAGACTTCCTTGTGGCAGATGTTCCTTCAGATGACATCCTGCTAGGCTTTGACTTCCGGTTTAAATAGGGTCGGGTGATGGATTGCAAGGACAGGCTTCTTTGCGTGATGGGAAAGACGATGCCCCTGCTGTGCCAAGAGGACCCTGTGAAGCCTCGTGTAGTCATAAAATCCGACACTGCTGTCCCAGCCGAAGTGAGTTGGTTCTCCCAGGAGTGAATTCTGACCCGTTCAGTGAATGTATAGAAGGTATGTTGGAGCCCTCTTCATCTCTGTCTGATCATTGTAATGTTTTGGTGGCCCGTGTTGTTTGTCAGGTAGAGCAAGGTGTTGTCCTGCGGGTTATTAATGTCACAGATGAAGAGTTAGTGCTTAAGGAGGGCATGAGAGTTGGCACCTTGTATACAGACATTGAGGTAGGGGACGTTGTAGGGGAAACTGGGATTAGTAGTAATATAAAAGCTCACACTTCTCCTTGGCAGGTAGACTCCTTAGTGAAAGAGTTGGGGCTGGACCAGAAGGGATTGCTAGCTTCTGAGCAGCAAGCTGTTCATGACCTTCTGTTAAAACATTTGTCCGTTTTTAGCCTGGGCGATACTGATCTAGGTAGGACCCCCCTAGTGAAGCACACTATTGATACCGGCAATGCTGTGCCTGTCAAGTTGCACCCGCGCCGAGTTCCTCTCCATTTACAGGGGGAGTGTGCCGAGCACATAAAGCAGATGCAGGGGAATGGTATCATTCAACCTTCGTGTAGCCCTTGGGCTGCTCCAGTTGTTCTTGTGAGGAAGCGAGATGGGGGACTCCGGTTCTGTGTCGACTATCGGAGGCTCAATGACTTGACCAGAAAGGATGCTTATCCTCTCCCCCGAATTGATGATGCTCTTGACAGTCTGCACAAAGCTTGTTGGTTTTCAACTCTTGACTTGGCCAGTGGCTACTGGCAGGTTGAAATTGAACCTGCAGATAGGCATAAAACAGCTTTTATAACACGTCAGGGGTTGTTTGAGTTTAATGTGCTAAGTTTTGGCCTGTGTAATGCACCTAGCACATTTCAGAGGCTCATGGACGTGGTTTTAGCCGACTTGCAGTGGACTACTTGTTTGGTCTACCTTGATGATATTATCGTGTTTGGCCGCACGTTCAGGGAGCATTTGGCACGTTTAGATGAAGTGTTGCTAAAGTTGCAGCAGGCTAATCTTAAGGTGAAGCCCTCAAAGTGTAACTTGTTTTCAACACAGGTGCAGTACCTCGGTCACATAATATCCGCGGATGGGGTTAGAGCAGATCCAGCCAAAGTTCAGGCAGTGCAAGAGTGGCCAGTGCCTAAGAACCAGACGGAGGTGAGAAGTTTTGTAGGGTTGGCATCCTACTATAGGCGGTTCATTAAGGGCTTTGCAGAAATAGCCCGCCCCTTACACCAACTTACTGAAAAGGGTAGGCATTTTAAGTGGTCTGACTCCTGCCAAAATGCATTTGAGCAGCTGAAGGTTAGGTTGACATCTGCACCAGTACTGGCTTACCCAGATCCCGCCAGGCCTTTCATTTTGGACACAGATGCCAGTGATTTAGGTATTGGCGCAGTTCTATCGCAGGAGAGTGATGGGGTGGAGCATGTTGTGGCGTCAGTCGGGCACTAACTAAGCAGGAAAGAAAGTATGCAACAACAAAAAAGGAGCTGTTGAGTATGGTAACCTTTACAAAGTACTTCAAACATTATCTGTTGGGAAAGGAGTTTTTTACTGCGCACTGACCATAACTCACTCAGATGGCTGCATAACTTTCAGGGTTTAGAGGGACAGCTAGCCAGATGGGTGGAGCAGTTGGCCAGCTTTCAGTATAAAATTATCCATAGGCCAGGAAAGCCTGCGCTAATGCTGATGCCCTCTCTAGATTGCCTGCTTTTCTGGATGCGGATCAGCCCAAAGTTGTCCCTGTGCAGCAGCCCCTCCGAAATGAATGTGTGTGTGCTATACAGGAAGAGCGGCCAAGGGCACAGTTGAGTAAAGAGTGTATGGATGATGAGATGACAAAAGCCCAGTCTGAGGATGCAGTTTTACAGCAGTTGATTCGCTACAAAAAGCAGGGTCTGGATCTCCCTGAAGATCCAGCTTTACAGAAATATGCCCCAGTTTGGTCTCAGTTACAGATGAAGGAGTCACGTCTGGTTAGAATCCCCCCATCAAACTCAGATGTTGCACCATATGTGCAGATTGTTCTTCCCCAGGTCCTGGTTCCTAAAGTCTTAACCCAGCTACATAATACCCCTACTGGCGGTCACTTGGGGGTGCAGAAGTTGCAGGGTAAAGTGAAGGATCGTTTTTACTGGCCGGGGTGGTTTAGCGATGTAAAACAGTGGTGTAGACAGTGTGTAGATTGTGCCTCTCGAAAGACACAGGGGCCGACACCTTGTGCTCCCCTCCAAACAACACTACCGTCAAGGCCATATGGTGGGTGGCTCTTGACATTCTGGGGCCCCTACCAGGGCGACTGACAGAAACAAATACATTTTGGTCGTTGGAGACTATTTTTCAAAGTGGACAGAAGCCTTCCCCTTGCCTAATCAAGAAGCCTACACTATTGCAAAAGTGCTTGTGGAGGAGTGGGTTTGTAGGTTTGGGACACCACGTAGCATTCACTCTGACCAGGGGCGATCTTTTGAGTCAACTTTGTTCAAAGACTTATGTCGGCTTCTTAACATTCACAAAACAAGAACTTCCCCATATCATCCTCAGTCAGATGGCCTTATTGAGCGTTTTAACCGCACATTGCTAGCTATGCTTTCGTTTTTTGTGCAAGAAAACCAGTCCAATTGGGACTCCTTATTGCCCTATGTGATGATGGCGTATCGAAGCAGTGTGCATGCAAGTACGGGTTTTACACCATATAAAGTGTTGTACGGACGGGAGATGGTGCTTCCAGTGGACATAATGCTTGAGGTGGGGGCTGGGGAGGCATTTTGTTCAGTTAATGCCTATGTTAACCAGTTGGTTGAGACATTGTCTACTGTGGCGGAGGCGGTAAAAAAACATCAAGCCAAAGCTTCCCAGCAACAGAAGGCTAATTTTGATCTCCGAGTACATTTTCAGTATTACTCAGAGGGAGAGCTTGTGTGGGTCCAAGATAGAAGCAGGAGAAGAGGGTTGTGTCCCAAGCTTCAGAAGCGCTTTAAAGGGCCTTATAAAGTTGTAGATAGGGTCACAGACGTGTTGTACCGTGTGGTACCAGTAAGGGGGGGCCCGGACAAGGTAGTACATTTCAATCGTCTTAAACCCTGTCTTTCTCCTTGCCCAGAGTCACAGCCAATCCAGGGTGATGCAGCACTGGCTCCTCCAGCGCCGCAGAGAAGCAATCCACCTCAGAGAGGAGGCAATGGGTCAGCGGCTGATGACCTCCTGCAACAGTCATTGCCAAGAGGAGGGGCTGTCAACCCGGTTCTGCACTCTTCAGTGCACACTGGCGAGCCAGGAGCGGAAAAACTCCTGCATCATCCAGAGGCAAGAAGTGAGGGGACCCAGGAAGGACAGGCAGATGTAACAACACTGGACAACACAAGAGAAGTGGACTCAAACATGTCTTGTGGAGCAGACCAACATCTGGCAGGTGGGAGCAGCTGTCAGAGAAGCTCTACACAAGGAGGGCGACCTACACGGGAGAGAAGGGCGCCCTTGTGGTCAAGACTATGATTGTTCATCCTGACTCGGGACGAGTCCTCTTAAATCAGGGAGGGAGGAGTGTAGTGAAACTAAGTTTTGAGTGTTTTGCACTTTGTGGTCACTTGAGGGGGATAGAGGCCCTGTGTTGGCGGTGAACTGAGGCACTGATTAGCTGATCACACTCACCTGTGGTAGGAGGTGGAGGGACACTGTGGGGGTTAAGAAAAAGGATCTGAATGAGCGGCGAGAGTGAGAGGAGCTGGACTGCTGGGCGCCTGTGGCGTGGCTGGGGACAGAGAAACAAACCGAGCAGGCTGCCCGTGAGATTAAGTGTCACCGGGAGTGAAGACAGTTAGATAGGGGGGCGGTTCCTGCGCGAGGGGGGGAGGCTGGTGGCCTCCTTTAGGTAGGGAGGGGGGGGTTAGTGAGTCCCTTGACTGGAGCCACGAGGTCGCCCCACCGCCTTCCTGCCTTGCCGTTTTGGGGAGCAGGTTCTCCAATGAGGTCGCCCACACGCCTTCCTGCCTCGCCGTGTCTGGGTGCAGTTTCTCCACGTGCCAGGCTGTCTGTCGCCTTCTCGCCCGCTGTGTCAGGGTGCTGTTTCTCCACGTCGATAAGCCGTCTCTCCCATACCGGCTGTTGGCTGCTCCTCCCTGGTTTCGCGATCCTGAGGGCACGCGCCCGAAGCTGCAGCGGAGTCCATTATTAGACCCCATGGGGGTCTCGTCGCCAGCCAGGCGAGTTAAGTTGTTTTAAAACTCATCCATTGTGTGAATAATCTTTGTTTTCTTGTTTTGTGTTTAGGCCTATTTTATAATTTTGTTTGAGCTCTGTCTGGGATTCACCGAGGGGTGGCGCCGTGCTCCAGGGTAGCTCCCTGCCCCCCTCTGGTGCTTGTAGTGGTTCTGACCCGCCTAGTGTGTAGTGGTCCTTAGTTTAGAGACGCATGCAGTTCACTTTATTTATTGGTCTGTGCATGGTTATGGTAAATCAGTGTGCAGTGTATTTTATGTGTGTTTCTCTGTGGCGTTCTTAGGGGCTGGGGCTGTCCCTTTCAGCAGGCGCAGAACTCAATGAGATCCAAGACACAGACTCATATTTAATATATTTGTGATTAAATAAAGGTTATATTTTTATACTTGACCAAG
Source organism: Scarus forsteni (assembly GCA_036419115.1). NCBI lineage: Eukaryota > Metazoa > Chordata > Actinopteri > Labriformes > Labridae > Scarus > Scarus forsteni. The sequence goes on from JAZDUH010000506.1 coordinate 392,613, forward strand.
CCTCTGTGTTCTCTTGCCTCTGACACCGGACCAGACCGGATAAACAAAGGTGGTGGCAGCTTAGACCTTCAAAATAAAGTATCAATAAAAGTTTTCTACAATATAAAAGACCATGTCACTTACCACAAGTTGACTTGTGCTGCTGATTTCACACAAAGGTCCTGTTGAATCAACAACACTCGTCGCAAAGAAGAAAACACACCAGCTGACTTTGAACAAGTTCAGCTGACAAACATTCATACATTCACTATCTACAAATGGTTATTGATCCTAACACCTCAGCCTTCAAACTCTTCCACTCACCAGCAGTGAACCCTGGGCCTCCAAAATTTGCCATGTCAGACCCTCCACTGACAGCCACTCATCCTATACCTCAGCTCACTCGTCTCCTCATGGGAAAAAGTCCTCTTCTTCTGGTCCAATGATTTGGACAATCTTCTTGGTTGGATGTTGAGGTGGCTGGCTAGAGGTTGCTGGCAGAGGCTGCAGATCAACTTGTTCACTGATGAAGACCAGAAGGGACTGAGGATGAAGTATCAGAACTATCTGACGTTGACAAAAAAAAAAAGTTGACATTGCATGTGATGTTGTGAAGAATCACACACATGAAATCAAGATATAAAAGACCATGTCACTTACCACAAGTTGACTTGTGCTGCTGATTTCACACAAAGGTCCTGTTGAATCAACAACACTCTTCCCAAAGAAGAAAACACACCAGCTGACTTTGAACAAGTTCAGCTGACAAACATTCATGCATTCTCCTACATTCACTATCTACAAATGGTTATTGATCCTAACACCTCAGCCTTCAAACTCTTCCACTCACCAGCAGTGAACCCTGGGCCTCCAAAATTTGCCATGTCAAACCCTCCACTGACAGCCACTCATCCTATACCTCAGCTCACTCGTCTCCTCATGGGAAAAAGTCCTCTTCTTCAGGCATGACTAATGGACAATCTTCTTGGTTGGATGTTGAGGTGGCTGGCTGGAGGTTGCTGGCAGAGGCTGCAGATCAACTTGTTCACTAATGGAGACCAGAAAGGACTAAGGATGAAGTATCAGGATTCTCTGATATTGACAAAAAAACAAAAGTTGACATTGCATGTGATGATGTGAAGAATCGCACGCATGAAATCAAGATATAAAAGACCATGTCACTTACCACAAGTTGACTTGTGCTGCTGATTTCACACAAAGGTCCTGTTGAATCAACAACACTCTTCCCAAAGAAGAAAACACACCAGCTGACTTTGAACAAGTACAGCTGACAAACATTCATGCATTCTCCTACATTCACTATCTACAAATGGTTATAGATCCTAACACCTCAGCCTTCAAACTCTTCCACTCACCAGCAGTGAACCCTGGGCCTCCAAAATTTGCCATGTCAAACCCTCCACTGATAGCCACTCATCCTATACCTCAGCTCACTCGTCTCCTCATGGGAAAAAGTCCACTTCTTCTGGTCCAATGATTTGGACAATCTTCTTGGTTGGATGTTGAGGTGGCTGGCTGGAGGTTGCTGGCAGAGGCTGCAGATCAACTTTTTCACTGATGGAGACCAGAAGGGACTAAGGATGAAGTATCAGGATTCTCTGACACTGACAAATAAAAAAGTTGACATTACATGTTGTGTTTTGAAAAATCACACACATGAAATCAAGATATAAAAGACCATGTCACTTCCCACAAGTTGACTTGTGCTGCTCATTTCACACAAAGGTCCTGTTGAATCAACAACACTAACCCCAGAAGAAAACACACCAGCTGACTTTGAACAAGTTCAGCTGACAAACATTCATGCATTCTCCTACATTCACTATCTACAAATGGTTATTGATCCTAACACCTCAGCCTTCAAACTCTTCCACTCACCAGCAGTGAACCCTGGGCCTCCAAAATTTGCCATGTCAAACCCTCCACTGACAGCCACTCATCCTATACCTCAGCTCACTCGTCTCCTCATGGGAAAAAGTCCACTTCTTCTGGTCCAATGATTTGGACAATCTTCTTGGTTGGATGTTGAGGTGGCTGGCTGGAGGTTGCTGGCAGAGGCTGCAGATCAACTTGTTCACTGATGGAGACCAGAAGGGACTAAGGATGAAGTATCAGGATTCTCTGACACTGACAAATAAAAAAGTTGACATTACATGTTGTGTTTTGAAGAATCACACACATGAAATCAAGATATAAAAGAACATGTCACTTCCCACAAGTTGACTTGTGCTGCTCATTTCACACAAAGGTCCTGTTGAATCAACAACACTAACCCCAGAAGAAAACACACCAGCTGACTTTGAATCAGTTCAGCTGGCAAACATTCATGTATTCTCCTACATTCACTATCTACAAATGGTTATTGATCCTAACACCTCAGCCTTCAAACTCTTCCACTCACCAGCAGTGAACCCTGGGCCTCCAAAATTTGCCATGTCAAACCCTCCACTGACAGCCACTCATCCTATACCTCAGCTCACTCGTCTCCTCATGGGAAAAAGTCCTCTTCTGGCCCGTCTAATGGACAATCTTCTTGGTTGGATATTGAGGTGGCTGGCTGAAGGTTGCTGGCAGAGGCTGCAGATCAACTTGTTCACTGATGGAGACCAGAAGGGACTAAGGATGAAGTATCAGGATTCTCTGACATTGACAAAAAAATAAAAGTTGACATTGCATTTGATGTTTTGGAGAATCACACACATAAAATCAAGATATAAAAGAACATGTCACTGAACAAAAGTTGACTTGTGCTGCTGATTTCACACAAAGGTCCTGTTGAATCAAAAAACATTATTCCCAAAGAAGAAAACACACCAGCGGACTTTGAACAAGTTCAGCTGACAAACATTCATGCATTCTCCTACATTCACTATCTACAAATGGTTATTGATCCTAACACCTCAGCCTTCAAACTCTTCCACTCACCAGCAGTGAACCCTGGGCCTCCAAAATTTGCCATGTCAAACCCTCCACTGACAGCCACTCATCCTATACCTCAGCTCACTCGTCTCCTCATGGGAAAAAAGTCCTCTTCTTCAGGCAAGACTAATGGACAATCTTCTTGGTTGGATGTTGAGGTGGCTGGCTGGAGGTTGCTGGCAGAGGCTGCAGATCAACTTGTTCACTGATGGAGACCAGAAGGACTAAGGATGAAGTATCAGGATTCTCTTAAAAAAGTTGACATTGCAATTGATGTTTTGAAGAATCACACACATAAACTCAAGATATAAAAGACCATGTCACTTACCACAAGTTGACTTGTGCTGCTTATTTCACACAAAGGTCCTGTTGAATCAACAACACTAACCCCAGAAGAAAACACACCAGCTGACTTTGAACAAGTTCAGCTGACAAACATTCATGCATTCTCCTACATTCACTATCTACAAATGGTTATTGATCCTAACACCTCAGCCTTCAAACTCTTCCACTCACCAGCAGTGAACCCTGGGCCTCCAAAATTTGCCATGTCAAACCCTCCACTGACAGCCACTCATCCTATACCTCAGCTCACTCGTCTCCTCATGGGAAAAAGTCCACTTCTTCTGGTCCAATGATTTGGACAATCTTCTTGGTTGGATGTTGAGGTGGCTGGCTGGAGGTTGCTGGCAGAGGCTGCAGATCAACTTGTTCACTGATGGAGACCAGAAGGGACTAAGGATGAAGTATCAGGTTTCTCTGACATTGACAAAAATAAAAAGTTGACATTGCATGTGATGTTTTGAAGAATCACACGTGATATCAAGATATAAAAAACCATGTCACTTACCACAAGTTGACTCGGCTACTGATTTCACAGAAAGATCCTGTTGAATCAACGACACTAACCCCAGATGAAAACACACCAGCTGACTTTAAACAAGGTCAGCTGACAAACATTCATGCATTCTCCTACATTCACTATCTACAAATGGTTATTGATCCTAACACCTCAGCCTTCAAACTCTTCCACTCACCAGCAGTGAACCCTGGGCCTCCAAAATTTGCCATGTCAAACCCTCCACTGACAGCCACTCATCCTATACCTCAGCTCACTCGTCTCCTCAGGGGAAAAAGTCCTCTTCGTCCAGGCAAGACTAATGGACAATCTTCTTGAGTGGATGTTGAGGTGGCTGGCTGGAGGTTGCTGGCAGAGGCTGCAGATCAACTTGTTCACTGATGGAGACCAGAAGGGACTAAGGATGAAGTATCAGGATTCTCTGACATTGACAAAAAAACAAAAGTTGACATTGCATGTGATGTTTTGAAGAATCACACACATGAAATCAAGATATAAAAGACCATGTCACTTACCACAAGTTGACTTGTGCTGCTGATTTCACACAAAGGTCCTGTTGAATCAACAACACTATTCCCAAAGAAGAAAACACACCAGCTGACTTTGAACAAGTTCAGCTGACAAACATTCATGCATTCTCCTACATTCACTATCTACAAATGGTTATTGATCCTAACACCTCAGCCTTCAAACTCTTCCACTCACCAGCAGTGAACCCTGGGCCTCCAAAATTTGCCATGTCAAACCCTCCACTGACAGCCACTCATCCTATACCTCAGCTCACTCGTCTCCTCATGGGAAAAAGTCCACTTCTTCTGGTCCAATGATTTGGACAATCTTCTTGGTTGGATGTTGAGGTGGCTGGCTGGAGGTTGCTGGCAGAGGCTGCAGATCAACTTGTTCACTGATGGAGACCAGAAGGGACTAAGGATGAAGTATCAGGATTCTCTGACATTGAAAAAAAAACAAAAGTTGACATTGCATGTGATGTTTTGAAGAATCACACACATGAAATCAAGATATAAAAGACCATGTCACTTACCACAAGTTGACTTGTGCTGCTGATTTCACACAAAGGTCCTGTTGAATCAACAACACTCTTCCCAAAAACAAACACACCAGCTTTTGAATAAGTTCAGCTGACAAACATTCATGCATTCTCCTACATTCACTATCTACAAATGGTTATTGATCCTAACACCTCAGCCTTCAAACTCTTCCACTCACCAGCAGTGAACCCTGGGCCTCCAAAATTTGCCATGTCAAACCCTCCACTGACAGCCACTCATCCTATACCTCAGCTCACTCGTCTTCTCATGGGAAAAAGTCCTCTTCTTCTGGTCCAATGATTTGGACAATCTTCTTGGTTGGATGTTGAGGTGGCTGGCTGGAGGTTGCTGGCAGAGGCTGCAGATCAACTTGTTCACTGATGGAGACCAGAAGGGACTAAGGATGAAGTATCAGGATTCTCTGACAGTGAAAAAAACCCAAAAGTTCACATTGCATGTGATGTTTTGAAGAATAACACCCATGAAATCAAGATATAAAAGACCATGTCACTTACCACAAGTTGACTTGTGCTGCTGATTTCACACAAAGGTCCTGTTGAATCAACAACACTAACCCCAGAAGAAAACACACCAGCTGACTTTGAACAAGTTCAGCTGACACACATTCATGCATTGTCCTACATTCACTATCTATAAATGGATATTGATCCGAACACCTCAGCCTTCAAACTCCTCCACTCACCAGTAGTGAACCCTGGGCCTCCAAAATTTGCCATGTCAAACCCTCCACTGACAGCCACTCATCCTATACCACAGCTCACTCGTCTATTCATGGGAAAAAGTACTCTTCTTCTGGCCCGTCTAATGGACAATCTTCTTGGTTGGATGTTGAGGTGGCTGGCTGGAGGTTGCTGGCAGAGGCTGCAGATCAACTTGTTCACTGATGGAGACCAGAAGGGACTAAGGATGAAGTATCAGGATTCTCTGATAGTGAAAAAAACCCAAAAGTTCACATTGCATGTGATGTTTTGAAGAATAACACCCATGAAATCAAGATATAAAAGACCATGTCACTTACCACAAGTTGACTTGTGCTGCTCATTTCACACAAAGGTCCTGTTGAATCAACAACACTAACCCCAGAAGAAAACACACCAGCTGACTATGAACAAGTTCAGCTGACAAACATTCATGCATTCTCCTACATCTCCTACATCCTACATCCTAAACTGTAGCCTCAGGGTGTCGTCTTGCGCAAAGCAGAGCCTCCATCGGAACCATCGGCAGTTGGAAGCCGTCATCAGCAGCTTCAGCGGACTTAAAACAGTAAGAGACGCATAAAGCTGTCAATAAACTCTTCTTAGAAGGACGGATTCTACTTTAATAAATGGAAAAAACCCGCCTACCCCCTCGTTGTTGAAATTGTATATTTTAAGGGTTTGTTTTGTTTTTTGTTTTGAATTGCTACATGCCATGTCTGAGTTCAGCACGATTTGAAAACTCCTGAATTATGAGCTCTATAAAATGATTTAAATATGCGTCAGGGCAGCAGGTGAAATTACCTCGTTTAGATAAATTGTACATTAAATAATTTTAATCTTATTAAAATTATAAATTTCGAAGATTGTGCAGTATTAAACTTTTGTGGCATTAAATTGTGTTTTAAAAGGTGTTGATGTCTGGTATGGGAGGTAATTGCCTGATTTGGCTTAAAATCACTATTTAATTTGCCTTAGGCTACCACTAACCCCACAATTTGTTGAAAAGGTGCATAAAATCACAAAATGTTAGAACCTGTTGAAGAGGACCAGAATCCCTCAAGTGTTCTAAGGTCTAGCACTCGCTCTCGAACATTAACTGAAAAGGGCCAAGAGTTGCACAAGCAGGAAATGATGAAAAATGAAATTGGTTTTAATAAATCCTATGAAGCTTGGAAGCTAATTGCTAAAGAGACAAGATCTCAATTAAAGACTTTTTGCTCCTCAGATGACCTTGATAAATTTGAGAAAATTATTCTGCGCAGTCACGATAAAGTGTGTCAGTTTTATGAGTCAATTCGACGTAATGGTACACCAACTCCTGATAACGCAAAGAAAATGGATGCTTGCAGCACATTGTCCTCTGAAATTTGTGACCTTGTGAAAAGGCGAAAAGAAAATGTAGATACTTTCAATGAATATCTTGAAAAGGAAAGGGTAAGGATACAACTTAGCAGGGAAGAGTATGGATCTGTTTTTGGTAAAACTAATACAGAAACTGTAGCCTCAGAGTTGAATCAGTCACTGGGTTCTGTTGGCAAACTATCCCATGCTACTTCTAAAGCTTCCAGCAAACGAGCTGATGCAGAAGCAGATCTTGCAGCTAAATTAGAGCAAGCAAATGCCACACAAAGATTAAACGTCCAGCAGGCAAAGCTTGACAAACTAGAAAATGAGTGGAAAGCGGAGGAAACTCAAATGCTGACAGAAATACAGCAAAGGCAGGCTAAAGTAAAATTAAAGCTTGAGGAAGAAAAAATAAAGTAACAGCAGCTTAAAGCTGATAGTGAGGTGGCAGTAGCAGCTGCTCGTGTAAGGGCTTATAACAATTTTGATGTTTCAGATGGTCAAAGTGAAGATGTCAAAATTTCTTTCGATAGCCCAAACTCCTCATACCAACCTTTGTTGAACCCTCAAGCAACCCCTTTTGAACCTCGACCTGCTCCATTTAAACCCACTCCAGAAGCTAGTTTGACTGAAGCTATAGCAAATACCTTTGCTTTAAGTCGATTTCCTGTGCCAGAACCAGCCTTATTTAATGGTGATCCTTTGAAATTTGTTGACTGGAAGGTGTCTTTCACAGCCTTAATAGACAATAAGCCCCTCCCAATCAGTGAGAAAATGCTTTATTTAAAGAGTTATCTGGCAGGTGAAGCTCGAAAAGCAGCGGAGGGATTCTTTAATCGAAATTCAGAGGAGGCTTATAACGGTGCCTGGGCAGTTTTGGAGGATCGATATGGCAGTCCTTTTATTATCCAGCGCGCTTTTAGAGACAGATTAATGAAATGGCCAAAAATAGCTGTTAATGACTCCAAAGCACTGAGAGAGTTTGCAGACTTTCTTTTAGGTTGTGTTGAAGCGACGCCACACGTAAAAGGTCTTTCTATCCTAAATGATAGTGAAGAAAATCATAAATTACTTAAAAAACTTCCAGAGTGGATGGTTCGTAGATGGAGCTGAATAGTTGTTGAAGAGTTGGACAATTGTGGTGATTACCCAAACTTTATTAAATTTACAGAGTTTGTGAAAAAAGAAGCTAAAATTGTTTGTAATCCTGTCACCTCCTCTCTAATGGCAAAACCAGCTGTAGAGAGGACTCCAAAAGGAGCAAAAACATTTAACACTAGTGTTGAGGTAAAAGAGTCTAGCTTCAATATTGCTGAAAACCCAAAGCCACCCTGTCTGTTTTGCAATAATGCAACTCATGGTATAGCTAAATGTCCCTCATATGCATCAAAGCCCATGGATGAAAAGAAAGCTTTTATCCATGAGCATCGTTTGTGTTTTGGATGCTTGAGAAAGGGTCATAGCAGCAAGGAGTGCAAAAAAGAGACATGCTTGCAGCATCTGCAATAGAAAGCATCCAACTTGCCTCCATTTTGAGAGAGAGTCTGTACAGATGCCGAGCAATAGCTCTGGTGTCTCTGGTGTCTCTGGTGGTTCTGCAGTGAGTGAGGTCCATAATGTTATGTCCCATGTGCTGACACAGCATGCTTTGTCAACCTCCAGCATAGTTCCTGTACTTGTATCTTCAGAAGCTGAGCCTCAAAGGGAAATTCTCACTTATGCTCTTCTGGACACTCAAAGTGATTCCACCTTTGTTTTAGAGGATTTAGTCTCAGATTTAAATGTTAACACTCGGCCAGTTCGACTTAAGTTAAGCACGATGACTGCTATTAATACAGTCATAGAAAGTAAAACTGCTAGTGGTCTGCAGGTAAGGGGTCTGAACTCTGAAAGATTTATTAAGATACAGGAAGCTTATTCTCGTGACTTCATTCCTGTAGATAAGTCCCACATCCCCACCAGAAGTACGGCGCTTAAGTGGCCACATCTTCACCATTTGGCCTCAGAGTTGGCACCACTTCAGGACTGTGAAGTGGGACTTCTCATAGGCTATGACTGTCCTTTGGCTTTGGCTCCCCTAGAGGTGGTCACAGGGCATGATAATGAGCCTTTCGTACAGCGAACTGCTCTTGGGTGGAGTATTATAGGGTCAGCGAATCCTCACTTAGATAGGCAAGGCAGCCACAGTTTTGTGCATCGTCTAGCTGTAAAGGAAATCGCAGTACCTCCTGTCACAGATGTGTTGAGGGTGTTAGAATCAGATTTCAATGAGAGGAGCTATGAGGATAAGTATGTGTCGCAGGATGATGTCCGCTTCATACAGTTTCTTAGCAGCAATATAAGTCAGAATGAAGACGGACACTATCAAATGCCCCTTCCTTTTAAAGATGATAATCCACCTTCTTTACCAAACAACAAGAGACTTGCTACTGTTAGACTGCAACACCTAAAACGAAAGCTAAATGCTAATAAACAGTACCATGAACAGTACAGTGCTTTCATGGAGGAGGTAATCAGCAAAGGTGATGCAGAGCCAGCCCCTGTAGCTTCGGAGGGTAAGAACATTTGGTATATTCCTCATCATGGGGTATACCACCCGAGGAAGCCCGGAAAATTAAGAGTTGTTTTTGATTGCTCCGCAAAGTTCAGTGGCATCTCTCTAAATGACACCCTTCTTACAGGTCCTGACTTGATTAATTCTCTGGTGGGAGTTTTATGCCGTTTTAGAAAAGAACAGGTTGCTGTGATTTGTGACATCGAGAAAATGTTCCATCAGTTCCATGTTGCGCCAGAGACTCGGGACTACTTAAGGTTCCTTTGGTGGGAGGGGGGAAATTTAGATTCAGAGCCAAAAGAGTACAGAATGACGGTACATCTGTTCGGTGCTGCCTCATCACCCGGTTGTGCAAATTTTGGGTTGAAGTACCTTGCCCAGCAGCACAAGGCTGAGCATCCTGTTGCTGCAGGTTTTGTGGAGAGTAATTTTTACGTGGATGATGGTTTAGCCAGTGTTGCAACCGTCAAAGAGGCAAAAGATTTGATTGTTGAGGCTCAAGAACTGTGTAAGCGTGCTGGTCTAAGACTACACAAGTTTAATTCAAACAGTGAAGAAGTGCTTTCTTGTGTCGCTGCATCAGAAAGGGCATCAACAGCAGACCCTCTCAAGCTGAATCCAGAGGTAGCACCAGATTACATACTTGGGATTCAGTGGTCAATGCTTAATGACTCCTTTAGCTTTGATGTTAGTGCAAAGGACCGTTTTCCAACTCGGCGCAGTATTTTGTCAGCTGTTGCTTCCCTGTACGACCCACTTGGGTTCTTGGCTCCTTTTTCCTTAAGTGGACGAAAAATTTTGCAGGAGTTGTGTCAAAAGGGTATTGGGTGGGATGATCAGATACCAGAACACTTGCGTTTGCTGTGGGAGGAGTGGATTAATGGCCTCCAGGTATTGAAAGAAATAAAAAACCCCAGATGTTACTACCCCCCGAATTTTGGCAAAATACTAAGTGTAGAGTTACACCATTTCTGTGATGCCAGTAACACAGGCTATGGTTCGTGCTCGTATCTCAGATACAAAAATGACAAGGATGAAATCCACTGCAGTCTCGTCATGGCCAAGGCAAGGGTAGCTCCCACAAAGGTCACAAGCATTCCAAGGTTGGAACTTTCAGCAGCAGTGACATCAGCTAAAATAAGTGCAATGTTAAAGTCGGAGTTAAAGATGAAAATTGACAGGGAGTGTTTTTGGACTAACTCACAGGTTGTATTGGCTTACATTAACAATGAAGCTAGAAGATTTCATGTGTTTGTTTCAAACAGAGTGCAATTAATCAGAGAGCTCACAGATCCAAAGAATTGGCATCACGTGGAGACGCTGCAAAATCCTGCTGACCACGCCTCAAGAGGTCTTAGTGCTGCAGGCATCTCTACAAGCAACTGGTTATCAGGGCCAAACTTCATTTGGGAGAAAGAGGTGCATCCACCTCACAAACCCTCTACTGAGCTTCTTGTTGGTGACCCAGAGGTGAAATCAGTTCATGTGTCTGCGACAAAGGTTAGCCCACAAGCAGACATTTTACATCATCTGGAGAGGTTTTCCTCTTGGATCACACTGGTCAAAGTGATTGCTAGAATAAAAAGACTAGGCTCACGGTTAAAACAGGTTGAATTAGTTACAGTAGAAGAGCGCAAGGAAGCTGCAAAGATACTCGTCCAGCTCGTCCAGCAGCAAGCCTTTCCTGAGGAGCTCAGAGCTCTTAAAAAGGTAACAGTCGGTAACATTCAAAAATCCAGCCAGCTTTTTAATCTCAATCCTGTTCTGCATGATGGACTTCTTTGTGTTGGTGGGAGACTTACAGGGTCAACCCTTACTCAAGAACAGAAGCATCCAGTTATTCTCCCAAAGAATAGTCACATCACTAATTTGATTTTGTCTTATTACCATAATCAGATTCGCCATCAAGGCAGAAATCAAACATTGATGGAGCTCAGGACAAATGGGTTTTGGGTAATTGGTGGAAGCAAAACAGTTGCAAAATTAATACACAGTTGTGTGCAATGTCGCAGGCAGAGAAGACCAGCTGAGGAGCAAAAAATGTCTGAACTCCCTCATGAACGCTGTGAAGCTTCAGCCCCCTTTGAATTCTGTGGAATGGACTGTTTTGGTCCATTTGTTGTCAAAAATGGTCGCAAAGAGATCAAAAGATATGGGTTAATTTTTACATGCCTTGCTTCTAGAGCTGTACATATTGAAATGTTGGATGATTTGTCTTCAAGTGCTTTCATTAATGCTTTAAGATGTTTCATTTGTCTCAGAGGAGCAGTGTCTCAACTGCGTTGTGATCAAGGAACAAACTTCATTGGAGCCAACAATGAGTTCAAAGAGGGGCTGAAGCAATCTGAAGTTGGAGCAATTGAGGCATTTCTGGCTGAAAAGCAGTGCAAGTTTGTTTTCAATGCACCCTCAGCAAGTCACACTGGTGGTGTTTGGGAACGACAGATCCGCACTATCCGTAATGTTCTCAATGGAACAATTTCTCAGTGTTCAAGAGGTATAGATGACTCCTCTCTCAGAACTCTTTTCTATGAAGCAATGGCTATTGTTAACAGCCGCCCTTTGAGTGTGCATACTCTTAATGATCCAGCATCTTTGGAGCCCTTGAACTCCAAATCATTTAATTTTAATGAAATCCAAGATCGCGCTGCCACCTCCTGGTAATTTTCTTAAGGAGGATCTGTATGCAGTAAAAAGGTGGCGCAGAGTTCAGTACTTGACAGAACAGTTCTGGAGCTGATGGAGGAAGGAGTACCTCTTAAACATCTCTTTGAGACAGAAGTGGTTGGTTCCTAAGCCCAACTTAAAAGTCAATGACACTGTTATTATTAAAGATGATGTACTTCCAAGAAATGAGTGGCGTTTGGGGAGAGTGGTTGAAGCTACAGCAAGTTGTGATGGGTTAGTGCGACGAGTCAAAGTGCAGATTGGAGATCGAAAGATTGCATCAAAAAGGGAGCAGCCCTTCAAACCAACAATTATCGAACGGCCTATTCAAAAATTAGTGCTGCTTCTAGAAAGTAAGTAGGATTATTCTGTGCTGAATATGGAAATCTATCTCCCTCATACCAGACATCATTTATTCATTTATGTTCAGTTTGTATCTGTTGAGGTTTTTATTGATTTATTGTTAAATCCTGTTAAATTTACATTTGCTGACCTTGCAATTTAAATTCAAACATGATTTGGTGGGAGTGTAAGTGCCCGGAGTGTGGGTGGCCCCCTGCTGTTTGGGAGCACCTATTTTCTGTGCTCCGGAAATGTTATAAAGGTCAGGGAGGTGTCGTCACACGCCAGATTTGTTTGTTGCCCGGAGCCTTCGTGTGTGCACGTGCAAACAGAAATGTAAAAGGTATGTAGCTGCCTTAACTATGTAAACTTGTTTTGATTTTTTTTTGTTTGTTGTTCATGCTTTTAATTGTATTATGGTGTTGTTTATCAGCAGTGAATGATGACAAGCGGGGTTTTTTGTTGTCTGCATTCTTCTGCACATTTGGCAGGCGATTCGAGGTAAAGAATAGTATATTTTTCTAAACACATACCTCTATTTTTTCTAGCGCCTTCCATGCTTGTATATTAACTTATTAAATGAACTGAGAATTGTATTATTGTTGTTGATGTTTTGCACTGATATTGTATTTATTATGCCTAATATTGATGTTTGTATTTTGTAGTTTCACGGTGTCCAAATAAAGATGAATTTAAAGCACCAGTCGAACTCCGTCGCTGATTATTGATGCCGAGGGGCTGCTACACCACAAGTTGACTTGTGCTGCTGATTTCACACAAAGGTCCTGTTGAATCAACAACACTAACACCAGAAGAAAACACACCAGCTGACTTTGAACAAGTTCAGCTGACAAACATTCATGCATTTTCCTACATTCACTAATCTACAAATGGTGATTGATCCTAACACCTCAGCCTTCAAACTCTTCCACTCACCAGCAGTGAACCCTGGGCCTCCAAAATTTGCCATGACAAACCCTCCACTGACAGCCGCTCATCCTATACCTCAGCTCACACGTCTGCACATGGGAAAAAGTCCTCTTATCCCTGGTCCAATGATTTGGACAATCTTCTTGGTTGGATGTTGAGGTGGCTGGCTGGAGGTTGCTGGCAGAGGCTGCAGATCAACTTGTTCACTGATGGAGACCAGAAGGGACTAAGGATGAAGTATCAAGATTCTCTGACATTGAAGAAAAAAAAAATTTGACATTGCATGTGATGTTTTGAAGAATCACAAACATGAAATCAAGATAGAAAAGACCATGTCACTTACCACAAGTTGATTTGTGCTGCTGATTTCACACAAACGTCCTGTTGAATCAACAACACTCTTCCCAAAGAAGAAAACACACCAGCTGACTATGAACAAGTTCAGCTGACAAACATTCATGCATTCTCCTACATTCACTATCTACAAATGGTTATTGATCCTAACACCTCGGCTTTAAACACTTCCACTCACCAGCAGTGAACCCTGAGCCTCCAAAATTTGCCATGTCAAACCCTCCACTGACAGCCACTCATCCTATACCTCAGCTCACTCGTCTCCTCATGGGAAAAAGTCCTCTTCTTCTGGCCCGACTAATGGACAATCTTCTTGGTTGGATGTTGAGGTGGCTGGCTGGAGGTTGCTGGCAGAGGCTGCAGATCAACTTGTTCACTGATGGAGACCAGAAGGGACTAAGGATGAAGTATCAGGATTCTCTGACATTGACAAAAAAACAAAAGTTGACATTACATTTGATGTTGTGAAGAATCACACACATGAAATCAAGATACAAAAAACAATGTCACTTACCACAAATTGACTTGTGCTGAAGATTCACACAAAGGTCCTGGTGAATCAACAACACTAACACCAGAAGAAAACACACCAGCTGACTTTGAACCAGTTCAGCTGACAAACATTCATGCATTCTCCTACATTCACTATCTACAAATGGTGACTGATCCTAACACCTCAGCCTTCAAACTCTTGCACTCACCAGCAGTGAACCCTGGGCCTCGAAATTTGCCATGTCAAACCCTCCACTGACAGACACTCATCCTATACCTCAGCTCACTCGTCTTCCCATGGCAAAAAGTCCTCTTCTTCAGGCCACACTAATGGACAATCTTCTTGGTTGGATGTTGAGCTGGCTGGCTGGAGGTTGATGGCAGAGGCTGCAGATCAATTTGTTCACTGATGGAGACCAGAAGGGACTAAGGATGAAGTATCAGGACTCTCTGACATTGACAAAAAACAAAAGTACACATTGCATGTGATGTTGTGAAGAATCACACACATGAAATCAAGATATAAAAGACCATGTCACTTACCACAAGTTGACTTGTGCTGCTGATTTCACACAAAGGTCCTGTTGAATCAACAACACTCTTCCCAAAGAAGAAAACACACCAGCTGACTTTGAACAAGTTCAGCTGACAAACATTCATGCATTCACATTCAGCTACAAAATGGTTATTGATCCTAACACCTCAGCCTTCAAACTCTTCCACTCACCAGCAGTGAACCCTGGGCCTCCAAAATTTGCCATGTCAAACCCTCCACTGACAGCCACTCATCCTATACCTCAGCTCACTCGTCTCCTCATGGGAAAAAGTCCTCTTCTTCTGGCCCGACTAATGGACAATCTTCTTGGTTGGATGTTGAGGTGGCTGGCTGGAGGTTGCTGGCAGAGGCTGCAGATCAACTTGTTCACTGATGGAGACCAGAAGGGACTAAGGATGAAGTATCAGGATTCTCTGACATTGACAAAAAACAAAAGTTGACATTGCATGTGATGTTGTGAAGAATCACACACATGAAATCAAGATATAAAAGACCATGTCACTTACCACAAGTTGACTTGTGCTGCTGATTTCACACAAAGGTCCTGTTGAATCAACAACACTAATCCCAAAGAAGAAAACACACACCAGCTGACTTTGAACAAGTTCAGCTGACAAACATTCATGCATTCTCCTACATTCACTATCTACAAATGGTTATTGATCCTAACACCTCAGCCTTCAAACTCTTCCACTCACCAGCAGTGAACCCTGGGCCTCCAAAATTTGCCATGTCAAACCCTCCACTGACAGCCACTCATCCTATACCTCAGCTCACTCGTCTCCTCATGGGAAAAAGTCCTCTTCTTCAGGAACGACTAATGGACAATCTTCTTGGTTGGATGTTGAGGTGGCTGGCTGGAGGTTGCTGGCAGAGGCTGCAGATCAACTTGTTCACTGATGGAGACCAGAAGGGACTAAGGATGAAGTATCAGGATTCTCTGACATTGACAAAAACAAAAATTGACATTGCATGTGATGTTGTGAAGAATCACACACATGAAATCAAGATATAAAAGACCATGTCACTTACCACAAGTTGACTTGTGCTGCTGATTTCACACAAAGGTCCTGTTGAATCAACAACACTCTTCCCAAAGAAGAAAACACACCAGCTGACTTTGAACAAGTTCAGCTGACAAACATTCATGCATTCTCCTACATTCACTATCTACAAATGGTTACTGATCCTAACACCTCAGCCTTCAAACTCTTCCACTCACCAGCAGTGAACCCTGGGCCTCCAAAATTTGCCATGTCAAACCCTCCACTGACAGCCACTCATCCTATACCTCAGCTCACTCGTCTCCTCATGGAAAAAAGTCCTCTTCTTCTGGTCCAACAATTTGGACAATCTTCTTGGTTGGATGTTGAGGTGGCTGGCTGGAGGTTGCTGGCAGAGGCTGCAGATCAACTTGTTCACTGATGGAGACCAGAAGGGACTAAGGATGAAGTATCAGAACTATCTGACGTTGACAAAAAACAAAAGTACACATTGCATGTTATGTTGTGAAGAATCACACACATGAAATCAAGATATAAAGAACCATGTCACTTACCACAAGTTGACTTGTGCTGCTCATTTCACACAAAGGTCCTGTTGAATCAACAACACTAACCCCAGAAGAAAACACACCAGCTGACTTTGAACCAGTTCAGCTGACAAACATTCATGCATTCTCCTACATTCACTATCTACAAATGGTGACTGATCCTAACACCTCAGCCTTCAAACTCTTGCACTCACCAGCAGTGAACCCTGGGCCTCGAAATTTGCCATGTCAAACCCTCCACTGACAGACACTCATCCTATACCTCAGCTCACTCGTCTTCCCATGGCAAAAAGTCCTCTTCTTCTGGTCCAATGATTTGGACAATCTTCTTGGTTGGATGTTGAGGTGGCTGGCTGGAGGTTGCTGGCAGAGGCTGCAGATCAACTTGTTCACTGATGGAGACCAGAAGGGACTAAGGATGAAGTATCAGGATTCTCTGACAATGAAAAAAAAAACAAAAGTACACATTGCATGTGATGTTGTGGAGAATCACACACATGAAATCAAGATATAAAAGACCATGTCACTTACCACAAGTTGACTTGTGCTGCTAATTTCACATGACAGGTCCTGGTCGTGTATTCACGTATGGATGGGGGTTGAGGGATCAGCTATTTTCCTTCAGTGAAATCAGGTTAGAACTTGACTTTTTTATTAAAAGTCTGTCCAACAACTGAATTCATCAATGAGCATTTAGGTCAGTGCTTTGATGACGAGCTGTTGGATCCCTTGTTCAGAACCTGCAGCTGCATTTACAGTTCAGAGTTCACGAGGCTGTTATTTTATTGGCATTCACTGCATTAGAAACAGAGCAGATCTCTAATTACCTGAACAGGATCTCATGTTATTTTCTTGAACTGAATTTTCTTTGAAATATCTCATTACTAGTTATGAAATTCATCTTCATATTTGGACTGGTTTAAAAAAAACAGCTTTTTATCTTTGGTGTCACATTTCACATTAACTTATAAAACATGAGGAAATGAAAAGAAAAAAATCAGGGCTTTGAGACATTAATGTAAAAAAATAAATAAAGTAAAATAAAAAAATGACACGGTTTCAAAGATAAATGTAATCCTTGTGAGACTCACCCTCATGTTAAATCAGAACTCTATGGCCAACACAAACATGTCATAGATTTCTAAAATATCATCAAACTGTTGCTCTCACAGTTTCAAACACTCAGACTGTTTAAGATGGACCATAATAATGAAGAAGACCTTACCCAGACAACAGAGGGGACCTACGCCTCTGGGACACCTCTGTCAGGATGTCTTCATGACACAGCAATCCCTCTGTCCTTTGTTTGTTGGGGGTGGGCTTTTCTCACAGGACATCATCATGTTTTGGTCAGAGGAATTCCCACAATACACTGGGGCTATTTTCCCATAGCTGGGGCAGTGGTTGATAGGTTCTGGGGCCAGTTTTTGGCGGCCCTGAATACTCTATCTCTGGGGACCACCGCTGCTCCGAGATCCCCTGCAGTTTAGCCTGGGACTGAGAGACCCAGTTTCCATGTGTGGCCACGAGGAGGCACTGCAGGAGTCTTGGTGGTGGAGAGTCTGAGAAGAGAGGAGAAGACCTGGACCACGTTCTCCTGGTTCTCCTCTCTTCTCCTCTGTACAGGAGCAAGCGGAGTCAGCAGTACTGACGACCAAAGCTCTATAGAGTACAGAAGTGCAGCAGACTGTCCACACACCCTGTGTGCATGCACACACACACACACCATTCACACACCATTCACACAAGAGTCATTCAACATTCACACAACATTCATTCAACATCCACACATGCTCATCACATTCAAACATCATTCTTACATCATTCACACAAGCACAGCACGAGACATCACAAGACATCACAGCACGAGACATCACAGCACGAGACATCAAAACACAAGCTAACATCGAACAAGTAACATATATTTTTGGGTTTTCTTTGTTTTTCAGACATAAAGACAGAAGACATAACAACATATCACCTAACAAAACACATTGAACATTTGACTTTTTTTGTAGTTTTTGTTTTTAGCTAGACATAAAGACAAAACACATAAGAACACGCCACATTCTAAAAACACATGGAACATAGAACAATTTTTAACACAAAGACCAAAGACATAAGAGCAGGTCACCTAACGAAAACACATGTAACATTTAACATATATCTTTTTTTTAATATACAGACAAAGGACATAAAAAAACATCACATTACATAAGACAAAACACAACACATCAGAAGACATCACAACACATGTTTATTATAGGAGTGTGGGCGGAGACAAAAGACCCTGAGAAGGAGGGAGGGTCCTGAAGAGGAGGAACAGACAAAGCTGGGGGAGGTGGAGTCAGAGAAGAGAGAGAAGAAATTGAGTCAGAACCTGAGGAGGAAGAGAAGATTGGGGAGGGGAAAACTGGTAAGAACAATGAGGAGGGTTGGGATAGTCAAGATCAGAGTCAGAGTCAGAGTCTGAGAAGGAGACAGAAGACTCAGAGGTGCTCGGAGACATCTGAGGGGAAAAGACTCAGAGGAGGAAGGAGGAGTCTCATGAAGATAAGGAGACTGAGGAGGTGTCTGGGGAGGTAAAGGAGAATGAGAGGGAGAGATCTGATCCAGGAAAGGGGAGGATGGAGTCAGATGAGGGGAAGAAAGGTCAGACAGGGAGATGTATTAGGGAGGACAAGACTTAAAGGGGTTAGGAGGGGTCTGGGGAGGCAAAGGAGGCTGAGAAAGAGAGAGGCGCTTCCTTGGAGGTGCGCCCTCTGCCTCCTCAGCAGGTCTCTTGCTTGACCCAGCACGCTGTTGGTCCCTTTTCAGCATTAAAACCCTTAAGTTATTTACCCACCTTGGCTTGGAGGTCTGAATGTCTGAAGGGTTCTGGACCCCAGGGTTGAAAGCCGGGGCCGGAAGAACAGCTGGATCACAGACATCCTTAGATGTAGCACCCTTGGGGGGAAGTCGCATCAGAGAAGGGAGAGAAGATTTAGGGGGCAAGTTATGGGACAGGGAAATGCGCCGAGAGGGGGTGTGGGTGGAAACAAAAGACCCTGAATAACAGGGAGGGTCCTGAAGAGGAAGAGGAGACAGAGGAGGGGGAGGTGGAGTCAAAGAAGAGGGAGAAGAATCTGAGTCTGAGAAGGAGACAGAAGACTCAGAGGTGCTAGGAGACATCTGAGGGGGACAAGACTCAGGGGAGGAAGGAGGGGTCTCATGAAGATAAGGAGACTGAGGAGGTGTCTGGGGAGGTAAAGGAGAATGACAGGGAGAGAACTGATCCTGGAAACGGGGGGATGGAGTCAGGCAAGGGGAAGAAAGGTCAGACAGGGAGATGTTTGAGGGAGAACAAGACTTAAAGGTGTTAGGAGGGTCCTGGGGAGGCAAAGGAGGCTGAGAAAGAGAGAGGCACTTCCTTGGAGGTGCGCCCTCTGCCTCCTCAGCAGGTCTCTTGCTTGACCCAGCACGCTGTTGGTCCCTTTTCAGCATTAAAACCCTCAAGTTCTCTACCCACCTTGGCTTGGAGGTCTGAATGTCTGAAGGGTTCTGGACCCCAGGGTTGAAAGCCGGGGCCGGAAGAACAGCTGGATCACAGACATCCTTAGATGTAGCACCCTTGGGGGGAAGTCGAGTCAGAGAAGGGAGAGAAGATTTAGGGGGCAAGGTATGGGACAGGGAAATGCGCCGAGAGGGGGTGCTGGTGGAGACACAAGACCCTGAAAAACAGGGAGGGTCGTGAAGAGGAGGAGGAGACAGAGGTGGGGGAGGTGGAGTCAAAGAAGGGGGAGAAGAATCTGAGTCTGAGAAGGAGACAGAAGACTCAGAGGTGCTAGGAGACATCTGAGGGGGACAAGACTCAGGGGAGGAAGGAGGGGTCTCATGAAGATAAGGAGACTGAGGAGGTGTCTGGGGAGGTAAAGGAGAATGAGAAGGAGAGAACTGATCCTGGAAACGGGGGGATGGAGTCAGGCAAGGGGAAGAAAGGTCAGACAGGGAGATGTTTGAGGGAGAACAAGACCTAAAGGTGTTAGGAGGGGTCTGGGGAGGCAAAGGAGGCTGAGAAAGAGAGAGGCGCTTCCTTGGAGGTGCGCCCTCTGCCTCCTCAGCAGGTCTCTTGCTTGACCCAGCACGCTGTTGGTTCCTTTTCAGCATTAAAACCCTCAAGTTCTCTACCCACCTTGGCTTGGAGGTCTGAATGTCTGAAGGGTTCTGGACCCCAGGGTTGAAAGCCGGGGCCGGAAGAACAGCTGGATCACAGACATCCTTAGGTGTAGAACCTTTGGGGGGAGGTCCCATCAGAGAAGGGAGAGAAGATTTAGGGGGCAAGTTATGGGACAAGGAAATGCGCCGAGAGGGGGTGTGGGTGGAGACAAAAGACCCTGAATAACAGGGAGGGTCCTGAAGAGGAGGAGGAGACAGAGGTGGGGGAGGTGGAGTCAAAGAAGGGGGAGAAGAATCTGAGTCTGAGATAGAGTCTGAGTCAGAGTCTGAGTCTGAGAAGGAGACAGAAGACTCAGAGGTGCCAGGAGACATCTGAGGGGGACAAGACTCAGGGGAGGAAGGAGGAGTCTCATGAAGATAAGGAGACTGAGGAGGTGTCTGGGGAGGTAAAGGAAAATGAGAAGGAGAGAACTGATCCTGGAAACGGGGGGATGGAGTCAGATGAGGGGAAGAAAGGTCAGACAGGGAGATGTATGAGGGAGAACAAGACCTAAAGGTGTTAGGAGGGGTCTGGGGAGGCAAAGGAGGCTGAGAAAGAGCCAGAAGCTTCCTTGGAGGTGCGCCCTCTGCCTCCTCAGCAGGTCTCTTACCTGACCCAGCACGCTGTTGGTCCCTTTTCAGCATTAAAACCCTCAAGTTCTCTACCCACCTAGGCTTGGAGGTCTGAATGTCTGAAGGGTTCTGGACCCCAGGGTTAAACATCATAATCATGAATATTTTCTTCATAATTTTAATACTTTCTGAAATTATTTTGACTGTTTTTAATCTTTAATCTAATCATTTCACAGTTTAAACTCATAAGAAGGACCTACAAATTCAGATTTGCTTTTCATCAGCGCTGAGGTAGTTTCCGGTTGTTGTGTTGTGGAAATGTTCTTCCACAGTGATGCTTCAAAAGTTATTAAAGAAACAGGATATCAACATTCGGCTAGTTCTCTGCAGATAATTGGATATATACCAACAACCAAAGAACAAACAGAATTTTTAAGGTCAAGGAAGAGTTGTCATTTTATCACCTTAATGTTGACAGTTTATTGATATTTAAATTAACTTCAGGGACACACTGAGTGAGAGGGAGGGCACTGTGTGTCCACAGTCACACCTTCACTGCTCAAACTGCACATTAAAAGGCAGACATCATAATATTACCTCTAAGTAATTAAAATATAGTCACATATATCTTTTATGCATTTCAAAGGACCACATCGATATTCTGAAACCTAAATGCACATAATGATAGATGGCTGAAGAAACTACAAACTGATTAGAGGAAGGTCAGAGCTTTCATCAACATTCAACAGATTGAGAAAATAACAGTAAAAGAATTATAGCTGAGTTCATATGGAAAATAAAATGCAAACTCTAATCTAACCCAAAGTTACCATTATGGTTACCTCAACACTCTACAGTGACTTTCAACATTATTAAGCATCAAATGTTATTATTTTGTTTATTTTCTGATATGTACTCATGACTCATAAATTAACATGAGCTCAGCATATTACAACAACTGGATAAAACAGTGAACAACATTATCACTGAAAATTAAACCTGCAATCTGTTTTTCAAACAACATTCATTTAAACTACATTGATACACTGTTCTCTTCACCAGAATGCTGTTTTTGTCATTTAATCAACATATCTTAAAAAAACTCAGCATATTTCACAGCTCTAGTACAGACCAAAACGAGATTAAAGCAGCTATTTTATCGTTTTCATTCTAGTCTTTATATGTTGTCTGTCTTCAGGTGGTGAGCAGTCAATCTACTAAAATTATACTGCAACAACCTAAAAAAAAGACTTAGACTAATCTAACCTGGAACACAGAGGACCATCGGCTGCAGAAATCCATCCAAAATGATATTTCTTTAACAGTTATCAGCCCAATAAGTGTTTTAATGATTTAAAACAGTAACAAAATGAAGGTGTAGAAATACATAGCCTCGCTTCAAACTGTTCAGCTAACTGTTGTCTTGGGCTCATCGACCGTTTTTTACCACATTTCTTGACTAGTTAATTTCACTTACAATATTCTCTCAATATTCCAACAAAACTTGATTAATAAACCAAAAAAGTGTCATTTCAGGACATTTTATTAAGTCTGTTGGCATGTTGCTTTTTACATTCGAAAGGTTCTGACTCTTGCCCAGACACATGGAGTTCAATATAATCATATTTCTTACATTTCTCGAGCAAAGATCGACTTTCTCCATTTTTCTGATGGTCGGTCGATGAACTTTGGCTGCAGCAACTTTTTCAACTCTGGTCTTGAGGCAGGAAATGATTTTAAAACCGTCTGAATGTCTTCACGGACTCGGTTTGTGAGGTTTGGTTGGTTGCTATTCTTCAAATGAATTTAATGTTGACATAGAAACCAACATCCAACGTCAATCACGTTCTGACGTCTCTGACGTCATTGCGTAATAACGGCTCCATCGACTGTGTAATTGAATAACAGCCTGACTGTTTGTTTTTACACATCATTGGAGCTCCGCGTTTTCTTTCCTATCTTGTTCTTTTTATTCCGCGAAAAAACAACAAACAATATTTTTTAGAATTCCTGGCTCAATTCTGCAAAAACATTTTAAAACCTCCGAAAACCTTTGAAAGTCAAAATTGTAAATAAATATTTGCTGTCTCATTATTTTACATATTTGCCTTTCAATCCTTAAAGCTTAAGACTGTGTGTGCTTCTTTTAGTCCACTTGGATTTTTAGTGTAAGAATCTGTGTATAATCTCAATCTTTCAAACAGGATCAGGTGAAAGACATATTTTACATAGCAAAGGCAGAGACAAGCGGGGCTGTCTGAGGTTTTAGACTGTAATGATATAAGATTTGTTTTTTCAGTGTTGTATGACCATAGAGACAAAACACAAAATCAAAATGAAGTGGAAATATCACACAACTTAAAACAAATCATACACAGATCAATAATGAACAAACCTTTTCCACCTGATTATTGTAGTTAAGCCTCCACCATAGAGGGAAACAAAATCTAAGGATGTAGGGAAATTTAAAGTAAAAGCTATTAACAAATTTACAGCTATGTAGATCTGTTACATCTAAATAGTTGTGATGCATTGCATCTACTTTTTGAAGCTGATTTTGTCTCAAATGTTCAATAGGTCAGCTAGTTTTCTGAAAACAATTAGTCTACCTAAAACCTGGGGGCAGCAACTACTGTTCATACTGTATTTTTAAAAGCAAACTCAAGACCTACTTTTAGTATAGCTTTTAACTAATGATATTTATTACCTGAATTTCTTTGCAATATACTACTCTAGCATATTTCATTAGGCATTTGGCGGTTGTCTGTCTCATTGACACATATTATTTATTTGTACATTTGATTATTTTCCCTTTATTTTTAGTTAATTTCTTATCATGATTGTTAATTATCATTTTAGTCTTAGCTCCTGTGTTGCCTCAATTTTAATTCAAGATAGCGTCCCCTCAGTCCTCTATTTCTGTTTTCTGTTATTCTTCTCTTAAAGCCGATGTGTGTGTGTGTGTGTGTGTGTGTGTGTGTGTGTGTGTGTGTGAGTGTGTGTGTGTGTGTGTCTGTGAGTGTGCGTGTTGCTTGATCATGCATTTTCTTTCCATTCAGTTTTGTACTTTTATTTATTCTAATTTTATTTCAAATTAGAACTGTGTGCTACAATATTTTCTGTGAAAAGTGCTGAACAAAAAGCTTGACTGATGCATGACTGGTAAATATATGCCAACACCAAAACATCAAAAAAGATTTTTGATGTAAGGAAAGAGTTTTTCTTTCTATCACCTTCATGTTCACAGTGAACTGATTTTTTTAAACCAGCTTCAAGGACACAATGAGTGATAGGGAGGGTGTGTGCCCCCCCAGCACATGTTGCCCATCATTGCTCAAACTACACATTAAAAGGTAGACATTATGCATTACTTCAAAAAAATAGTTTCACATATCTGTCATACCATTTTAAAAGACCAAATCTATATTTAAAAACAAGAAAGCACATGACAGTAGATGGTTGAAGCAGCTATAAAAGGAATCAGGGTCAGTCCGACCTTTTTTAAACTGAATAGTCAGGGCAAATACCAAGAAATAAATCAAATGATAATCAACATCTAAATTAAAAACCATACTCTGCTCCTGTTATCAGCATTACAATAGGCTGCTCTAAACACTTCTAACACTCATTTAAGTAAGCACTGAAGTTACCTCAACACTCTATTATTTCTTTTCTGATAAGCACACATGACTTTATAATCTGAACCTAGTAAAGATTAAAAAAATCTCAAGGACCGATAAATTAAGATCAGCTCAGCATTTTACATTAACTGGATAAAACAATAAACAAACTTTATATTGAAAATTAAACCTGCATCTGTTTGCCATACAACTTTCATTTAAACTACATTGATACACTGTTCTCTTCACGAGAATGCTCTTTTTATAAATTTACCTACATACCGTTATCCTAAAAAAAACTCGACATACAATATTTCACAGATTCAGACCAGAACGAGATTCAAAGCAGCTATTTTATTAATTTCATTCAAGTCTTTAAATGTTTTCTGTCTTCAGGTAGTGAGCAGTCAATCTATTAAAGTTACACCTCAACAAGCCAAAAAAATACTTACACTAATCTAACAAGGAACACAGAGGACTATCTGCTCCAGAAAAAGAAAAACTTAAAAATGCAGTTCTGTCTAACACAATACTTTTAAAATAACTTTGTTCAAAAGTTGTTTGGCACTAGAGGTCATTGTGGCTCTTCATCCATTCTCCAGTATGTGAGAGAATTTCTCACTTTTAAGCATAGAGGCTAATATATGACTGCACTACTGAAATATTTCAATATAAACCCAGAGACATTGTCCCAAATTACTATACCACGTTTTTTGATTTGAGACAGCAAGAAAATGTCCAAATGAAAAAAATGAAAACACCACAAAACAGTGCTTTTTTTATTTTAATACATCATTTTATCATACATCTTAGAATAGCTTAAACACACAGTTAATTGGTCATACAAATTTAACAGCCTTACATTAAATTCCAACAAAAACATTCAATTTTCCGTACAAGTTTGGCAAGAGTCTCTGTCAGTAACGCCATCATCACCTCTGTGAGAGGATTTATTCTTTTTCTCATAATAACGAGATCGTGATCTTAATTACGAGATAAGGTGTCTAATTTTTTTTTTATTCAGTGAATGCAATGACGTACTTCTGTAGTAAATGTAGGCTATAGTTAAGCCTCTTTTCACATCTGACCTTGAGGTAGCATTAAGCTAAAGCGACATCTCTAAAAATGATCAGTAACAAGAATGTTTACAGTTTGAGCTAATGTTGGGAAATTTATGGAGTTTAATCTGACGTACAAGTGCTGCCTTCCACAATTATTAAAACAGAGTGACTGACATTAAAAGATAACTGTTGACAGAATTTTTCCATCATTGTTATGAGCAATATTTGAGTTATTAGTATTTTGAAATTATATTTCTCTGTTTGCCATTTTTTAATGTTAAAAATAAAAGTGTTAAAAAAGCCTGTGGTGCGTGGTTTTAAATCAGTGAATAATTGTGAAGTAAAGTTGAAATTTAAACATCTATTAAAATAATCCTGATCATCATTATTGCTGAATCGAGTAGCCACTAGTGAGAGCCACGTTTTAAGAAGAAGATTCAAGAAAAATGCAGGAAAATTTCTGCAGAAAAGGTCACAAATAGATTGACATTGGGGAACGGCTCAATAATGAACAAATTAAATATAATAAATAATGGAGAATTTATTAACTTAGAGCATGTTGTTAAGAGTACACAAAATGATCAAACAGGAAACAGATCTTAAAACAGCATAAATCATTTAAAATACCTGTGCTCTATAGCTGTACAAAATATATCCTGTTGGAGCAGGCCATAGAATAAATTAAGTTTATGCTCTGATGAGGTTAAGTGGATTCAACAAAATATAAAAAATGACACAAAAAAAAACTGAGGGAATGAATCAAATGAATGAATAAAATCTGAATAAATTGAAAATAAATAACTCCTACATTGTGACACTTTTAGCTTCTCTGATTACATTAATGAGTTTTGCTGCCTGGACGGATTTACTGACCACGGGGATTTGTTTTCTAATTAAAGTCTGAGTTTAAATGTTGTGTTATTATCTGGGATTCTCTTCTGACTTTACTTGATCTGTTTATTTCTATGTTTGGTTAGTTTTTGCAGAGAAGAAGGACATTAGCCCAAAGTGTGAGAAAACACACCAGCTGACTTTGAACAAGTTCAGCTGACAAACATTCATGCATTCTCCTACATTCACTATCTACAAATGGTTATTGATCCTAACACATCAGCCTTCAAACTCTTCCACTCACCAGCAGAGAACCCTGGGCCTCCAAAATTTGCCAGCCACTCATCCTATACCTCAGCTCACTCATCTCCTCATGGGAAAAAGTCCTCATCTTCTGGCCCGACTAATGGACAATCTTCTTGGTTGGATGTTGAGGTGGCGGGCTGGAGGTTGCTGGAAGAGGCTGCAGATCAACTTGTTCACTGATGGAGACCAGAAGGGACGAAGGATGAAGTATCAGGATTCTCTGAAATTAACAGAAAAAAAAAGAAAACAAAAGTTGACATTGCATGAGAGGTTGTCAAGAATCACATACATGAACTCAAGATATAAAAGACCATGTCACTTACCACAAGTTGACTTGTGCTGCTGATTTCAAACAAAGGTCCTGTTAAATCAACAACAACACTAACCCCAAAGATGAAAAACACACAATGACAAAAAGCTGCAGCTCACAAAGATTCCTACATTAACTATCAATAAATGGTAACTGATCCTGACACCTCAGCCTTCAAACCCTTCCACTAACCAGCAGTGAACCCTGGGCCTCCAAAATTTGCCATGTCAAGCCAACCACTGACAGCCACTCATCCTATACCTCAGCTCACTAGTCTCCTCATGGGAAAAAGTCCTCTTCTCCTGGTCCAATGATTTGGACAATCTTCTTGGTTGGATGTTGAGGTGGCTGGCTGGAGGTTGCTGGCAGAGGCTGCAGATCAACTTGTTCACTGATGGAGACCAGAAGGGACTAAGGATGAAGTATCAGGATTCTCTGACACAGTGAAAAAAAAACAAACAATGATTAATTGCATGTGATGTTGTGAAGAATCACACCAATGTTATCAAGATATAAAAGACCATGTCACTTACCACAAGTTGACTTGTGCTGCTGATTTCACACAAAGGTCCTGTTGAATCAACAACACTCTTCCCAAAGAATCAAACACACCAGCTGACTTTGAACAAGTTCAGCTGACAAACATTCATGCATTCTCCTACATTCACTATCTACAAATGGTTATTGATCCTAACACCTCAGCCTTCAAACTCTTCCACTCACCAGCAGTGAACCCTGGGCCTCCAAAATTTGCCATGTCAAACCCTCCACTGACAGCCACTCATCCTACACCTCAGCTCACTCGTTTCCCCAAGGAAAAAAGTCCTCTTCTTCTGGCCCGACTAATGGACAATCTTCTTGGTTGGATGTTGAGGTGGCTGGCTGGAGGTTGCTGGCAGAGGCTGCAGATCAACTTGTTCACTGATGGAGACCAGAAGGGACTAAGGATGAAGTATCAGGATTCTCTGACATTGACAAAAACCAAAAGATCACATTGTATGTGATGTTGTGAAGAATCACACCCATGTTATCAAGACATAAAAGACCATGTCACTTACCACAAGTTGACCTGTGCTGCTGATTTCACACAAAGGTCCTGTTGAATCAACAACACTCTTCCCAAAGAAGAAAACACACCAGCTGACTTTGAACAAGTTCAGCTGACAAACATTCATGCATTCTCCTACATTCACTATCTACAAATGGTTCCTGATCCTAACACCTCAGCCTTCAAACTCTTCCACTCACCAGCAGTGAACCCTGGGCCTCCAAAATTTGCCATGTCAAACCCTCCACTGACAGCCACTCATCCTATACCTCAGCTCACTCGTCTCCTCATGGGAAAAAGTCCTCTTCTTCTGGTCCAATGATTTGGACAATGTTCTTGGTTGGATGTTGAGGTGGCTGGCTGGAGGTTGCTGGCAGAGGCTGCAGATCAACTTGTTCACTGATGGAGACCAGAAGGGACTAAGGATGAAGTATCAGGATTCTCTGACAGTGAAAAAAAAAAACAAAAGTTCACATTGCATGTGATGTTGTGAAGAATCACACCCATGTTATCAAGATATAAAAAACCATGTCACTTACCACAAGTTGACCTGTGCTGCTGATTTCACACAAAGGTCCTGTTGAATCAACAACACTCTTCCCAAAGAAGAAAACACACCAGCTGACTTTGAACAAGTTCAGCTGACAAACATTCATGCATTCACTATCTACAAATGGTTATTGATCCTAACACCTCAGCCTTCAAACTCTTCCACTCACCAGCAGTGAACCCTGGGCCTCCAAAATTTGCCATGTCAAACCCTCCACTGACAGCCACTCATCCTATACCTCAGCTCACTCGTCTCCTCATGGGAAAAAGTCCTCTTCTTCTGGTCCAATGATTTGGACAATTTTCTTGGTTGGATGTTGAGGTGGCTGGCTGGAGGTTGCTGGCAGAGGCTGCAGATCAACTTGTTCACTGATGGAGACCAGAAGGGACTAAGGATGAAGTATCAGGATTCTCTGACATTGACAAAAAACAAAAGTTGACATTGCATGTGATGTTTTGAAGAATCACACACATGAAATCAAGATATAAAAAACCATGTCACTTACCACAAGTTGACTTGTGCTGCTGATTTCACACAAAGGTCCTGTTGAATCAACAACACTCTTCCCAAAAGAGAAAACACACCAGCTGACTTTGAACCAGTTCAGCTGACAAACATTCATGCATTCTCCTACATTCACTATCTACAAATGGTTATTGATCCTAACACCTCAGCCTTCAAACTCTTCCACTCACAAGCAGTGAACCCTGGGCCTCAAAAATTTGCCATGTCAAACCCTCCACTGACAGCCACTCATCCTATACCTCAGCTCACTTGTCTCCTCATGGGAAAAAGTCCTCTTCTTCTGGTCCAATGATTTGGACAATCGTCTTGGTTGGATGTTGAGGTGGCTGGCTGGAGGTTGCTGGCAGAGGCTGCAGATCAACTTGTTCACTGATGGAGACCAGAAGGGACTAAGGATGAAGTATCAGGATTATCTGACATTAAAAAAAAAACAAAAGTTGACATTGCATGTGATGTCGTGAAGAATCACACACATGAAATCAAGATATAAAAGACCATGTCACTTACCACAAGTTGACACGTGCTGCTGATTTCACACAAAGGTCCTGTTGAATCAACAACACTCTTCCCAAAAGAGAAAACACACCAGCTGACTTTGAACCAGTTCAGCTGACAAACATTCATGCATTCTCCTACATTCACTATCTACAAATGGTTATTGATCCTAACACCTCAGCCTTCAAACTCTTCTACTCACCAGCAGTGAACCCTGGGCCTCCAAAATTTGCCATGTCAAACCCTCCACTGACAGCCACTCATCCTATACCTCAGCTCACTCGTCTCCTCATGGGAAAAAGTCCTCTTCTCCTAGTCCAACGATTTGGACAATGTTCTTGGTTGGATGTTGAGGTGGCTGGCTGGAGGTTGTTGGCAGAGGCTACAGATCAACTTGTTCACTGATGGAGACCAGAAGGGACTAAGGATGAAGTATCAGGATTCTCTGACATTGA
The DNA here is from genome assembly GCA_036419115.1 of Scarus forsteni. Taxonomy (NCBI): domain Eukaryota; kingdom Metazoa; phylum Chordata; class Actinopteri; order Labriformes; family Labridae; genus Scarus; species Scarus forsteni. Next base: position 422,921 of record JAZDUH010000506.1, read on the forward strand.
CAAAAAAATAAAAGTTTTACATTGCATTTGATGTTTTGAAGAATCACACACATAAACTCAAGATATAAAAGACCATGTCACTTACCACAAGTTGACTTGTGCTGCTTATTTCACACAAAGGTCCTGTTGAATCAACAACACTCTTCCCAAAGAATCAAACACACCAGCTGACTTTGAACAGGTTCAGCTGACAAACATTCATGCATTCTCCTACATTCACTATCTACAAATGGTTATTGATCCAAACACCTCAGCCTTCAAACTCTTCTACTCACCAGCAGTGAACCCTGGGCCTCCAAAATTTGCCATGTCAAACCCTCCACTGACAGCCACTCATCCTATACCTCAGCTCACTCGTCTCCTCATGGGAAAAAGTCCTCTTCTCCTAGTCCAACGATTTGGACAATCTTCTTGGTTGGATGTTGAGGTGGCTGGCTGGAGGTTGCTGGCAGAGGCTGCAGATCAATTTGTTCACTGATGGAGACCAGAAGGGACTAAGGATGAAGTATCAGGATTCTCTGACATTGAAAAAAAAACAAAAGTTGAGATTGCATGTGATGTTGTGAAGAATCACACACATGAAATCAAGATATAAAAAACAATGTCACTTACCACAAGTTGACTTGTCCTGAAGATTTCACACAAAGGTCCTGTTGAATCAAAAAACATTCTTCCCAAAGAACAAAACACATCAGCTGACTTTGAACAAGATCAGCTAACAAACATTCATGCATTCTCCTAAAAACACTTTCTACAAATGGTTCCTGATCCAAACACCTCAGCCTTCAAACTCCTCCACTCACCAGCAGTGAACCCTGGGCCTCCAAAATTTGCCATGTCAGACCCTCCACTGACAGCCACTCATCCTGGTCCAAAAATTTGGACAATCTTCTTGGTTGGATGTTGAGGTGGCTGGCTGGAGGTTGCTGGCAGAGGCTGCAGATCAACTTGTTCACTGATGGAGACCAGAAGGGACTAAGGGTGAAGTATCAGGATTCTCTGACATTGACAAAAACCAAAAGTAGACATTGCACTAGTTATGAAATTCAGCTTCATATTTGGACTGGTTTAAAAAAAAACAGCTTTTTATCTTTGGTGTCACATTTCACATTAACTTATAAAACATGAGGAAATGAAAAGAAAAAAATCAGGGCTTTGAGACATTAATGTAAATAAATAAATAAAGTAAAATAAAAAAATGACACGGTTTCAAAGATAAATGTAATCCTTGTGAGAATTACCCTCATGTTAAATCAGAACTCTATGGCCAACACAAACATGTCATAGATTTCTAAAATATCATCAAACTGATGCTCTCACAGTTTCAAACACTCAGACTGTTTAAGATGGACCATAATAATGAAGAAGACCTTACCCAGACCACAGAGGGGACCTGCGCCTCTGGGACACCTCTGTCAGGATGTCTTCATGACACAGCAATCCCTCTGTCCTTTGTTTGTTGGGGGTGGGCTTTTCTCACAGGACATCATCATGATTTGGTCAGAGGAATTCCCACAATACACTGGGGCTATTTTCCCATAGCTGGGGCAGTGGTTGATAGGTTCTGGGGCCAGTTTTTGGCGGCCCTGAATACTCTATCTCTGGGGACCACCGCTGCTCCGAGATCCTGCAGTTTAGCCTGGGACTGAGAGACCCAGTTTCCATGTGTGTACGAGGAGGCACTGCAGGAGTCTTGGTGGTGGAGAGTCTGAGAAGAGAGGAGAAGACCTGGACCACGTTCTCCTGGTTCTCCTCTCTTCTCCTCTGTACAGGAGCAAGCGGAGTCAGCAGTACTGACGACCAAAGCTCTATAGAGTACAGAAGTGCAGCAGACTGTCCACACACCCTGTGTGCATGCACACACACACACACCATTCACACACCATTCACACAAAAGTCATTCAACATTCACACAACATTCATTCAACATCCACACATGCTCATCACATTCAAACATCATTCTTACATCATTCACACAAGCACAGCACGAGACATCACAGCACGAGACATCACAGCACGAGACATCAAAACACAAGCTAACATCGTACAAGTAACATATATTTTGGGGTTTTTCTTTGTTTTTCAGACATAAAGACAGAAGACATAACAACATATCACCTAACAAAACACATTGAACATTTGACTTTTTTTGTAGTTTTTGTTTTTAGCTAGACATAAAGACAGAACACATAAGAACACGCCACATTCTAAAAACACATGGAACATATAACAATTTTTAACACAAAGACCAAAGACATAAGAGCAGGTCACCTAACGAAAACACATGTAACATTTAACATATATCTTTTTTTTCTTTTTTTTTAATATACAGACAAAGGACATAAAAAAACATCACATTACATAAGACAAAACACAACACATCAGAAGACATCACAACACATGTTTATTATAGGGGTGTGGGCGGAGACAAAAGACCCTGAGAAGGAGGGAGTGTCCTGAAGAGGAGGAACAGACAAAGCTGGGGGAGGTGGAGTCAGAGAGAGAAAAGAAATTGAGTCAGAACATGAGAAGGAAAACAAGATTGGGGAGAGGAAAACTGGTAAGAGCAATGAGGAGGGTTGGGATAGTCAAGATCAGAGTCAGAGTCAGGGTCTGAGAAGGAGACAGAAGACTCAGAGGTGCTCGAGGAGACATCTGAGGGGACAAGACTCAGAGGAGGAAGGGGAGTCTCATGAAGATAAGGAGACTGAGGAGGTGTCTGGGCAGGTAAAGGAGAATGAGAAGGAGAGAACTCTGATCCTGAAAGGGGGGATGGAGTCAGGCAAGGGGAAGAAAGGTCAGACAGGGAGATGTATTGAGGAGGACAAGACCTAAAGGTGTTAGGAGGGGTCTGGGGAGGCAAAGGAGGCTGAGAAAGAGCCAGAAGCTTCCTTGGAGGTGCGCCCTCTGCCTCCTCAGCAGGTCTCTTGCCTGACCCAGCACGCTGTTGGTCCCTTTTCAGCATTAAAACCCTCAAGTTCTCTACCCACCTTGGCTTGGAGGTCTGAATGTCTGAAGGGTTCTGGACCCCAGGGTTGGAAGCCGGGGCCGGCAGAACAGTTGGATCACAGACATCCTTAGATGTAGCACCGTTGGAGGGAGATAGAGTCAGAGAAGGGAGAGAAGAGGTAGGGGGGCAGTTAAGGGATAGAGAAATGCGCCTGGAGGGGGTGTGGGTGGAGACAAAAGTCCCTGAATAACAGGGAGGGTCCTGAAGAGGAAGAGGAGACAGAGGAGGGGGAGGTGGAGTCAAAGAAGGGGAGAAGAATCTGAGTCTGAGGAGGAGACAGAAGACTCAGAGGTGCTAGGAGACATCTGAGGGACAAGACTCAGGGGAGGAAGGAGGGTCTCATGAAGATAAGGAGACTGAGGAGGTGTCTGGGGAGGTAAAGGAGAATGAGAGGAGAGAACTGATCCTGAAAACCGGGGGATGGAGTCAGGCAAGGGGAAGAAAGGTCAGACACGGAGATGTTTGAGGGAGAACAAGACCTAAAGGTGTTAGGAGGGGTCTGGGGAGGCAAAGGAGGCTGAGAAAGAGAGAGGCGCTTCCTTGGAGGTGCGCCATCTGCCTCCTCAGCAGGTCTCTTGCTTGACCCAGCACGCTGTTGGTCCCTTTTCAGCATTAAAACCCTCAAGTTCTCTACCCACCTTGGCTTGAAGGTCTGAATGTCTGAAGGGTTCTGGACCCCAGGGTTGAAAGCCGGGGCCGGAAGAACAGCTGGATCATAGACATCCTTAGATGTAGCACCTTTGGGGGGAGGTCGCATCAGAGAAGGGAGAGAAGATTTAAGGGGCAAGTTATGGGACAGGGAAATGCGCCGAGAGGAGGTGTGGGTGGAGACAAAAGACCCTGAATAACAGGGAGGGTCCTGAAGAGGAAGAGGAGACAGAGGAGGGGGAGGTGGAGTCAAAGAAGGGGGAGAAGAATCTGAGTCTGAGATAGAGTCTGAGTCAGAGTCTGAGTCTGAGAAGGAGACAGAAGACTCAGAGGTGCCAGGAGACATCTGAGGGGGACAAGACTCAGGGGAGGAAGGAGGAGTCTCATGAAGATAAGGAGACTGAGGAGGTGTCTGGGGAGGTAAAGGAAAATGAGAAGGAGAGAACTGATCCTGGAAACGGGGGGATGGAGTCAGATGAGGGGAAGAAAGGTCAGACAGGGAGATGTACGAGGGAGAACAAGACCTAAAGGGGTTAGGAGGGGTCTGGGGAGGCAAAGGAGGCTGAGAAAGAGCGAGAAGCTTCCTTGGAGCAGCGCCCTCTGCCTCCTCAGCAGGTCTCTTGCCTGACCCAGCACGCTGTTGGTCCCTTTTCAGCATTAAAACCCTCAAGTTCTCTACCCACCTTGGCTTGGAGGTCCGAATGTCTGAAGGGTTCTGGACCCCAGGGTTGAAAGCCGGGGCCGGTAGAACAGGCGGATCACAGACATCCTTAGATGTAGCACCCTTGGAGGGAGATAGAGTCAGAGAAGGGAGAGAAGAGGTAGGGGGGCAGTTAAGGGATAGAGAAATGCGCCTGGAGGGGGTGTGGGTGGAGACAAAAGTCCCTGAATAACAGGGAGGGTCCTGAAGAGGAAGAGGAGACAGAGGAGGGGGAGGTGGAGTCAAAGAAGGGGGAGAAGATTCAGGGAAATGGTAATAAGATGGACAAGTGGACTCAGGGACATTGGAAGGGGTCTGAGGGGATAGAGGAGGATTCGTGAGGGACATCAGTAACAAAGGAGGGGGAAGTGGAGTCAGAGCAGGGAGAGAAAAGTCAGATGGGGGAAAAAGTCTCAAAGGTGTGAGGACGAGTCTGGAGAAGAGAGGAAGACACAGGAGGAGGCCCCGGGTCCAGGGAATGAGGAGGTGGAGTGAAAGGAGGGGCGGAAAAGTCAGACTGGGGGATAAAGTAGGGAGGACAAGGATGAAAGGTGGAAGGATTAGTGTAGAAAAGAGAAGGAGCATGAGGAGGAGGCAAGTGAACAAAGGAAGGGGGAGCTGGAGTAAAAGGAGGAGTAGCAAAGTCAGACAGGGGGACATAGGAAGGGGTAAAACACTCAGCGAAACAGGAGGCAGCCTCAGGAGGCTGGCTCAAAAAAGGGGGAGGTAGAGTAACAGGAGGGAGAGAAGACTCGAAGGAGGAGAAGTAGACAGGTGCAGGGCTGAAAGGAGAAGAGTAAGAGCAGCAGCAGAGTGCCGGGTCCTGAGCCTGGGCCAATCTCATCTGGGACTCGGTGGAACTCGGGGGAACTCCGTCACCATGATTAAGAAGGCCTTCAGCTGGATCATGGATCTAAAGACAGAAACAAAACAAACAATCAGAATCTGGATGTTCACAACTGAACAGCAGCAAATTTATCAGACAGACTTTCTTTAAGAGTTTCACAGTTCTGAGGAAAAACTACAGTCAAAGTCCTCAGCACACTAATATTTATCTGTAGGTATGTACAGTGGAAATGGAGAAATCTGGTAGCCCAGAGGGCCACATTAATGCTGTACACACAGCCAAGGGCCCCACTACTAACTTCAAAATAATCACTATACAGCATTCATGCTAATTTATCTGAACAAAGGGAGCATGTAACTCTCTCTAAAAATCACCCTAACATTCAAATCTTTAAAGTGCCGTTTAACTTTTATCCTTTTCTCTCATAATATTGACCAATCATGACTGAAAATATCATGACTTTAACTTATCTCATATTATTGACATTTTAACGAAGACTCATGACTCCATAGCTCATAACTAGACCTTTTTGTTTCATAATTTTGGCTTTAAACTCAAAGTTCTGGCTTCTATGTCTTCATTTTGACTTTCATTTCATAATCATTACATCATATCTCAAAATTTTAATTCTTTACTTACATTTGGACTTTCTGTCTCTTATCTATTGTTTTTATGTCATATCCATGACTTATAACATCATAATCATGAATATTTTCTTCATAATTTTAAAACTTTCTGAAATCATTTTGACTGTTTTTAATCTTTAATCTAATCATTTCACAGTTTAAACTCATAAGAAGGACCTACAAATTCAGATTTGCTTTTCATCAGCGCTGAGGTAGTTTCCAGTTGTTGTGTCGTGGAAATGTTCTTCCACAGTGATGCTTCAAAAGTTATTAAAGAAACAGGATATCAACATTCGGCTAGTTCTCTGCAGATAATTGGATATATACCAACAACCAAAGAACAAACAGAATTTTTGAGGTCAAGGAAGAGTTGTCATTTTATCACCTTAATGTTGACAGTTTATTGATATTTAAATTAACTTCAGGGACACACTGAGTGAGAGGGAGGGCACTGTGTGTCCACAGTCACACCTTCACTGCTCAAACTGCACATTAAAAGGCAGACATCATAATATTACCTCTAAGTAATTAAATATAGTCACATATATCTTTTATGCATTTTAAAGACCAAATTGATATTCTGAAACCTAAATGCACATAATGATAGATGGCTGAAGAAACTACAAACTGATTAGAGGAAGGTCAGAGCTTTCATCAACATTCAACAGCCTGAGAAAATAACAGTAAAAGAATTATAGCTGAGTTCATATCGAAAATAAAATGCAAACTCTAATCTAACCCAAAGTTACCATTATGGTTACCTCAACACTCTACAGTGACTTTCAATATTATTAAGCATCAAATGTTATTATTTTGTTTATTTTCTGATATGTACTCATGACTCATAAATTAACATTAGCTCAGCATATTACAACAACTGGATAAAACAGTGAACAACATTATCACTGAAAATTAAACCTGCAATCTGTTTTTCAAACAACATTCATTTAAACTACATTGATACACTGTTCTCTTCACCAGAATGCTGTTTTTGTCATTTAATCAACATATCTTAAAAAAACTCAGCATATTTCACAGCTCTAGTACAGACCAAAACGAGATTAAAGCAGCTATTTTATCGTTTTCATTCTAGTCTTTATATGTTGTCTGTCTTCAGGTGGTGAGCAGTCAATCTACTAAAATTATACTGCAACAACCTAAAAAAAAGACTTAGACTAATCTAACATGGAACACAGAGGACCATCGGCTGCAGAAATCCATCCAAAATGATATTTCTTTAACAGTTATCAGCCCAATAAGTGTTTTAATGATTTAAAACAGTAACAAAATGAAGGTGTAGAAATACATAGCCTCGCTTCAAACTGTTCAGCTAACTGTTGTCTTGGGCTCATCGACCGTTTTTTACCAAATTTCTTGACTAGGTAATTTCACTTACAATATTCTCTCAATATTCCAGTAAAACTTGATTAATAAACCCAAAAAGTGTCATTTCAGGACATTTTATTAAGTCTGTTGGCATGTTGCTTTTTACATTCGAAAGGTTCTGACTCTTGCCCAGACACATGGAGTTCAATATAATCATATTTCTTACATTTCTCGAGCAAAGATCGACTTTCTCCATTTTTCTGATGGTCGGTCGATGAACTTTGGCTGCAGCAACTTTTTCAACTCTGGTCTTGAGGCAGGAAATGATTTTAAAACCGTCTGAATGTCTTCACGGACTCGGTTTGTGAGGTTTGGTTGCTTGCTATTCTTCAAATGAATTTAATGTTGACATAGAAACCAACATCCAACGTCAATCACGTTCTGACGTCTCTGACGTCATTGCGTAATAACGGCTCCATCGACTGTGTAATTGAATAACAGCCTGACTGTTTGTTTTTACACATCATTGGAGCTCCGCGTTTTCTTTCCTATCTTGTTCTTTTTATTCCGCGAAAAAACAACAAACAATATTTTTTAGAATTCCTGGCTCAATTCTGCAAAAACATTTTAAAACCTCCGAAAACCTTTGAAAGTCAAAATTGTAAATAAATATTTGCTGTCTCATTATTTTACATATTTGCCTTTCAATCCTTAAAGCTTAAGACTGTGTGTGCTTCTTTTAGTCCACTTGGATTTTTAGTGTAAGAATCTGTGTATAATCTCAATCTTTCAAACAGGATCAGGTGAAAGACATATTTTACATAGCAAAGGCAGAGACAAGCGGGGCTGTCTGAGGTTTTAGACTGTAATGATATAAGATTTGTTTTTTCAGTGTTGTATGACCATAGAGACAAAACACAAAATCAAAATGAAGTGGAAATATCACACAACTTAAAACAAATCATACACAGATCAATAATGAACAAACCTTTTCCACCTGATTATTGTAGTTAAGCCTCCACCATAGAGGGAAACAAAATCTAAGGATGTAGGGAAATTTAAAGTAAAAGCTATTAACAAATTTACAGCTATGTAGATCTGTTACATCTAAATAGTTGTGATGCATTGCATCTACTTTTTGAAGCTGATTTTGTCTCAAATGTTCAATAGGTCAGCTAGTTTTCTGAAAACAATTAGTCTACCTAAAAACCTGGGGGCAGCAACTACTGTTCATACTGTATTTTTAAAAGCAAACTCAAGACCTACTTTTAGTATAGCTTTTAACTAATGATATTTATTACCTGAATTTCTTTGCAATATACTACTCTAGCATATTTCATTACGCATTTGGCGGTTGTCTGTCTCATTGACACATATTATTTATTTGTACATTTGATTATTTTCCCTTTATTTTGAGTTAATTTCTTATCATGATTGTTAATTATCATTTTAGTCTTAGCTCCTGTGTTGCCTCAATTTTAATTCAAGATAGCGTCCCCTCAGTCCTCTTTTTCTGTTTTCTGTTATTCTTCTCTTAAAGCCGATGTGTGTGTGTGTGTGTGTGTGTGTGTGTGTGTGTGTGTGTGTGTGTGTGTGAGTGTGCGTGTAGTATGTGCTTGATCATGCATTTTCTTTCCATTCAGTTTTGTACTTTTATTTATTCTAATTTTATTTCAAATTAGAACTGTGTGCTACAATATTTTCTGTGAAAAGTGCTGAACAAAAAGCTTGACTGATGCATGACTGGTAAATATATGCCAACACCAAAACATCAATAAAGATTTTTGATGTAAGGAAAGAGTTTTTCTTTCTATCACCTTCATGTTCACAGTGAACTGATTTTTTTAAACCAGCTTCAAGGACACAATGAGTGATAGGGAGGGTGTGTGCCCCCCCAGCACATGTTGCCCATCATTGCTCAAACTACACATTAAAAGGTAGACATTATGCATTACTTCAAAAAAATAGTTTCACTTATCTGTCATACCATTTTAAAAGACCAAATCTATATTTAAAAACAAGAAAGCACATGACAGTAGATGGTTGAAGCAGCTATAAAAGGAATCAGGGTCAGTCCGACCTTTTTTAAACTGAATAGTCAGGGCAAATACCAAGAAATAAATCAAATGATAATCAACATCTAAATTAAAAACCATACTCTGCTCCTGTTATCAGCATTACAATAGGCTGCTCTAAACACTTCTAACACTCATTTAAGTAAGCACTGAAGTTACCTCAACACTCTATTATTTCTTTTCTGATAAGCACACATGACTTTATAATCTGAACCCAGTAAAGATTAAAAAAATCTCAAGGACCGATAAATTAAGATCAGCTCAGCATTTTACATTAACTGGATAAAACAATAAACAAACTTTAAATTGAAAATTAAACCTGCATCTGTTTGCCATACAACTTTCATTTAAACTACATTGATACACTGTTCTCTTCACGAGAATGCTCTTTTTATAAATTTACCTACATACCGTTATCCTAAAAAAAACTCGACATACAATATTTCACAGATTCAGACCAGAACGAGATTCAAAGCAGCTATTTTATTAATTTCATTCAAGTCTTTAAATGTTTTCTGTCTTCAGGTAGTGAGCAGTCAATCTATTAAAGTTACACCTCAACAAGCCAAAAAAATACTTACACTAATCTAACAAGGAACACAGAGGACTATCTGCTCCAGAAAAAGAGAAACTTAAAAATGCAGTTCTGTCTAACACAATACTTTTAAAATAACTTTGTTCAAAAGTTGTTTGGCACTAGAGGTCATTGTGGCTCTTCATCCATTCTCCAGTATGTGAGAGAATTTCTCACTTTTAAGCATAGAGGCTAATATATGACTGCACTACTGAAATATTTCAATATAAACCCAGAGACATTGTCCCAAATTACTATACCACGTTTGTTGATTTGAGACAGCAAGAAAATGTCCAAATCAAGAAAATGAAAACACCACAAAACAGTGCTTGTTTATTTTAATACATCATTTTATCATACATCTTAGTATAGCTTAAACACACAGTTAATTGGTCATACAAATTTAACAGCCTTACATTAAATTCCAACAAAAACATTCAATTTTCCGTACAAGTTTGGTAAGAGTCTCTGTCAGTAACGCCATCATCACCTCTGTGAGAGGATTTATTCTTTTTCTCATAATAACGAGATCGTGATCTTAATTACGAGATAAGGTGTCTAATTTTTTTTTTATTCAGTGAATGCAATGACGTACTTCTGTAATAAATGTAGGCTATAGTTAAGCCTCTTTTCACATCTGACCTTGAGGTAGCATTAAGCTAAAGCGACATCTCTAAAAATGATCAGTAACAAGAATGTTTACAGTTTGAGCTAAAGTTGGGAAATTTATGGAGTTTAATCTGACGTACAAGTGCTGCCTTCCACAATTATTAAAACAGAGTAACTGACATTAAAAGATAACTGTTGACAGGATTTTTCCATCATTGTTATGAGCAATATTTGAGTTATTAGTATTTTGAAATTATATTTCTCTGTTTGCCATTTTTTAATGTTAAAAATAACAGTGTCAAGAAAGCCTGTGGTGCATGGTTTTAGATCAGTGAATAATTGTGAAGTAAAGTTGAAATTTAAACATCTATTAAAATAATCCTGATCATCATTATTGCTGAATCGAGTAGCCACTAGTGAGAGCCACGTTTTAAGAAGAAGATTCAAGAAAAATGCAGGAAAATTTCTGTAGAAAAGGTCACAAATAGATTGACATTGGGTAACGGCTCAATAATGAATAAATTAAATATAATAAATAATGGAGAATTTATTAACTTAGAGCATGTTGTTAAGAGTACACAAAATGATCAAACAGGAAACAGATCTTAAAACAGCATAAATCATTTAAAATACCTGTGCTCTATAGCTGTACAAACTAAATCCTGTTGGAGCAGGCCATAGAATAAATTAAGTTTATGCTCTGATGAGGTTAAGTGGATTCAACAAAATATAAAAAATGACCAAAAAAACTGAGGGAATGAATCAAATGAATGAATAAAATCTGAATAAATTGAAATTAAATGACTCCTACATTGTGACACTTTTAGCTTCTCTGATTACATTAATGCTGCCTGGACAGATTTACTGACCACGGGGATTTGTTTTCTAATTAAAGTCTGAGTTTAAATGTTGTGTTATTATCTGGGATTCTCTTCTGACTTTACTTGATCTGTTTATTTCTATGTTTGGTTAGTTTTTGCAGAGAAGAAGGACATTAGCCCAAAGTGTGAGAAAACACACCAGCTGACTTTGAACAAGATCAACTGACAAACATTCATGCATTCTCCTACATTCACTATCTACAAATGGTTATTGATCCTAACACCTCAGCCTTCAAACTCTTCCACTCACCAGCAGAGAACCCTGGGCCTCCAAAATTTGTCATGTCAAACCCCCCACTGACAGCCACTCATCCTATACCTCAGCTCACTCGTCTCCTCATGGGAAAAAGTCCTCTTCTTCAGGCAAGACTAATGGACAACCTTCTTGGTTGGATGTTGAGGTGGCTGGCTGGAGGTTGCTGGCAGAGGCTGCAGATCAACTTGTTCACTGATGGAGACCAGAAGGGACTAAGGATGAAGTATCAGGATTCTATGACACTGAAAAAACCAAAAGTTCACATTGTATGTGATGTTGTGAAGAATCATTCGATTTGTGTATGCAGCTTTTTAATGTGTTTAGCCTTTATTTACAGTGTGTAAGTACCCATTATCAGTGTGAGTGTGTGTAAACTGTGGGTGTATGTACAGATTTTTGGCGTGTTTATCCTTGTTTCAGTCCATATGTGCCAATCGTCAGTATGTGTGAATCCATTGTGAGTGTGTGTGCAGGTTTTTGATGCGTTTTGTCCTAAAGGGCCTCCCATACGGTTTTCCTCAAAATCAAACTCGAACAACTTTCAAACACACGCAAATAACTAAAGCTATTAGGCTATTTACCTTAGGATGGTAACAATCAGACTACCTTATCCGCACCTGAAAATAGAGACCCTCAGCCACAGCTGCAGCAGAGGCTCTGCAGCGGAGGCCGTTTTACGACCCGATGAGAACTAGAGCCTTATTTAGCGGTGTTTTTGTGTGAAAGTAACGTGCTGAAAATTCTCTAAACAAAGCGTGAATGCAGACCGATATCAGATTTTTTCGGTGGGAGTCCGTTTATGTGTGTTTTTGGTCAAGTAAAATATGGCCCCGTCTGAGTGCAGAGGAAACCGGCAGACGAGCAGGGAGGGGGGTTTGGTGTGAGCGCCCTGGGCTTCTGATGCACATAAACACGGCTGTCGGGGTAATTTCTGCCCTAAACCTTGTGATAGGACCCAACTTGTTCCATCCCGGAATATCGCTTTAATCGGCATAAAGTCTAAATACATTTACAAACCTGAACTATCAAGCGAGTGATCGTTAACCCTGAGAAAATGCATGTGTCAAGTCACTCTATGTCAAACATAAACTCACCGTTTAGTCGTTTTCTCAACTTTCAGAACAATTTTGGACCAAAGAGCCTGAAAGAAGTTAGCGGGCGTCCTCGCTCCCGAGACATAGCATGACCACGCTTTGACAGTGCATGAGTACAGCTGTGACGTCACCAGAGAGATAGCGACTTTCCTCTGGGTTTTCTGGCCTTTTGAACACTTTTTGACCGATCAAAGGTCCAAGACTTAAAAATATAAAATACAAGGATCAGTAATTGACCGTGTTTACGGCTGGAGATGTCCTGTCAGCAGTTTTACAGCCGCCTCTTTTACTATTGCCACCTACGGGAAAAATGCTTTTTGGGCCCAATGGGATATTCCGTTGCAATACCACGAGTGGCCACTGGGAAAAACCGGCGGGCCGCCAGAGGGGCGGTCTGGTATCCAGTTCTTATAGTACATCCATGCTGTGGGTGCATCTGAATAGTCCTTTTTTGATAAGGAACCTTCCTAACTGAAGAAATGATCCAGAAGCATTTAAGCGTCAGCCATGATAGAGGCTGTTCGAATTCTCCAAAAGTTAAGGAAAGGAGGGTCGTTGCTTCCTTTATTATCTCCTTTAGCTTAGGAAACACTGGACCATCCTTTCCGAAAGGAGAGAAGAAAGGAATGCCCCATAATGCACAGCGGCAGGTGACATGCGTGTATCGGCATCGTACGGAAACTTACAAGGGAGAAAGGAGTTTTGTGGGACTATCAAGATATGTGGGCTATATAATTCAATCATAATATAATATAATATAATATAATATAATATAATATAATATAATATAATATATAATTTATATTATATGTTAGTTACCAGATTTCTATCAATCTTCATTTGTGAAGTAAATCATGCCTGTAACAAGACAGAACAATGGGGTCTCTAAGGACTTTATGAAAAAAACAATCAATAAAAGGACAAATGAGGTATTTTACAATACTTAAAATATAGTAACACTGTTGAACAGTTTGTGTGATGATATATGTGAATGAAACAGGGATAAAAGTCTTTCTGAAACATTTTTATGTTTTATCAGACTTCAGGTTTTTTCCCGTGTGCTGTCAAAGATGTGAACATTTATAGAAGATCTCACCTAACCTCACAGCTGTGTGCAGGAAACACACACTGCATGACCAACGGACAAAACACCATCACAGGTCTGATCATGGACTGTTAATGTTAACAGGTAAAGCTAACAAAGACAACTCTGTGAGGTAGAGCAGATGACAAGACGCTTCTTGTAGTCCATTTTCAGAACACTTCAGTTCATCATGGTTTACCTACGTCACATAAATATGACACCAAAGTGAAAGTGCAGTCGAATTCCTCTTTTACCGCAGTTCTCCTTTCCTTTCCTCTAATTCCTTCCTTCCCTTGACCCTGTGACGTTTTTTATCGGGGTTAAGGTAAAGTGGATAGGAAAGGACTTAGGAAGGACTATTCGGATACACCCTGACCCTCCTCAGGTTTCTGCGTGAAGCACAAACACCTGCAGGTTTTCTCAGGTGAAGACTTTTAATCAGCCAGAGACGATTCAAGGGCTCTTTCACCCCCTCAGGTCAGCTTCAAACGATCTCATCCTGTTTCTGTCTTCACACCATGAACCTGCTCTTCACAGGGGTCAGGTCAAGATCAAGCCCCTGCCTTGACCCTGTGCCCTGTGGACAAACCATTATGACCAGGACCAGGTACCATGGTAACATCTCAGGGGACCGATGAACTCATATGAGAATAGCAACAACAACAACAATAATAATAATAATAATAATAATAATAATAATAATAGTAATTATAAATGTTATTCAGACAGCAGCTCAGTTCGATCTCAACGATCTTGGCGCATGCTGCTGGTCTCACCTCAGGGAGGTCATGGCACCTCGCAGTGCAGCTGGATCCTGCTGGTTCACTGGTCCTGATTGGTATACATAGACCATCTAAATTGTCTCCTACAATTATAGACATGACACATAGTTGGCCATTTTATTAGGAACATTCCCATTAGCATTATAGCTGTTCATGTAGATATTACCATGATCAATACATCTACAGTATGTATCTTTTATTACCACAAAGGCATGGGGTCCATCTTGAAAATGGGCTGTCACATCTCAAGAGGCCTTTAACACATTTATACTTAATGGAGACAAATATGGTAGGGATGCACTTGTGGTCTGGGCATCCATGACTTCGTCACTACTATAAATTTCTTATTTTCGGTAAGAATATCATTTATTATACTTCTATAAAATGATCACCACAACCATTCAGACATGAGGACCCTTCTGAAAATGAGATGTAGCATCCCAGAAGGCTAACCTCTAATAAATCAGATGACAGGTCTGTGTTCATGAACCTGTCCCTAACTTTAGGTCTTATTTATAGTCCACTTGTCTCCTCTTACCTCCCTTCCTTCACCCTCACACCCGACACAGCATCGTGTGGATTTGCTGTTCATCATGAGACTGGGATCCACATTCAAGATTTCCTGCTGCTTAACAGAAGGTTTTTTCTTGCCGCCATGATGGAGGGATTCATGATTGGCTATATGGATTCATGTTGGGTGTTGGATGTATGTATTTGTGTATATATATGTATATGTGTATCTTGATATGTATATATGTATCTATGCATATATGTGTATTCACAAAATGAAGAGTTCTTGCTCTATTGTAAAGTGTCTTGAGATAACACTTGTTATGAATTGGCGTTATACAAATAAAGATTGATTGATTGATTGATTAAAGAAGCACTGCAGAGCATCCTGCTGGATATTGTCCCTTTTCTCCTCTAATGCTGCGTTCACACCGCAAGACCCAGCCTTGCCCACTGACATATCGTCGCGTGTCCATAAATACCTCATTTTGGTCACTGTTGCCGCTGGCCATCGTGATGTCACGTCCGCTCGAGTTTCACCGTGATCATATGATGTATCATAAAATAGGATGTATGAGCTGACATTATTCCAGCTGTATCCTTTTCATTCACTTATCAAACACAAAACACTGCAGCTGATGCCCTGCAGCAGCATTATCTGTGAGTTCTCTGCGGTCTGTCGAGATGGAACTAATGTCCTCACTGACTAATGTTTCCCACACGGACATAAATTGTTCCTCTGTAGTTCGAATGAAAAACTGTCTGTCACGGGCACAGTCACACATGCACACACCACTGATTGGCTGTTGCCACACAGCCACACACGACATCGCCTGAAAAGATCAACTTTTTTTTGCTTTGACATTGCACGACAAGCTATGTGGTAGTGTACATCGCGGGAGGGTTAGCCCTGCCCCATCGCGGCTGTATATTGACTTTGCATGGAGAGTGATCGCCGAGGTAGAACAAGTAGTGTGCGGTGTGTAAGCACCTTCAGACTCAATGACTCTAACGAATGGTAACAGGATGTCTTCGTTTAGGTGGTGCCATGCAGTGTGGAAATGGGCTGAGTGGATGGAGACAAGAGAGCATCTGAGTCGATGAGAGGACGAGGACAGACTTCTGAGCAGGAGACACATTGGTGCTTCAGGCCAGAGAGACAAAGATAATGGGTGAACCTGATCTCTATCCTTACTCTTTGTCTCTTTCTAATTTTTTTCTCCTGGACCCATTTCCCTTGTTGGTTCTGGATCATCGTGTGGACCTGCTACTTTGGACCTGCTGCTGTGGATCTCCTGCTGTTGCGAACCTCCTGCTGCTGTGGACCTGCTGCTGCTGTGGACCTCCTGCTGCTGTGCACCTCCTGCTGATGTAGACCCCTTGCTGCCTTGGACCTCCTGCTGCTGCTGTGGACCTCCTGCTGCCTTGGACCTCCTGCTGCTGCCTTGGACCTCCTTCTGCTGCTGTGGGCCTCCTGCTGCTGTGGACCTCCTGCTGCTGCTGTGGGCCTCCTGCTGCCTTGGACCTCCTGATGCTGCTGTGGGCCTCTTGCTGCCTTTGACCTCCTGCGATTGCTGTGGGCCTCCTGCTGCCTTGGACCTCCTGCTATTGCTGTGGGCCTCCTGCTGCCTAGGACCTCCTGCTGCTGCTATGGGCATCCTGCTGCTGTGGACCTCCTGCTGCTGCTGCTGTGGACCTGTTGCTGATGTTGACCTCCTGCTGCTGCCTTGTACCTGTTGCTGACCTCCTGCTGCTGCTCTGTACCTACAGAGCGTCCCATTCATCCTTTCAAAACTGTAATTTAGCAGGTTGAGGGTTTATACTGGTTGAGTTTAAAAACAAACAGTAAAAACATTTTTTGGAAATACAATCTAGATATGAAAAACAGAATGACCACTAAATTAAGGCTGGATTAGAAATATTATCTCACCTGGATTTAAAATGAAAGAGACTGTATTAAAAACAGCATTTACTCTGTAATCGGACTGGATTAGAAACATCCAGGCTGTACGTTGATACACTCAAAATTACAGCTGCAAGAAAATAAACAGGAAAAAAAGTTTTTTTAAAAATGATTTAAAAAATGTCTTGACTTTGTTACAAAGTTTGACAAAAATCTCTTCCATCAATGTTGGGATTAGACTCTGAGACCTTGACCTTTGACCTCTAAAATCTAACTGTCTCACACTTAAACTCAGGGGGAGACTAAATCAGCCTGATGTGAGTCATCATGGACCTGCAGGATGTCCAGGCCCTGCAGGAAGATGTTTCCCTCTGAGCTAAACGTCAGTGACGTCTCCTCAGTCAGAGCTCTGTGGCTCCTCGTCTTCAGCGCCTTATTTGTCTCAATCATCTTCATGGCTTTCATCATCTTCACCATCTTTCTCGCCTTCCTCCTCTCCCTCCTCTTCCTCGCCTTCCTCGTGTCTAATCTGACATGCTCCTCCTCCTCAGTGGGCTAAGCCTCTTGGTGAGGGGCTTACAGATGAGGGCGGGGGCTTCCAGCATTAGAGCAGCTCAAAGCAGCAGCAGCTCACAGTCAGCTGCAGATCCACTGAAGAACCTGCGGCACCCTCAGCATGTTTGGGAAAGTCAAGGGGCTCCTCAGCGGACCCCAGATGCCTCAGGCCTCAGGGACCCCCGGACCTGCTGGTCCTGCTCCTGCTCCTGCTCCTGCTCCTGCTGCTGCTCCTGCTCCTGCTCCTGCTCCTGCTCCTGCTCCTGCTCCTGCTCCTGCTCCTGCTCCTGCTCCTGCTCCTGGTCCAGCCAAGGTAAGACTTGTTTGTTAGGGGACACTGAGCTCCTCTCTAACGTAGACCATGTCAACAGTTTTCTTGGCAACCTTCACACAAAGCAGGTGGGGCTGCAGTCACTAGCCCAACACAGGACAAAAAACAGAACCAGAACCAGAACTACTGAAGAACCCTCATCAGCTTAGACTAGAGAAGGATGCCATTAAGGGACCAGAACAATCTCCTGAATACTGGGCTGGTCCAAGCCCACACTAGTCCAACCAAAGACTTTATCAAGGGGTGTCAGATGCATGCATCCATCCATCCATCTGTCCTTCCATCCATCCATCCATTCTTCCTCCTTTCTTGCTGATCTTTAGCAGATAAACATAAAGAGCTCGGGGGCTCCTCTTATTTCCCATCATGCTCTTGGTCACTCATGCACAGAACAGAGATCTTCTTCTAAAGCTTCTCAGATGGCAGACTGGCTCATCAGGTGTTTGACTCTAAGCTAAATGTTTTTGGTGTTTCAGGAGGAGAAACCAGCCAATCAGAATGAGGAGAAGAAGGAGGACAAGCCTCAGGGTGAGTGGGCATTCACACGTTCTTCTTTGTTCAGTCTAGTCAGAGCTGATATCAGGAGACCACTCCCCCCTTTGCACTGCTCACAGTTTCGGTCTTTCCATCAGTCCCGACTTTTAACCCCAGACCCTGGTCTCAGGTCTGCAGCAGGTTGGACATGAGGTGCTAACTATAACTAGCAGAACAGCAGATTGAAGTCTTCGGGACTGGACACTGGAGCAGTTCCTCCAGAGACCACTCGAGGAGCCCTGGAGCTCGAGGATTGTGACGGAACAGAAATTAATCTCCAGTCTGAATATCTCATCTCTGAAGGCGCCCTCTGAGCAGGGAGAGTCTATCAGATCATGCCTGTTTCTGGTTTGGACAGTGAGGAACATGATAGACATGGAGACAAGCCCACACTGTGTCTCCACAGGAATCATCCTGAAAGCTGAAGTGACAGAGCACTTAAACACTTCCTGGCCCCCCAAAGTCTAAGAGATTCTGGACCAGCTCTTCAGATAAATGACGTCAGGGCTGTGATGAGCCATGCAGACAGTATCAATCAATCAATCTTCATTTGTATAGTGCCAATTCATAACAAGTGTTATCTCAAGACACTTTACAATAGAGCAAGAACTCTTCATTTTGTGGATACACATATATGCATAGATACATATAAAGATACACATATACATATATATACAAATATATACATCCCACACCCCCCATGAATCCATATAGCCAATCATGAATCCCTCCATCATGGCTCAAGAAAAAACCTTCTGTTAAGCAGCAGGAAATCTTGAATGTGGATCCCAGTGTCGTGATGAACAGCAAATCCACACAATGCTGTGTTGGGTGTGAGGGCAAAGGAACGGAGGTAATGGGAGACAAGTGGACTATAATAAGACCTAAAGTTAGGGACAGGTTCATGAGCCATCGACCTGTCATCTGATTCATTCATCATTTTCAAGAGGGTCCTCATGTCTGAATGGTTGTGGTGATCATTTTATAGAAGTATAATAAATGATATTCTGACTGAAAATAAGAAATTTATGGTAGTGACAAACTCATGAATGCCCAGACCACAAGTGCATCCCTACCATATTTGTCTCCGTTAAGTATAAATGTGTTAAAGGCCTCTTGAGATGTGACATCCCATTTTCAAGATGGACCCCATGCCTATGTGGTAATAAAAGATAGATACTGTAGATGTATTGATCATGGTAATATCTATATGAACAGCTATAATGCTAATGGGAATGGAATGTTCCTAATAAAATGGCCAACTATGTGCCATGTCTATAATTGTAGTATTTTGAGGCTTTGTGTCTCCACAGCAGCAGGCAGTCTCCACCAAGGATCCCAGGCCACCTACAAGACAAGAGACAGAGAGGAGTACAGGAGCAAACAAAAGGGGCAAAGTCAGATGTTGAGGGAGAGAGTGTGAGAGATAGAGCCCAATGTGCCAGATCCCCTGTGAGTCTAAGCCCATTGCATCTTAACTATGAGTCTAATTTATGAACTAATTTATAAACTATAAGCTGGTCCCTAACTGAAAGCTTTATCAAAGAGGAATGTTTTAAGTCTAACCTTAAAGGTAGAGAGGGAGTCTGACTCCCGAACTGTGGTCGGTAAATTGTTCCAGAGAAGAGGAGCCTGATAACTGAAGGCTCTACCTCCCATACTACTTTTGGAGATTGATGGTACCACAAGTAGGCCAGCATTTTGGGAGCGTAATGTTCTAGAGGGGTTGTACGGCACTACAAGCTCTTTAAGATAGACTGGTGCCTGTCCACTGAGAGCTTTATAGGTGAGAAGAAGAATCTTGAATTCTATTCTATATTTAATTAGAAGCCAATGCAGAGAAGCTAATACAGAAGTAATGTGGTCTCTTCTCCTAGTTCTAGTCAGTACACGTGCTGCAGCATTTTGGACCAGCTAAAGCGTCTTAAAGGGACAGTTAAGTACTTTTGAAGTGGGGTTGTATGAGCTCCATGTAGTCACTAAGGACATTAGATACAGTAGAAAGTTCTCTCCTCTCCACCAGAAAGCCACAGTCTGCATAGAGTCAGTGACGAAGAAAAGATGCTAATGGAAAAGTACCGTTCCGGAGTTAAAGGCTATTTTCTCCGCCTACAAGAACTCGAATCAAAAAGTAATACCACAGTTTAAGAGTACGCTACATAGACAATTTTTTAAGTGCATAAACCTTTCGGAAATTTAAAGTTTATCCGGACCTAAGCCAACTCACGTCTGTATCCTTCCGCTAAATCCCTCAGCCGTAGTTAGCTCGCGGAGAGCTAGCGGCTTTAACACCTTTTTAGACTAATTAAAAGCACATTATAAGACAAATATTTCTGAGATGGGTTTTTGTGATGCTTCCCTTGATGCAGAAACAGATGTGCATCATCTAGAACTCAGCTGCACAGAAATCGTTGCGTGTGTGAGAGATACACACTCACTAGTAGTCTGCACTGTTATGATCAACAAACAGCCTCCTCTACTCTGTTTATTTGTCTCTGACAGATCATTATTACTTACTTTGAGCAGAAACTGTCATTAGGTCCTTCAGGTCTGGGACGTTTTTCCACTTTATCGTCGGGAAATTGAAGAGTGCCCACAAAACTCCAGGAAAGGAAAGTCTGTTGATGAGTAATACCGCCGTCCATATCACCTATTCCCAGGTCAAACATTCGCCCCACTGTTTATTTCTGACTCTTTCTTCATGTCCAGTGTCCATAGATGTTTCCTCTGTTTTTACCTCTTGGTCTGTCCATCTCCATTTGTAGATGTTCGTCCTCTGTATAAACTCCGGTCCAGACAGGTGTCCTCTTGACTCCAAAGTGAATGAGACTTCATCGGCACTGTCATAATAATCCCTTTTTTAATTTCCTGCATCATCTCTTCCTCACGCCGCTGACAGTCAAAACAGAAGAGTTATGATACTTGATAAAAGTTGCATGAAGCTACAGCCGCCATCTGAAGACGCTAGCATGTATGTTTTGATCAGCTGAGAGGAGGGGCAGAGGACTGATTTAGCGGAGGGACACTCCGCCCCTTCCCCTCTCAGAGTCTTTACACATTCATCTTCATAGTAGGTAAAGCTATGTGCACAACTCGCTAACCTTACAACGGCCCCCTCTGTGAAGAGATTGGGCCAGCCCAAAGCCAGCGAGAGCTAGTTTGACAAAAGCCTCCTGCAGGCCCTGAACACCTGCCTGATTACCCATCAGCCCTTGCAGCAGGAGCCCATGAGGCCTCTTTAGGTCTGCCGACTGTGGTTTCTCTCGTGAGCTCTGGTCCTTACTGTTTCTTTATTTCAGCTCCTCAGTTTTGAGAAGGTGAACTATAATGAATAATTCAGAAATCAAAGTTTCATTTCATTTAATTGATATTTTAGTTTTTCACTGTTTGTTTTGTACTTCCTCTGATGGATTGGTGGACTTTATGTTTATGTCAAGTTGCCTCAGACTTTGATGGTGAGATAATGTCAGGAAAAAAGTTATGGACAGTTTAAGACCTTCAGCACAGGTCTGTCTTCTATGTCCTTGCATGATTATCACTGTCTGCCCATCATGAGGGCCCTCTGATGATAAATATCTAAACTAAAACTACGTCAGAAACTACAGCAGGTCTCTGCTTGAATGTCTGTTTGGACTTCAGTCTGTAGGAAAAATTTCACAGGATGTTTATCTCATCATAGGAAACTTTTACCATTGATGGCCATGACCACTGGGCTTTAATTCACTAATATTGAAACTGAACCTATTCAGAGGAGATGATGTTCAGGTGCTCTTCTTCTTCTGTTGTTATCCAATCAGCTCCAGCTCCAGCTCCAGCTCCAGCTCCAGCTCCAGCTCCAGCTCCAGCTCCAGCTCCAGCTCCAGCTCCAGCTCCACCTCCAACTGACCCCGGCCAACCTGGACCAGAGGGGTAAGAGCCCATCCACATTCTGTCCGTCCTCCTGCTTCTCTGATCAGCAGACAGGTTTACTTAAACAGTGAGCTGTTTGAAATGTCCCCCTCTGAGGGCTTTACCTCTCATTAATCAGCAGAAACTCACTCAGTCATGTCACTCAGTCTGTTTCTGATCCTCTGCTGGGACACCAAAACAAAGACCGGCTAAAGTGGATTAAGAGATTTTCAGCTCGCTGCTAAAACTGGCTCACCGAGCAGTACCAGAGACCACCTACTGATCCTGACACATGATCAGAGGCACAACATGAGAGGACAATCAGAGAGACAACAGGGTTTATGTTTGAGGAGAGATCAGAGAGACAACAGGGCTAATATCTGAGGGGACATCAGAGACATAACAAGGTTAATATATGAGGGGATATCAGAGACACAAAAATGATAATATATGAGGGGACATCAGAGACACAACAGGGTTAATATTTGAGGGGACATCAGAGACACAACAGGGCTAATATCTGAGGGGACATCAGAGACACAACAGGGTTAATATTTGAGGGGACATCAGAGACACAACAGGGCTAATATCTGAGGGGACATCAGAGACACAACAGGGTTAATATTTGAGGGAACATCAGAGACACAACAGGGTTAATATGTGAGGGAACATCAGAGACACAACAGGGTTAATATTTGAGGGGACATCAGAGACACAACAGGGTTAACATTTGAGGGGCATCAGAGACACAACAGGGTTAATATTTGAGGGGACATCAGAGACACAACAGGGCTAATATCTGAGGGGACATCAGAGACACAACAGGGTTAATATCTGAGGGGACATCAGAGACACAACAGGGTTAATATTTGAGGGGACATCAGAGACACAACAGGGTTAATATCTGAGGGGACATCAGAGACACAATAGGGCTAATATCTGAGGGGACATCGGAGACACAACAGGGTTAATATTTGAGGGGACATCGGAGACACAACAGAGCTAATATATGAGGGGACATCAGAGACACAACAGGGTTAAGGCCTACAGACAAACAATAAATATACCTCAGTTGATTGACATAATTACAGACTTTAATGAGGAGTGACATCTATCATAATTACAGATATTACCAATGATTGACAGCTGTCATGTTTATAGAATTTTACGATGAATGACAGCTGTCGTAACAGATTTTTAGGATGATTGACAGCTGCAGGGGCCTGTTCTACGAAGCAGAATTACTGCCTAGCGAGGTAACTTTGAGGGTAGGTTCCGGGTTCCCTGTTCTACGAGACGGGCTCACTTCTTAGCGAGGCGAGTCTCCATGGCAACGTACGCTGAACGGCTAACCTGCTCCGGGGCAGGTTAAGTTCCAGATTGAACTCGCAGACTATAAAAACCCCACCCACTGACCAATGAGCTCTCTCTGCCAGCTCCTCTGCAGGAGTAAAATCTGGGGGAGGACTCTCATTGCCGTAACAAGATCTTCAATGCCAACACTTCTGTTCCATGACAATATTTTATTGCCCATCTTAAAATTGTGACAGGAATTCATGTAGGGCTCATGTGGGCTACATATCACACAAAAAATGTAAACACGATAGGAATTAACAAATGAATGAATTAATTCATCTTGGAAATGAATTAGACATGTCTGGTGCTTGTTACAGTAAAAGTGCATGTTGAACAGTTCTATTTCAGGATGATAATGGCACCAAAGATTTTTGCGCTCTATACTTATGCATTGAGACTGTCAGCAATTTTCTGCCAGCACTCCTTCCGTGCTTTTGCAGCGGCGACGGTGTCGCTTTTGACGTTTATTACATGTTATAATTCTTCATACTTTGTCATGATCACCTCCTGCTCCTCCTGTGTGAAGTATACGGTCCTTCGCTCTCCGGCCTGCTCTTCTTTTTATTTATTTATTTATTTATTTATTTATTTTTTCCCTTGTCTGCATTATCTTTTCTGCTGAGCACTGTGTCAGATGACAGCGTTGAAAAGACCTATGCATTTTTTTCTAGCAGTCAGAGAAATGTGAATATGGTTAGCTGCTATAGTGAACGTCACCAGCCCTCCCTGTAGGCTACTCCATCATTTTAAACTTTATTTAACCCCTGATGTGAGCTGAAGGGGAGGGCTGTGCCACACAACAGTGTGAAAGAAGGGGAAATAGTGACAGACAGAACGAGACAAGACAAACGGAAGGGAGGACAAACATCTACTGTTATTGATTTGAGATAGCAGTTCAAGTGCTGTGCTGATCTAAGTCCATACAGGAAGTAAAGGCTGTAACAAACCAGGGACACCAGAAATGTGGGGTCTTGATAGTAGGGGGGGTGTGAGCCTACATGGATAAGAGATGGAGTGGCATGCATCACAGGATGTGAGAAGATGTGTAAGAGTACCTGACTCAGCATGTTCTGATGGGATCTATCATGTCTCTAAGTTAGTCTCGACAGGAGCTTGAGTATCTGTATATGCATGCATGTGAGGTGGTCACCGAATACCCGAGTAGTTGCCCAAACCCAGGGAAAACACGGCCATGGGCGCTCCCCGGGCCACTCTAGACTGGTCCATGTTCACGATTGGTCAGATACGGCGGGCTCCGCCTTATATGCGTGCACGCGCTCATTGCAAAGTTGGATCCACTTATGAGGTTGATAACCAGCGTCGTCAAACCATTTAGCGAGACCGCCGGCTACCGTGCTCAGTTCAGCGAGGTAGCTCCAAGGCTATCTCGCTAGGCTGAACTTGCTTCGTAGAATAGGGCCCAGGGTTCCTGCTGACTCAGCATTAACCACAGGATGATGTTCAGGTACCTGTTGGGGATCGTTTAATGATGTCATTTGACCTTCTCTGTTTCTCAACTTCAGTCCAGATGCCTCGCCCCCTCCCCCTCGTCCAATCGTCATCAACAGGTACTCGGACGATCAACTGAGGTTGGTGGTGCTGCGGATGAGGGAGCGGCTGCAGCTGTGCAAGGAGAAGGTCGTCGATAAATACGCTTCATCCCCAGAGATCAGCCCCCCTGTCAGTGAGTACTCACTCACCTGAGGCAGCTAAGCAACCTCAGGTATGCTCACTGTTTTACAGTGGACCCTCAGCCCAGTCCAGGTCAGGGTCCACCAAACCACTGAGCACTTCCTGTTGCCTTCACTGTGAGGTGGGCTTCATTAAGGATGTCCATCTTGTTTCTCATCCCTAATCAGCGATTTGCCAAAGTCATTGTTAAAATACTGAAGTGATCCCCCCACCAGGCACCCTGAAGCAACATTTCTGGTTGGTCAGTAACCAATAATTCAAACACCACCTGACCAGGTCACTGGATCAGATGAATGTGTTTAGTCAGGTGGACGTCCTCTCAGGTGATGTCCTCTCAGGTGATGTCCTCTCAAGTGGACACCTCAGTCAGGTTAATGTCTTCAATCAGGTTGACATCTTATTTTTCAAAAAGAGAATAAAAACAGCGGCTTATTTTATTAAATTATTGATTTGATCTGAGTTTTACGAGCTTGTCTTCTGCTTACTCAGTTTTATTTGCTCTCAGGTTTAACGTGTCTCCTCTGTGTGGTAGAGTACTTCTGTGAACAAGACAAAAAGACAACACCCTCTAGTCTCCTCCCTCTTGATGGCGCTAGTCTCTACCTGAACAGCCTGTTCCCCTAACCCCCTGAATAGAGAGACCAGTGTGATGTCATACCGTTGTTTGATCAGCAGTTGTAGCCCAGTCTGATCCCTGCCTCGCTCTACTGTTCTCCTCAGCACCACTGCTCCATAAAGACCGCTACGCCCAGCTGGTGGAGGAGAGGAAGAGGCAGGCAGAGGAAGACCGGATCAAGAAGGAGGAGGCCGACAAGAAGAAGAAGGAGGAGGCTGAGAAGAAGAAGGAGGAGGCTGAGAAGAAGAAGAAAGAGGAGGAGGAGAAGAAGAAAGAGGAAGAGGAGAAGAGGAAGAAGGAGGAGAAGAAGGACCTGAAGACCCAGTTTCAGGAGTGGGCCTGGACCACCATAGACACGGTCCTGAAGCCAGTGGAGGACCAAATGGACTTGGTCCTCGGGCACACTATGGACCCCTTCACGGACCGCCGCTACATCGCCTGGCTTAGCATGGTCACCCTTGCCTTCAACTACAACACGTGGTTCATCACGGCCCGCCTCTGCTTCCCCTACCACACCGACTCTGCCATCCCCTTATGGTTTGCCCTGGATCTGTTAGCAGACCTGATCTACCTGACTGACTCTATCGTGTTCCAGGCCAGGAAGCAGTTTGTCAAGGGTGGAGACATCATTGTGAGTCTAAAGAAACCGTACATCACTTCTTGTTTGACGGTATTACTGTGACGTGGATAAACAGTCTAACAAAACCAAACATCACTTCCTGTTTGAACTTTGACATGGTTAACCAGTGTAACAAAACCATACATCACTTCCTGTTTGAACTTTGACATGGTTAACCAGTGTAACAAAACCATACATCGCTTCCTGTTTGATGGTTTATAACTTTGGATAAAAAGTCTAACAAAACCAAACATCACTTCCTATTTGATGGTATTACTGTGACGTGGATAAAAAGTCTAGCAAAACCAAACATCACTTTCTGTTTGATGGTTTGTTTTTGCCTTTCAGAAAGACCGAGCCATGACCAAGAAGAACTACCGAGACTCTGAGAGGTTCACGGTTGGTAATTTCATTCAGTCTCACTTTGCCTCATTCATTAAACACCTTCATGATATCTCAGACTCCTGTTGGCTGTTCACAGCTTAAATCTTTTTATTTTGAATCGAGTCTCTCATTTTCTCCGTAGACACCAAAAGAGCTGGCTCTGAAACACAGGCAAAGTCCACCTTTAAAAACTCATTTATTACAGTCACAAGGTGAACCATAACAAACGGGAGCTGCTATGTGTCGTGACATCCCAAAACAACTAAAGTTTTAGTTGTCATATGCTTGTTTCATAGTGATAGGTGGGACTCCTCACGTCATCCCGAAGGCTCCAGAAAGTTCCCTTCCAGATTTTCTAACAGTCACTTTTTCTTACATATGATATTACTGTATAATTTGTCCATCTTCTAGACCTTCATACAATTAAAATGGAGTCCAGAATTCCCCTTTCTTTTGCTAATAAGGCACAATAAGGCATATTCCTTTTTTTTTGTTAATTCTGTGGTTTGCTCAAGATGGCTGAAATTGCTTCAAAATGGCTTCCCACTTAGCTCCAAATATGGTAAGGCTTTTCCTGCTCCTCTCTCTTCATTATGGTCTTTCTTAAATACTTGTTTTCATTTCAAGTTTCTCAACTTTGATCCATGGAATACAAGGAATACAAAAGATATTTATTCAGGCTCTATGTTGTAGGAAAACAAAATTTTAATAATGTAAGGACGTAAAACTGTGATGTTCTGAGTCACGCCCCTTGACCTCCTCCCTCAGACTTCACTTTAAAAGTCACTCAGAGGTCACTGAGACACCAGAGACGGTCTCTCAGTGACCTCTGTCTGAGTCCAGGCTGACCTTTGCTCTCTCTGCTGTTAAGTCAGCTCTCTCTGCTGTTAAGGTGGTCGTCTATGGGACGCCCATATATGGAACAGTGATGACATCATCACTCAGAGCACAGCTCAGCCTAAAGGTGCGTTCACACCGCAAGCGACCTAGCGACAAAAGTCGCGTCGCCCACTGAGGTAGCGTCGCGTGTCCATAAATAGCCTACCTGTTTGGTCGCCTGGCGTCGGACGTCGGTCGGTGACGTCACGTCCGCTCGAGTTTTACCGCGATCGTATCATATATCACATAATAGGGTGTATAAGCGGACATTATTCCAGCTGTGTCCTTTTCACTCACTTTATCAGACACAAAAGTCTGCAGCTGATGATGCAGCAGCATTATCTGTGAGTTTACCGCGGTCCGTCTGCAAATGTCCTCACTGAGATTAGTTCCGCCTATATGCGGAAGTCATCCGCTCTGTAGTCCGGATGAATAACTGCACCGTCCTGCGTACACACACGCTGATTGGCTGATGCTGCACAGCCACGCCGCGACATCGCCTGAATAGATCAACTTTTTTAACTTTGACATCGCGCGGACGAGTGAAGTGGTCGTCTTGTCGCCAGCTGTCGCATCGCGGGAGGGTTAGCCCCGCCCCATCGCGGCTGTACATTGACTTTGCATGGAGAGTGATCGCCGAGGTAGTCCAGGTAGCGTCCGGTGTGAACGCACCTTAACAATCGACTCAAACTCCTCTGATCGATTGTCCTGTGCACAGACTAAAGCGGCGTCAGAGTGAGGCCAGACTCATCCTGCTGCTGCTGGAGCTCAAACACTCACTGGTTTGGCACTAAAAGCTCAAATGTGCTCAAACTTTCTGACACGTTTCTGACCACACGCCTGTGTCTTCACCTGTCTCCATCCTGTTTACGTCTGCCCGACTGTGATGTTAACGGGCAGCAGCCCCACAGTTCCTGCACAGGGACATTTTCAAATGTTGGTGCAGTCATGGTTTTACTGAAGATGCTTTTCAGCGAGGCGTCCTGGTGTGACCGCCCCATGATGGCGTCACCGTGGAGACGGGACTGAAGTGAAGATGAAGATGAGCTTCATCATCACAGACATGAGATGTTCTCCTCACCCTGTCTCTGTCCTCACAGATGGACATGGTGTCCCTGATCCCCTTTGACCTGCTCTACCTTCAGTTTGGGTTTAAGTCCATCTTCAGAGCCAATCGTCTGCTGAAGGTGAGTCCTCTGCTGACACTGACCACACCTGAGCCTCGGGTCAGAGTTCACCTGGCCTTCTGTCTCCTCAGGAGAGGTCAGAGTTCACCTGATATTCTGTCTCCTCAGGCTGAGTCCTTCTTTGAGTTCAGTGATCGTCTGGAGAGCATCATGGCCAAAGCCTACATCTGGAGGTGAGACCATCCATCCTCCTATACATCCATACATCTCTCCTTCAATCCATCCCTCCATCCATCCATCTCTCCATCCATGCATCCATTCATCCGTACATCCATCCATCCATTCATACATCCACCCATCCATCCATTTTATTTTAATTTTTTAAATTTTTATCTATTTTTTTATTTATTTAGCACAACTATGAAATACACAAAAGTCAAAGATACAAATAATATGAGGCACAGGAAGAGGTGAAAGCTCAAGGGCTTATTTGAAGCCTCCACTTAAAGTATAATAATGTTAAGCAATATTATATTCACGTATACCATGCAAAAACAGGTTAACAATAACAAAAAACAAGTTACTCAGAAGTTATGACAAACTAGTAACAAAACACATACCACCACAATTAAAAAAGAAGAAAAAATGAAAAGATCAAATAGAAAACGTGACTGATGTGTATGATTGTGTGTGAGTTGTGTGAGGGATCATATTGCCAATGACTCCAGAGATAAAATGACCATAAATGAAAACAACAAATAATCAAAAAATGTGTACATAACTGACATGAAAGAGAGAACCTATTTCAAACAGTTATTAAATTATCCTTTAAACATCCTTTATAACAATTTGTTGAGGAACATTTCTTTAACAGGTAAGAAAAGTTGTTGCATAATTCACAACCTCTGTATTGGAATGAAAACTGACCTCCGCAAGTAAGAATTTTGGAGGAATGACGAGTAGAGTAAGAATGAAACTGTGAGTTGTCTTTGAAAAACATCTTAAACTGTTCAGGAATATTCCCCACACTTGAAAGTATCTCGTAAATAAAAACACATATTTGAAAAATATTAATGTCATAAGTGGTAAGAATTTTGAATCTCTTCATGAGAGGAACTGATGATGTACGAGGCCCAGACTTGGTTGGGTTGGGTCCTAACAAAATGTTTCTGAGGGCCACAGTTTGTGAAGAATACTAGGAAATATGCTTGTATAAATTAAGTTACAATATGAGAGATAAGGATACATTAAACTGTAGTCAGGATTAAGGAGACAATCAGTGTTGACCAGGTAACTAACCCTCCTTATTATACATATAGATTTGTTTATTTTTCTGTTAACCCAGTCAATGTGTTCTCTCTAACTCAAAGTCTCATCAATAACAATTCCCAAGAATTTTGTATTTGACACTTGTGGCATCTTAATAGACTAAATTGAGATTTGAGATAAGTGTTGTTGTGTGACTTTTTTGCCATTAAAAATAAGGAAATTTGATTTTTTTATGGATGTATCCATCCATCAATCAACCAATCAATCCATCAATCTTTCTATCGCGCCAATTCATAACAAGTGTTTTCTCAAGACACTTTACAATAGAGCATAAAGCTCATTTTATGGATACACATATTTGCATAGATACATATACACTACTTACAATCAGGGGCGAAATTCCCTTTTCATTGTTGGGGGGGACAATTAACAGTAAAATTTAAGACAACAATTCTTGGGGGGGGGACATAAAAATAAATGCTTCTTTGCTGTGTTTTTTTATATTGTGGTATTAAACAGTGACTATAATCATGTCATTGTTCCTTTTAAGTCCATATCCTACCTGTCTGCGGGTTTGTTTATACTCAACTGGAAATTCCAAGAGGTGTTGGGTGATAGGTGTCAAATATACTAGTTTAGACCAAACAGAGTTTCTTTTCTCACCATGAACACTGGTCTGATCACAATTACAGCAGCTTTACAAGAACTGAAAGCTCAATACAAGTGCTAAAACTAGAAGAAACACTTCAGTGAATAACTACACTACATCAAATTATTCTTCAAAGATATGTTTTTGTCAAACTGTCAACAAAAATAAAATCTGAATATAATACAAAACTTTGAAAAATGAATGTGACACACACACACACATAAAAGAGATTAAGGAGAGAACAACTACCAACCATTGATAATCAGCCTAGATTTAATTTTCCTTTAGTTCATAAAAAATGCTTTGGCATGAATGTGGAAGCGACATGTCCACAACACTATGAACTAAATATTCATTATTTTATACCCAAATTAATGGAAAAAGTGTTGATTTTAATTGGAGGACAATAAGGGGTGTAAATTAACAGTCAGAATGTAATTAAAACTGGATCTGTTCAACATCTAAGTCGAAGTCATAACTACTTTATTTTTCAATAAATAAATCTAGAATAGAACATAGAACTCAAACAAATAATGGCCTACATTAATGAATTCATAAATACGGACAATATTGCACTAGAGGCATCTTAAATAGTTTAATATTGTGTCATAAATGAGAGGACGAGGATGTCAGCATGTCACCTGTCTGTCTTATCTGTCACAGCCTTTTTTGCATCATAAAGGAGAGGCTGTTTGCCAGCCAGCAGCAAACGGTGTGATAATTAACTTCTAAATTGTTTAGTGTTTTAACTTTTAATGCACTTAAATTGCGATCCTTGGCGCTCTGTAGTCTGTGTCTGTGTGTGCGCACCACATCGGGCGGAAAGCTTAATCAGCGTCTTGTGTTTATTTAAAGCATACTGTCAGACTTGGACAAAGGAGTTGACATTTGCTTTTCATTTTCTCTGTGTGTCTGTTGAACAAGTGAAGTTATAACTGTTCAGTCTTTCAATGAAAGCTACTTACTTAACCGCGGTCCTCCGCTCTGCCTGTGTGCCTGTATTTGCGTGCATGTGTGTGTGCGGCATCCGTGCCGGGAGAAAGAGATTGGATCAAACCACTGCGAGGATCGCGGGGGGGGGGGATCCTCCAGTATTTCAAATCGTCAAACAGTGTGTTTTAAGTAGCATGACTTGTATTATACCGTTAGAAAAACATTACTATACTATTAGAAAATTAATTACAACTGAATTTTTTTGGGGGGGGCAGCTTTATGGAAGGGGGGGACATGACCCCTGTGTCCCCCCGCGGGATTTGCGCCTATGCTTACAATGAGCTAGGGATATTGTTATTTACACAAGTGCTATTCCTATATGGTCTGAATTTTGATGAAATGAGTAATAGTTCCCTTTAATATTACTATTAATAAATGAGAAGAAACACCATTTTCATTAGTTTGATGTTTTTACCCCAACAATTTAGACAATAACAATCAGCCCCAAATAACCAAAATTGACAAAGTCACATGATATTGTTCTGAGGGGATGGGTTCCAGTGCTTCACAAGTGCTACATGCAGCTCAGCAGGGTCACATGGGGGTTGGGTCAGATCATCCAGTCTCTGCTTCAACTGGTCCCATACTTTTTTATGGGGTTCAGGTCAGGGGACATTGCTGGCCATACCATATGAGGCACTCCAACTTCCTGAAGTCGAGCTGTGACAACTCAGGCACGATGTGGTGGAGCATTAGCATCCATGAGCAGAAAGTTGGTGGTGTGCTAGTGGAATTGGTGAATGATTTGGGTTCTATGATATCTCTGAGGTAAAAACGTGCAGTGACTGAGCCATCTTCAATCACAAAATCTATTTTGCACTGACTGGTGATGCCTGCCCAGACTGTTTCACCTCCTCCACCAAAACAAACCCTGGTGACCATGTTGACCTCGGTGTATCGCTCCCCTGGCCTTCTCCAGTAATGTGCAAGGTGACCTGAAACTAATCATTGAACAGACGGTAAACCACTGCTGCACTGTCCAGGTCACACGGTCTTGTGCCCTGCAAACGGTCCTGGCGGTGTCTTGGTGTCAGTGGAGTCACCTGCAACAGTCGTCCCCTCACTTCTTGTAAAAGGGCCTGCAGCTGTGTGGCAGTTGCATAGCAGTTTCTTAGTGCATAGGTTCTTAGGTACTGGTCATCATTGCAGTCCATCACTGCACAGTCACGTTTTCTACAGCACTGCCAGTAGTTCTGTGTCTTGCTGCAAGTCTGCTAATGACACTTGGAGACACACAAAGTTCACAAGCAACATCTGACTGATCATGACTGAGTTTCTCTCCCGCAGAGTGATCCGGACCATTGGATATCTGCTCTTCATGCTCCACATCAACGCCTGCTTCTACTACGTGGCCTCAGACTATCAGGGCATCGGGAAGACAAAATGGGTCTACTCGGGTGTGGGCAGCGCGTAAGTGCTACAACATTATTACGTGCTTTTATCAAGTAGATGCCATGTAGACTTTATGTTAGATCAGTAGTAAAACACAGGAGCAACAGTGCTGATGAAGCTCAATCTGCAGAGGCACTGACCAGTCTGTGTCCTTCAAGAGAGAGCCGGAGCTACAAGCATGAAAACAGTAGGATGACACTCTGAGCCTGTGAACAGTCGGATGTTTGGAGCAATATGATGCTTAGCCTTCTCCGAGAGCATGCCGTGAAGACATGACGCAGAGTGAGGCACCATCCCCGTTTTGCTGCCTCTGGTGCTCATTTTGTGCATCACACCTTTGATGATGAAGCTCCCTGGTGCCCCAACAGAAGAGCAGGTACTGTATATTGAGAGCAGCTCATTGTAGGACAGTCACACCAGTGTGCCACCAGAACCTCTGGTTTTCCTGGAGCACAGCTGCTTCTTGATGTAATTGCTCATAACTCTGCTACATCTTAAAGGATAGTGATTGGTCAGTTCTCCTGCAGACTAAGCTTGGTGATTTCAGCTTGAAGCCATAGATGGATCTGACATGGATCAGGAGGATCCAGCTGCATCTCCCGAAAGGTCTATGCTAGAGTTTGATTCATGAGCCGTCCCAGGTCATGATCTCTAGAGCTCCTCTACACTCTGTTATTGACCAGTGCCCATATTCACAAAGCATTTTATCTTTCCACTAGGAGGACTCCAAAATGTCACTAAAGGCTCCTAACTAAAAAACCTATTCACAAAGCTGCTGAGACCAACTCTTACAAGAGGAATTCAGAGAGCTCTTAAGCTAAAAGAAAGGGGTGGAGCTGACCCTGTTGCTATGGATGACGTCATGTTTCAGGAACCACTTGACGTACAACGCCTACAGTGATTGGCTGACAGGGAATGTGTCTTTGTGAGTACTTTCTACATAGAAATCACTCAATTTAGAGAAAGTTTCATGTTGGCATATTTAAATAAAGACCTTCAAATAAAAAAAATGTAGGCTACTGGTTAAACATCAAACCCAGAGTAATATACTGACTAGTCAAGTATGTGTTCTGCTCATTTTATGCAGCTGTATCTGGTTAAACAATTAACAGATATACACATAAGCAGCCTCTTAATGACTGGGACTCTGGAATAACCATGGCAGAGAAAACATCAGGCAAAATAAAGCACAAACCAAACTGGAGGCGAGGTCAGCTTTTTCTCTTTGCCCAACTTGTCCATGAAAGAAAGAATGTTATGAAAGGAAAATTTAGATCTGGGATAACCTAACAATTGAAAAAAAGAAGCGTGGAAACAAATCTGCTTACAAATAAATGCAGCGTTCCAACTTTTGACCAGAGCCATTGATGA